>JAUTXW010005104.1:80000-162500 GCA_030620095.1 Kuschelorhynchus macadamiae | reverse complement strand
CGGCGGATTCCAATCCCTTAACGAAACAAAAGGAACCTGAGAAGTCCTCACTCGTAAAGCTTGGAGCCACATCGAGAACAAGACAACCCAGATGCAGATTACGATTACGTAAGAATCGTCTCGTATTTGATTTTATTTTTCTATACTGTTCGATTTTTCAAATAGGATTTAAACATATTATTACTTCCCTTACCATTTGTTTTCTTAAATTACAAAAAGGAAAACTATTTATTATTTTTGTTAAGATATTCTTAATAACTTAACGTTTTCATTTTACTCGTTTTTGATAAAACCTTTTTATTTTTAACGCATCTACATTTAAAATTTAAAATGTCTCTCGATAATACCCAAACAACCATTGAAATTGAACCTTATAAACTTTCTGAAATTTTTTCCATTGTACCCGAATTTGAAGGTGATCAAATTTCTTTAAGCAATTTTATAACCGCATGCGATTGTGCATACGACATGACAACAACGCAACAAAAAGTGTTTTTAGTTATTCACATAAAAAACAAGCTCCGTGGTAGAGAAGCTCAATTAATTAGTTCAAGGAATCCAAGTTCATACCTTGAAATTAAACAATTGTTAAATTTACACTTCGGTGATTCAAGGGATCTTACTTCCCTTATACACGATCTGCAGCGATTAAGACAACTTCCTAATGAGTCGCCCCTTACATTCTTTAATCGACTTCAGGTCCTGAACGCTAAAATGCATGCCAGCATACAAAAGTCCCCACTCCTACATTCAAAAGAACAAAAAGATGCTCAGACCATGTTAATTGAAACTATGACTCTTAATACACTTCTTACCGGTCTAGAGCCACGCCTAGGACAACTTATCCGTGCTAGTAATCCAACGTCACTTTTAGAAGCACAATCAAGAATTCGGAGAGAACTTCAGCTTTCGTATTTCGAAAATCAAAAAGTTAATAAACCAACTATTCCGAAACCCAGTCCTCAGTTACCTAGACCACACCAGCCACAACAATTAAAGTGTTCCAATTGTAACAGAATTGGTCATACAATATCTCAGTGCAGGCAACTTTCTTCTAATTTTCCCCAAAATAATAATTTCCAACGACCCATAACAAATTTTAATTTTCAAAGACCCGCAATAAACTCGAATTCTCAAAGATCACAATATCAACCAAATTTTTCGCAACAAAATAGACCAAATAATCCTAGCCAAAATACAAACCAAGCACAATTTAGGCCATCAATAATTCAAAGAAATCCCAATTTTCAACCAGCTAAGACGCATCATGTTAATACAAGACAAGAATGCTCCTCAGAGAATTATTTGCCCGAATACGATCAGTACACCGCCGAAAACGGCAATCCCGGTTTTTACGATTTTTTCCAACCAGAGGAAGAATCTTACCAAGATATAAACTATTCAAATGACACTAGTAATTACCAGGATTTTCTTACACCCCTTACGAATACCGACCCTCCAGACAATTCACCCCAGAACCCAATGACCGAGATCCAATCGAGAATAGAAACACTAAATCTAGAGAATATGGATCCAAATCTCAATTTCCCGGAACAAGCGTTTCTTTAAGTCCTCTTCTTACTGTAAATTCCAAGAATCTATATTATATCGATGACGCATCAAAACAATTCAAACTTCTCATTGATACCGGTGCAGGCATTTCTATATTTAAGGAAAACACCGTACAAAAATTTCCTACACGATTTCCCGAAAATGTCACTATTCAGGGAATTACCGATGAAAAACTTTCAATATCTCAATCTACACTCATACCTTTTACTATTGGTGATCCACACAAAGTGTATATTTGCAATTTAGATATAGATTTCGACGGTATATTAGGATTGGATTTCTTGGAACATTATGAATGTATTGTAGATCTGAAATCAAAACAACTTATTACAAATTTTAAAACTATGCCCCTTCACAAAGTAACCACAACTACAGCCATATCAGATGTACAAGAATGCATTAAAAACCGTAATAAAATTTCTATAGAGGCTAGAACTGAAAAAATTTTCAAACTCAAGTGCGAACTATTTAATACGGATGCTATACTTCACGCATATGTCAAAGAAAATGTTAGATTGCCAAATGCCCTGGTTAAGGTTAATGAACGCGGTGAATTTTTTACATCTATAATTAACTCAAATGCTATAGAAAAAACAATCGACTTTTCAAATTTAAATATCGAACCTTTTGACCCTGGAATTGATACTGAAACAATTTTTAACTTAAATACCTACCCTATACAAAACGCAGTTTTAGATAGGCGCTCAATTATTAAAGACCAGTTACGCACCGAACATTTAAACAACGAAGAAAACGATTTAATAACTAACCTATGTCTCGAATTTTCCGATATCTTTTATTTAGAAGGCGATAATTTATCTTTTACCAACGAGATCAAACATTCTATAGATACTAATAATTCAAGGCCCGTATTTACCAAATCATATAGATATCCTCACATTCATAAAGAAGAGGTAAAAAGCCAGGTAAATAAAATGTTAGAGCAAGGAATTATTCGCCAGTCCATCTCTCCATGGTCCTCCCCGGTTTGGGTTGTTCCCAAAAAATTGGATGCCTCCGGAAAACCCAAATGGCGTGTAGTTATAGACTACCGCAAGCTGAACGAGCTTTCTATAGCTGATAAATATCCTCTTCCGAACATTTCCGACCTTCTCGATCAATTAGGGAAATGTCAATATTTCACAACCCTCGACTTGGCTTCTGGTTTCCACCAGATCGAGATCAATCCAAAAGACATCGAGAAAACTGCCTTCTCTGTTGAAAATGGCCATTACGAATTCGTCCGTATGCCATTCGGTTTAAAGAATGCCCCGTCCACATTCCAAAGAGTCATGGACAACATCCTTCTCGGTATTCAAAATGAACGTTGCTTAGTGTATATGGATGACATCATCGTGTACTCTCCAACAATACATGAACATATTTCAAGACTAACAGAAGTCTTCAAGCGTCTCCGCAAAGCCAACTTAAAGATCCAACCTGATAAATGCGAATTCCTTCGAAAGGAAGTTGCTTATCTAGGACACCTTATTACCCAAAGTGGAGTAAAACCTAATCCAAGCAAAGTTGAATGCATTCAGAAATTTCCTATGCCAACAAATCCTAAAGAAATAAAGTCATTCTTAGGTCTTGCTGGATATTACAGACGCTTCATCCCAAATTTTGCCAAAATATCAAAACCCCTGACCAAGCTATTACAAAAGGACGTCCCATTCATATTCGACGCGGAATGCAAATCCTCATTTTCTGACCTGAAAAAGGCACTTACATCGGACCCAATCTTAATTTACCCCAATTTCGAAGAAACTTTCTTGCTAACCACAGACGCTAGCGCATTCGCTATTGGAGCCGTCTTATCTCAAGGTCCCATCGGAAAAGATCTTCCGATAGCATATGCATCTCGAACTCTGTGTAGTGCTGAAACAAAGTATTCTACCATAGAAAGAGAATTATTAGCCATTGTATGGGCTGTCAAACACTTCAGACCATATCTTTTTGGTCGAAAATTTGTTTTGGTAACAGATCATCGCCCTTTGACTTGGCTATTTTCAATTAAGGACCCCGGCAGTCGCCTAGCTCGTTGGCGCCTTAAACTCGAGGAATATGATTACAAGATTGAATATAAACCCGGCCGAATAAACAAAAACGCAGACGCCTTATCACGTATTAAAATTAACCATTTTAAAAATTGCTCAGATTTTCAATCAACCATCGCTATTTACGCCTCAAATGAAGACGACTTTAATAACAGACCCTCGACCAGCAAACAAAATTCATTTTCAGAAATAATAACCGAAAACGATCTAGACGATAATGAAATAACCGACGAATACAATAGATTTGTTAATTTATACAAGACAAAATCAATCATCGATTATTCCAAAATCGAAATTTCCAATGATCAATTTTTGGACAAATCAAACAAAAATATTGTCACTTTCTTTTGGCAAACTAAAATGGAAGATTTTCATTTTAAAATTATAGAGGACCTATTTGAGGAAAACTATGATTTTGCCCCGCTTACGGTAAACACCCTGTCTAGTAAGAGTGTAAAGGACCGCAAATATTTCATAATACCCTTGTCGTATAATACTGATACCGTAGTCCAGCAGCTTTTCTATATTATCTATAAATGTCAAGATAAATTCGATCTTTCTAAAACCTATTGTATCGAAAATAATTTACAACTTCCCATCCTCGAAATATTTTCATTCATTTTCTCTGATAAAGATATTAACTTAAAAATATGCCATAACCTCGTAAGAACCCCAGACCCGGATGAAATACCCACAATTTTAGATCAACACCATACTGGCAAAAAGAATCTTCATCGCGGTATTAATGAAACTGTCAAACGCATTCGACAAAAATACAATTGGACCGGACTAACTAAAGATGTCGAAAAACTCATTCGAAGCTGTGAAATCTGCCAAAAAGTTAAAATCTGTAGGAAAAATCTTAGTACGCCCCTAGTCATAACAGAAACTCCAAAAACTGCATTCGAAAGAATCAATATTGACATCTTCGAGTATCCAACTCGTAACTATGCCCTTACGATCCGAGATGAGCTAACCAAGTTCACACAGGTGTACCCAACATCGGATAAAAAAGCCTCAACGATTGTCAATACACTCCTGCTATTCTTTCAACATTATGGAACTCCCCTACGGATCCACTGTGACCATGGCCGTGAGTTTGATAACACATTAATGAAAGACCTGTGCACACTCTATGACGTCAAGTTAACCTTTTCAAGTGTTAGCCATCCGCAATCAAATGGATCGCTCGAAAGATTCCACGCCACTTTAACCGAAATGATTAGGATTCACACAGCAGAACATCCCGAGGAACACCCATTCAATATCCTCCCCTATTCAGTCATCTGTTATAATAACACAAAAAACAAAACTCATGGATTCACCCCTTATGAGCTGATATTCGGCCATACGTCTAGCCGACCCCCAGAAACCTTATATAATCAAGAACAACTTATCTCCAAATACATCCGAAATCTAAATAATAAAATGGAAACATATTACAAAATCGCACGAGCTAGAACAAACGCCCAAAAGGAAAAATCAAAAATCAGATTCGACAAATCAGTCTCCGATAAACAACCCGATTATAAAGTTGGTGACAAAGTATATGTCAAAGAATCGCAAATTAAAGACAAAAGTGAAAATAAATTCAATGGCCCCTTTCAAATTATCGAACTTTACCAAACTTCAGCTAAACTTAAAAACCTTTCTACAAACCAAATTTCCAAAATAAATTTTGATAGGCTAAAGACATACTATGACTAGTCTATTTTTTTTCCAGACTCCTTTGGCTTATTCCAGCCGTCTTCTCCCAATACTTCTTCACACCAATCAACAATACCGTTGGACTATTTTACCATGAGGAAAATTTTGTCAAAATTACTAACGATAAGTGGACGTTACTCGTATACAAAGATTTACAACCCCTTAAAGAAACTATACAAAACAACGACAAATTACTTACTACACTCAGTGACGTGTTGAATGACCCATCCCCTAGAACTGTATCTTTTAAAATAGAAATTAAAACACATTTGAGCTTATTAACCCAAATTTCAAACGCAGTTAATCAAAAATATAGAGAAATCATGGCAGATACAAAAAAGTTATCTTATAGGAACAAACGCGGATTAATAAACGGCATTGGTAGTATTTTTAAATCTATCACAGGCAATTTAGATTCAGCCGATGGCGAATATTACAATGCATGTATAAACAAAATCACGCGAGATGAACGCGAACTTGAAAGCTTACTTAAAAATCAAATATCGGTAACTTCATCTGTAATTAAAAACTTCAATTCCACCATTCAAAAGATTCAAATTGATGAAGAAACCTTCAACCAAGACATAGATATTATACAGAGCGCTATCATGAACATATCTGATGACTTAGCGTTTTACGAAGGGCAAATTAAAACTCTAAATCTTTGCGAAGCTTTAATGGAAAGTTATGTTTTTCTAGAAGATTCTTTAAACGATATTATAAATGCCATCACATTCGCTCGTTTGAAAATTCTTCATAGTTCTATAATAACTCCAGGAGATTTGATCACTTCTCTCCAAGAGATATCGCGTTCTCTATCAAAAAATAATCTTCCTCTCCCTATATATTCATCAAATATTGCCAATTATATTGACTTAATTGAATTAGAATCATACCAGTCCGATAATAGGATTGTGTTCGTTCTTAAAATTCCTCTAACTGAACCAGAATCATACACTTTGTATCGAATTTTTCCTATTCCTATTATGGACAATCGAACAGGTCTTTTTCACATAATACCAACAACAAAAAAATACATTGCGCGAGATGACGACGCCTTACTATATGTACTACCACAAGACATCTCCAGCTGCAAGCCACTCGAGACGCACACTAAGATCTGTTCAGACCTTCTGCAATATCCAATCGACAGCGATGCTATCTGCGAAGCACAGCTACTCAGGCAGCAGAACATACTACCGAAAACCTGTCAAACATCGATATTGCTAGTCACCGATTACCACGTCCAAGAGATCTCCACGAACTACTGGCTTATCTCAGTTTCCGAACCACTTCCTGTAACCGTAAAATGTGGAACCAGGAATATAGAAACCCAGATCCTGAAGACGAACTCCCTTCTTAAGTTACAACCAAACTGTAACGCTTTTATTGGAAGCACAAGAATTCATTCCAAGTACCTTGTGGAGGAATATAAAAATGTAACCTATAAAAGCCATCCTGTTCAGATTCCTTTCGAATGCTGCAAACAGTTCCCAGAACAGTCTCAAATCCCAAAGCTCAAACCCTTGAAGCTCAGCAACATCAATGCCGATGACCTGAACGTTGCTCAACACCGCCTAGACCAATACTCAGAAGAGCTAGACAAGTTGATGAAAGAACCCTTCATAACCAAACATATCCATTGGTTTACGATACTCACAATATCAATGGTCGTTGGAATGGCAATCCTCTACATCCTCTGTAAGTGTAGACGTAAGAAGCCACTGAAACTGTCCATAACTGGTAGTCAGGATCCTCCATCACCTCCCAGGCCTAGTCCGAAGCGCTTTGCCCCATACCAGTTGAGAAGACTAATACCAAAAAGGCGAACTAGCATCCATCCAGAAAATACACAAGAAGAGGAAGAAGCATTTGAACTTCAGTCCTAAAAGTAGCTGCAAAGCACCAACTTTTCACTAAAAGGGGAAGCTGTTATATCCGTTTCCCATGACCTTCCACGTGCCTCCAGAATGTCGCCCTATATTATCACACAGTTGCGTCATTCACAGAAACCAACATCAGCAGTTTCCAAGAATTGCGACAGTACGCTCAAACACCGTCAGCAGTCTCCATGGAAGCCAGCGGATGCTTGCCGGTTTCCCACGTACCTCAGCAAGATTTTTAATATAAATAGACTATGTAGATTTTATTAAGAACAGTATAATATTATTCTTTTAAGTTGTAACAATAATTAATGTCCATTTGATTTTCAAAGTTGTGAACATATTGTTTTATTTTATTTTAATAAAAAGTGTTTTTTAAAAAGTGAATTTTTCAAATAGTGAGATAACATATATATATACATATATATATATATATATATATATATATATATATATATATATATATATATATATATATATATATATATATATATATATATATATATATATGTACATATATATGTGTATATATATATATAGATTGTATATCCTGCATGAAACTCATATTATCAGTATTTACTCACAACGTTGGTCAGCAGATATTAGGTTTCTAAATGGTTTTTGTTAACGATTCTCTTGTTTTTATGTTAGGATTCAGTAAAAGAGACAAACGGTTTTTAATGGTCGACGTTTCGCAACTTTATTGTTGCATCTTCAGGACACATACATTTTATATCCTGCATGATACTCATATTATCAGTCTTTACCTACTCTGTTGGTTCGCAGATATTTCTCAGATATTAAATTTCTAAATGGTTTTCGTTTACGATCTCCTTGTTGTTATGTTATTTGAGATTATTTGGGGTTAGGAAATATCTGCGGAGCAATGGATTAGGTAAAAACTAATATGGATTTCATGCAGAATATAAAATCTACGTGTCCTGAGGATGCAATAATAAATTGGCGAAGCATCGGTAATTTAAAAAAGGGCCTTTTTTACTCGATCCTAGTCCTAAATAATAGGTACACCACTCTAACATAACAACAAAACTGCGGACTAACGGAGTAGGTAAAGACTGATAATGTGGGTTTGAATTTGAGATGACGAAACAAAATGACGGCCAAATAAAATTTTTAAAAAATCAACGTAAAAATCTTGTTCAATTGATTTAATGTAGATGTGGGATACTTTTTGAATTTATTTTAAATTATGCCCAAAAGTCAAGTGTGGCATAGGAAGAAAGAAAGGAAATGGTAAACATATTGGTAGGAATTCAATATGATGGAGCAAAATGGCGCTCAATAAAAATGAAGTGACAGTATATGTAACACATATATACTGTGAATATGTACTGAACTAACTTGGATCACACTTCACTGTTTCAAATAAAAGTAATAGTTCATAAAGGGGGAAGTTCCGGGTCAAGGAATTTACCGATTTTTTATTACAACATGGCTATTCATAAGTACAAAAAATGTATATATAAATTAAACATAACAATAAAATTTATAATAAATAGATATCTTTGAATAATTTTTTGTTTGTTGCTTTAATTCTTAAGGAAAAAATTAATTTTTGTAATAATTTCAAGTTTTTTTTTTCTTGTTTACTTAATACTAAAGCATATATTTTCCGACATTAAAGCAAAAAATGTTCAAAGCTATCTATTTATTGTACATTTTATGTTATATTAAATTTATATATATTTTTTGTATTCTATAAATAGCTAGGTTGTAATGAAAAAACAAGTAATGATATCTTTCAGCCTTAAAAAAGACGAAAAATAAATCTTCGAAACGTCGGCCGATTTTAAAAGTTGAAGTTTGATTTATGCCCCTAACCCGCTAACAACATCTTGCATGCATAAAAAAATATTAGACAAATAATGTAAAAAAACTGAAATAGGGTGTTGTGTACTTATTTAAGATTAAGTTTGTAGATAATAAAAAATATCCTAATAATTTACTTGTTCAGTTTAATCACTTTTATGCTATCTTAAATCTATAAACTCTATATTCTCCATATATCATAAAAAAAATTCAATTGTACTTGTTTTTTGGCACCAAAAAGGCTTTTACGCATAAATATTAATATAATTTAATTAAATAAAGTTATTATTCTTTCTTGTCAGGACTTACTCTTAAATCTTCATTGATCAACATGATGTAAATCTACTGTAGATATTCCTACTCCTGCTATGTGACACAAAAAAATTTCGAAGTAAGAAACATACGATACCGGATAGGCTTTATTTTTTTCTATTTTACAATCTATAAAACGAATTTTGGACACGCAAGGTGTCGTAACGGCCCTCTTTTTGGCTCTTCTTTTTTTCTCTACAAAGTTGGCAATGCTCATTCATGGTCACCTTGAATTTGAAACTGGTAAAATTTGTTGGCATGCATTATTGCCAACTAAGAAATATAATCCGTTTTTAAAATATTGTGCACAAAATAAAGAAAATAGTATAAAATATTTGTTTCATAAGACATGTAATCTCACAGGGCTCGTGCTATGAAATAATGTCTTATAAAACTAGTAATTTTAATATAGTGTAATTCCATAAGAGATTAAATTTGATATCAGAACAGTTGTTTGGTAGGGCTGAATCAACAATTTATATTTTTGATTTATTAGGAACGACAAAACTATAATTTATCTAATAATTTAAAAAATGTTTGTTAGGTTTTACATCACCTTGTTTAGTAATTTTAAAATTAATGATAATGAAAAATGGAAAAGTATGTCTTCGATTTAATTGAACTTTGGTAATCTGTGTTACAAAATTAAAAATGTGCTCTCGCTTCCCTGACACTTGATTTAAAGCAACCTACATTCTGTTTTTTGTCTCTTCATTTCCTTCTTTTCTTTCTGAATGAGTTTATTTTCACTTTTCCTATACCAAAAGGGGCAATTAAAATTACACACAAATAATTTTAAATGTAAATAAACTACCCTTATCGGCCAACTGTGCTATCCGGCAATCGTTAAAACAGCTATTCACAACACATCTGAATTCAGCCAGCGGTCCCTGTGTTAGTAGTTTTAGTGCAGCTTTAACACATTTTTAAGATGTGATGTTAATTATTGATGTATTGTAAGCATTAAAAGTAGCTAACTTGAACCACTAGATACACAAATTGTTTGGATTTATTTGCTTATATAATGACAAAGGACTTCCATCCTCCTGGTTTTGGCAAATAAAACACCTTTCCCAATGGCCCCCCAACCATGTTTTAACACTACAATATCACAAAAATATCTGATAACACGGAACAAATTTACAAATTACCAAAAACCACAAAATTCTCAATAACACAATTGACACGTATCATAAAAACGGTACATAAAAAGAACTTTTTATATTTTGTGTTACCGTCATGAACACGTTATGTAAAATAACCTAAGTGAATTATTTCAACCAGAATTGTATGTTAGTAGCATATTATAATTTACGCGAAACGTTTTGTAAAATGTAAGAGAAATCCATGATATGTTAATTTGGCTGAGTGGGAGATGTAAGCAATGCTATTTTGGCCGCACATATGGATTATAATAGATCCATCTAATTAATATCTATGGTCTAATGCTAATGAATGACTAGGCCCATAATGAATGGGTATCTGTCTTGGTAATAGGTATATTTTTAAAATTACACTGTTGCCAGGTTAGATTGCACATTTCTATCTTAGTTTTAATCTCCTATTAAAAAAAAAACAAAAATGTATATGCAGTTTATGGCCTTAGTGACGAATAGGGTAACTGATCTGTTTAAAAAAAAACGTATTTGCAAAAGCATTAATAACAATTTTGCTTACAGTGTTTTGAAATTAAGTATTATTTTAATTGCCTACCTTTTCCATAAATTTATAATGCAAACTCTCTCTCTACAAGCAATTTTTCAATTAGGAATTAAAATCAGCCATCCAGACATGATTTATTTCCAACCCTTAAGATGCGATACTGATGGATGATTTTTGGTTATACCTCAACTGATCCAAAATGAGCGACCGGAATATGATCGGCACGGAATATCTACTGTGATAAACACATTTCGTCTCAATATCACTTAATTGATATTTGAATTAAAAACTTGATATAATATAATGATATATACAATATACAAAAAAACGCAAACTTAAATTACACATTATTTCATAATTTCCATCAAGGAAAAAATAAATGTAACGGTTTTTATTTTGTTCCAAAACAGAAAATTTATGCGACAGGTAATTTATAGAGGTGATATTATCCTTCCAAGCTTTTAATTTCCCCAAAGTAGATTTTCTCAGAGACAATTTTTCTTTTAAGTCGGCACGCACAAAAGGTTTCTCGCCGTAATTTATATAATTTACGCTAAGCTTCCGCACGAATAGATTATGGTTCCACTAATTTACAGCAAGATAAAATTAAAATCACCATCAAATTAAAGAGGGTATTTAATTTTTTTGCTTACTATCGTCACGGCTTAGCATAAATTTGAATAGCTTGACAGATCAAAAGAAAGTGGCACACCTAATATGACACTTTGACCCTTTCACGATTTTTTTTACTATTTAATTAAGTATATTATCTTACATATCCAGAGAAGCAAATTTTGTATTAAAAACTTTTGTGTAGGGATATAGGGGACTAAAAAAGTCTAATTAACATTTATTTTAATTTAAAACCTTACAGATTTTTTTTTCAAATATAGAAGAACATTTTTTGTAGCACATTTCACACACGACACGTGTAGTATATTTAAATATGGTTAATGATAGTACATGTATATCCCAAAAAGCTTTGATTTAATTTTTAGGTATTTAAACATTAATTTCAGTTTTCGTCTTTCATCTGCTTAAGACTTATTTTTAATTAAGTATGTAGCTGAATAAAATGATAGGGAGTATTTCTAATAATATTTTCTCTCAGTTTGTTAGGAATAGTGAACTGTGACCCAATTTAGTTCAGTACCTAGTCACAGTAAACGTATATGTGTTACATATAAGGGATTTCTATCAAAATTTTACCGGTTTCTGTCTACCTATGCCGCACAGACATAAAACATATTTTTTGGCATCTAGAGACGCTAAAACGTGAAGATATGTAAAACCTGAGGGGATGATTTTTTTCACGATTGCAATCATTATATTTGGCAGCATATCTTGTTTTACTTGTTGATCCCTATACCACAATTAGTTATGGCACACCATTTGAAATCAATCTATTAAGTAGTTTTTTCAGGCTGATATTTAAAATATATTATTATGCCGTCATTTTATTCGGCCAGCTTGGATTCGTACCAAAATTTTACAAGTTGATTCCAACATAATACTTAATGTTTGTGCTAAATTTGAGATAAATTGGATAAGAAGTTTTTTTTAACAGTTCACTAGGCCGCCATTTTGTTTTGCCATATTGGATTTTTAACAAAATATTACCACATATATCCCCTTATGATGCTTCATTTTTGACTAAAATTTGAAGTCAATCTGATAAGTAGTTTTTGAGCTCTGACAAACCGACAGACCAACCGATGGATTTGATAAAACATATTTTTTGGCCTCTATAGACGCTAAAACGTGAAGAAAATTAATTAGCCATCTTGAATTAGTACCACAATTTTACTAGTTGACACCTATACCACAAGCAGTTATGACACCGTCAATTTTACCGCAAAATGTGAGATAAATTGGATAAGTAGTTTTTTAATAATAATTTTTTTAACATTTCAGTAGGCCACTGTTTCCCCATATTGTATTTTACCAAAATACCAGGTCAACGGCGTTTGACCCTTAATTTTGTATCAAAATTTGAAATCAATCGGGTAAGTAGTTTTTAAGGTATACCACGAACTGGCAGAGAGACAGACAGACCGAAAAACGGACAGAGGAAATTGATAAAACATATTTTTTGGCATCTAGGGGCGCTGTCGATGTTTGTGGTCATGAAAAATCAAAGGCCAAATATCCATTCTCTTATGGGATTCAGGAAAAAAGGTGGAAATTGAATTTAATAATGTAAAGAACGAAGATGCTTTTAGATTTCCACTAAAAATATCACTTAGCACGACATTCAAAGTATGACCAAAGCACTTAATATGTACAAGTAAATTCTTTATTTCGATTTTGCAGCTTAGTAGCAAAACCATTATATTTCCCCTGCATATTTGCCGCTCTGTCTGTGGAATCAGCTATGCAGAGATTTGAGTGTAAGCCGATTTTTTCCAAAACTTGGATCATGGCATGAAATCATTACAAGCATGTTTTCAAAAACCTGACCCTGATAAACATACCTGCAAGAAGACAATAATTATTATTTGATAAAAAAGACAAATAAACAAAACGGGCAGCTTCCTCATTCGTTAATCAAGTTTCACCGAATATTCTATTGCGAATTATTATTACATACATAGTTGAAGATAATAGTTAAAATATACATAGTAGGTATATATGTATATTCATTATCATATGTATAGGGTGATTCAAAGTGTATGGAATATTAGAAGTATATAGAGAATGGCAATTCCGATCAATTAGAGAAAAACGGTTTTCACTTTCCTGTCTTAATTTTCTAAGAGCAATTTTCTGATATAAAGTGTAGATACTGTCATTTGTCATTTTTTTTTTAATTTCACCTGAATGGAATGTTCGGTAGATTTTAAAATGTTAAGATAGGAAAGTAAAAACCATTTTCCTTTATCTTAAACCGTTTAGATTTTATAGCACGTCAAAGATGCAAAAAGGTCGATTTTCATATGTCAATATCTCCGACACTATTGAAGTTAGATGAAACATAACACATCAAATTTTTAAAATATATAGGGTGTTCCGTTTAAAATAACAAAGACGTTGCCGGTTTTATGCAAAAGCGGCAACACTGCATTTACGAAAATATTTTAAAGTGACAGATTTATCGAAGTTATTCAATGTTGTAAAATTTCAAATCTGTCGAATTTGCCATTCTCTATATATTTTATAATAATCTATCCACTTTGAGTCACCCTGTATATTTGTTACATTTTACATTCGCACATTAATTATTACTGTTAATGAGTGTTTCAATTGTTTCAACTACAAAAAATATTATGCCATAATATAAACCGCTAGCGGCTAATTTTCATATTAGTAGCATTCATAATCTAGACCTTAAATTAAGTTGACTTTTCTAATATGTAAGACACTTTTTCAAAAGTCGAAACAAAGGAATTTTACCGTGAAATAATTTTTATAAGTGCTTTTGCCTAGTTTTTTTATATTAGTATTTTATATTTTACCTGATAACTACAGAGCATTGATCCTTCACAGAAATGTTTTGCGTAGTGTCAATTTCCACAGAAAACATTCCACTTATTTTCTTAATAGAGACAGTTATGATGTTGATAATTACATTTAAAATAGACTTTGATATGAATGTCACGAAATCTCCTGCTCTCTAAGACTCTGTCTTTATAATCTTTATAAGGTTGGCTTCGCTCAATCACATTATCCAAATGATTTTTAAGAATAATGTCGTATTTTGAAAGTAACAAAATTATCTCCAGAAAACTACCATGGTCTTTACCATCATTAACATTTTTTAATGTATAGGCAGCATCATGCATCTTGCATCTAAAATAATTATTAATTCAAATAGCTTTACATTCATAGGTCAGGGAATTACAAACCTGAGAAAAACATATTCAACTGCAACTTACCAACTTGTCAATCACTCTATGAAGAGCTTGTCTATTTTAAAATATTTTTGAATGATGTTTTTCTAAAACCTCTAGAGCATAAAATATTCTTTCAGACTTATCAGACATGAATCGAGAATACGATTCCACATACCGAGAATGCTGAATTGAGGATTCATGCTCTTGAATTCCTTGATAAACATGCCTAGTCCAACATTCCGTCTACAAAAGCACCTTTTTCGTTTGTCCCAAAGAAAGCTTTACAAACGGAATAATATAAAGCGTTCTTATATTCATTGTAGGAGATCTATTTCCTTTGGCATTGTGCTGAGCATGTTCCGGATTGTCTATTAAACACTTTATTGATATCAAAGGGTGTGCTATCTTGATTTTCTGGAACTCGTAGATGGTATACAAAAACATTTTCAGTTCATTATTCGTTGGCTTCTTAAATCGGTCAGATTGAGGAACCAATAAATACTCTCGATGTTCTTTGATGTTCTGGTCAGGATCTGTAATAGCCTTATTGTCATAACCATTTGCTCTCGAGCTATTTCCACTTGTTATTCTCGATAACGTATCTAATGAACGGCATTTTGCTGCTCCCTCAGCATCTTCTTTCTCTTCCGTTCCCTCTCCTTCTCCGCACCACCTTTCCTGTTATCGTTTTTCATTATATATTCGATTAATTGATAAGTTACCGTACAGCGTATACACTTTCACTTTGTGATAGTATTTATAGACGTCCGTCGTACGCCTGCAAACAAATATCAAAAATAGACAGACGGTGATTCCCAGAAATACACACACGGCACACAAAATGAATAAAACGCTATGGTGGCGATGCAAAGCACATTATCGATCCACATTTGGCATCGACTATTCTAGACAAAAAAATGTGTAATAAATATCGCTTTAATATAATTGATTGAAATAACTGATCGGATGAACTGTTTACAATAAGTAGCAACATGATTTATTCTATATAAATCAGACAGACCGGCCCACCGGGCATTTGCCAGGTTTTTTAGGAAAATGTTTCTTGTAATAAAAGTATCATTTTATATATTATGTATGTTTTTTTCCACAGCATACATTTAGTGTTCTTTAAAGAGCACATTTTAGTAACATTACAGTTTGTAGCAAAAATTACAATTAGAATTTTTTTTGTTTAAAAAATAACAGAATTTTTACTAAGCTCAACTTCACTTGGCAGATTATTTTACAACGGATAACATAACAGTTAGCTATGGAAATATGGCAATATGTTTACTACTGGCTCAGATTTGGCCAAGTTATATTAAGCAACTACTTTTTGAGTATTATGGAAAAGATTAGATCATGCACAAAGCTTTTTTGAGAAAAACATAACACACAAGTCGATGGCTAAATAAATTAGGTTTTCGTGATTAATTAACCCTGCTTACCTCCCATATAAAAGAAATGTTGCCACTAGAAATCATTCGGAAGTCCACCTTCAAAAGAAGCCCTAGTAAATAATAAAACATTAGGTTGCTAGTTCGCTATGTTCTGAAGTAGTTAAAAAATAACTACGTAAGTTTCAATCAACAATTTTTCTGAAACCGTTAAGCATGCATTTCAACTTGGGCCAATAATAGTAGTAGACATTAAGAAAATAATTTTAAGTAACTGCCCATTTTATACATTTAAATATTTTTTAAACTATCGACTCTAGATTTAAAACTGCAATTTTAATTTAATTATACAACGATTAGTAGTTTTAAGTATAAACAATTTTTCTTTTTGTGAAGCAATGTATTTACAATATTAGGAGAATGTGTAATATATATTTTTTAAAACACCCTGTGTATCTTAAAATAATATAGAACTATCCGGAGGGGACATTTTTAAGTTTATTGTATACACACATTTATTTTTTATAAAGAAACTGTAATATTGGTTAATTAAAATAAGCTGGGTAAGCCTACTTTACCTTTCATTTTAGACTTATCCCGGCAGTGTAAGGGCAATGAAAGAAAACGTACCACCTATGAATTAGATTTGTTATCATGTGCCCCTATTTCTGTTTCTAATCACTAATTGTCTACACTGTTTTAATAGACTATTTTTATATTCCTAATATAAAATACCGATCGTACGTTATTGTTAGTACTATAGACTAGGTATGATTATAAAAATAACATTTGTTATTTTTTACTCTTTAAATGTAAATAATATTGAATAATAAAACTGGGAATAGTTCTTGTATTAAGCAAATACAAACAACTAAGTTTTTTCTTATTGTTTTTTTTTAGGTTAAGTTTGCCTTAATAACTCCTCATTCTCCAGATAACGAAACTTGAACTTAAAATTCACCCTACTTTTATAAAAAAACACTCGGTACTTCCGCCACGGTCGTTATTATATCGCACAATTTATATCTATTTTTAGTAGCTAGTTAGCAACGGGATACCGTCTTCCTTCCAAATAGTAGCAGCGGTCGACATTGCTTAATTATCATGATCACCATCACATATGTATATCATATAATTTAATTTGGTTTTTTAGATATTTAAAGCTAAATTAATATTAGCAAAATAGAACTCATTTTATTTTTTATTCGTAAAAACGTAGATCCAAGTGTAAACAAGCAAACAATAAATTTAGTATGCTGATATTATGAAAGTGTGAACATTTATTACAGCGCTAATCAATTTTAGCATTATTGTTTAACGTGGATACAACAACGACCCTGCGCAGCTCCTTATTTTTTTTTCTCATAAACTCACTCCACTCAGCTTGCTCCACAATGTGCGTCAGGCCTTTCAACACTCGGCAGCAACACTCGCGTTTTTTCTTAGCACCGTCTCCTTTTTTTTCTCAAATTAGAACAATGTTACTACATACTTTTTTTACGCCTTACCACATAAACGTGCTTTTTTAATACATGTTACCTTTGTCAATACACAAATTAGCTTATTTTTTGATAACCTTCGTTAATTTTTAGTTTTTTTTGTCACCTTTGCCACCCAGTTTTCGTTTTTTTTAATTCATTATAGGTTGACCATTTTTATAACAAAATACAGCATAGTAGGTTACACTTTGAATATTACCTTTTATGTAAAAATAAGTTTTTTTTCTACGACTGCTATGAAAACGGTCTAAAAACGCACGCCAAACAAGATCTGAAAATTACTAATTTCACATGATGTGTGAAAACTGCTGTGTAAAATTTTTGCACACAGCTTTGCTTAGATTTGACCTCAATGATGGATGACTAGCACAAATGTCACTAAAGCTTGAATCAAGTAGGTCGTGGTTTTCGATTGCCTGGTTACTTTCATTTTAATTTCAATCTGTCAAAAAAAAAATATATATATATATATATATATATATATATATATATATATATATATATATATATATATATATATAAAATCACCTTTTGTTGTGTAAAAATGGAGAGTGAAAGTGAATTTGAATGTACGCCACCAGAAATAAAGGAAATAGCTACAAGCGTCTCGCTAAACCTTTTGCCGGAAACTTCCAGATACAAATATGAGACCGCGTACATGAAATTTCAGCAGTGGAAAGCAAGAAGCAACGTAAAGTCATGTTCGGAAAATGTGATGCTAGTATATTTTGAAGAACTATTGAAGAAATACAAAGCATCCACATTGTGGTCGATATTCTCTATGCTTAAAGCTACCTTAAAAGTAAAGCGCAATATTAATATTTCCGATTATATGAAACTACAGTCATTCCTAAAACGAAAATCAGAAAAATATACACCAAAGAAGTCCAAAATTCTAACGGAGGAGGATTTTTCAAAATTTTTAAATTCAGCACCGGATGAGCAATACTTGTTAATAAAAGTACGTACTAAAAGCAAGTTTTATGGCATATATTTTTTTAATCGTAAACATTACAAAAATGTATTAAATATTATACGTTTAAACTTTCAGGCCGCAGTTGCTATCGGTCTAGCAGGAGCTTGTAGACGTGACGAATTGCATAAATTATCAGTCCATGACATCAAAGATTTAAATTCGGCTATGCTGATCAAATTAACAAACACAAAAAATAAAATACCTAGATCATTTACTCTGATTGGAAACTTCTACAATATATGTAAAAAGTTTGCCAATCTCAAACCCAGTAATATATCCGAAAACAGATTTTTCTTGAATTATCAAAATGGAAAATGCACTAGACAAGCTGTAGGCATCAATAAATTTGGACGCATGACTACAGGAATAGCCAATTTTTTGAAACTGCCCAACCCGAGCGAATATACAGGCCATTGCTTTCGGCGTTCATCGGCAACAATCCTCGTTAATGCTGGTGAGGATTTACTAACTCTTAAACGCCATGGGGGATGGCGATCTAGTGCAGTGGCTGAAGGATACATAGACGATTCAATTGGGAATAAATTAAAAATTGCAAACAAAATTGCAGAATCTGTAGACCAAACTTCGACGTCCTGGTCCTCACATGAATTGCAAGAATCTGAAACTTCCCGCTGGAGCCGGTTCCTTCATGTTCACGAAACATAACGGAGAACATAACATATACGAATTCTATCAATAAACAAGATATGCCAGCACACAGTTTCCAAAACTGTACAAATGTAACCATAAATTATAACTTCAAATAGAGCTACTTTACTTTATATTTTGCGCTATTAACGTTAGATAATTTGTTAGATTTTGTTGTGATTGAATAAACTATGTGATGTACTTAATTGTTTAAATCTAGCCTAATCGTGAATTGTACTTTTGTTGTTAAAATTAACCTCTTGCCATTTTCGCTTATAATATCCCTAGTGCTTCAATTATTTCCAGAAATTTTTCGAGTACAGATTTTTCGAAAATTATTCCGAGTCGAACTGTGGGATAATTTTCAAAGGAAAATTGTGTACGGGAAAATATCGGATTATTAATTCAAGCGCGTGGGAGATTGGGTAAGAAAATTTCACACGAATTCGAACTAAAATTTAAATAATAGGTAATAAAAATGTCTACAAAGAATAAAGTTCGGCACGTATTAATTTGTAGTGTCAGTTGTTATTCTCATTCTAATTATGTATTTTCCTTGGATCTTAGTAAAATAAAACATTTCATATCGCTTTAGAAACATGTTGAGTTAATGATCTTCAATGAATTTGTGCTACTAAAGTAATAGTAAATTTCACTTTTATATGAAAATTACGTACGTAAAATCATATCGTTTCTATCCTTTATCAAATTAAACTTAAAAAATATATATATTCCTTGGATTTTAGTAAAATAAAACATTCCATATTGGATTAGAAACATGTTAAATTAGTGATCTTAAATTAATTTGTGTTACTAAAATAGTATGAAATTGTATTTTCATATGAAATTTGATGAAAAGGACGTAAAAGCATATCGTTTTTATCCTTTATCAAATTAGTCTTAAAAAATATATATATTGTTTAGATTTTAGTAAAATAAAACATTCCATATCGGATAGAAACAAGTTAAATTAGTGATCCTAAATAAATTTTTGTTACAAATTAATAGGAAATTTAATTTTCATATGAAATTTGATGTGACGTACGTAGAGGAATGTTGTTTTTATCCTTTATAAAATAAATCTGAAAAATAATATAAATTCCTTAAATTTTAGTAAAATAAAACATTCCATATCGGATTAGAAACAAGTTAAATTAGTGATTTTAAATAAATTTGTGTTACTAAAATGATAGGAAATTTCAGTTTAATATGTTATTTGATGTGACGTTGGTAAAAGCATGTCGTTTCTATATCCTTTATCAAATTATTCTTAAAAAAATATATATTCCTTGGATTTTCGTAAAATAAAACGTTCCATATCGGATTAAAAATATGTTAAATTAGTTATCTTAAATACATTTGTCTTACTGAAATAATAGGAAATTGGATTTTCATATAAAATTTGATGTGACGTACGTAAAAGCATATCGTTTTTATCCTTTATCAATTGTATTTTAAAAAGTAATATTTTCCTTGAATTTTAGTAAAATAAAACATTTTTATCGGATTACAAAAATGTTGAATTAGTGATCTTGAATAAATTTGTGTTTCGAAATTAATAGGACATTTTATTTTCATATGAAATTTGCACATCTTCTTTTATCCTTTATCAAATTAATATTAAAAATGTATTAAGCTTGGATTTTAGTAAAATAAAACATTCCATGTCGAATTAGAAACATGTTGAATTAGTAATCTTGAATAACTTTATGTTACTAAAGTAATAGGAAATTTTATTTTCTTTCAACTTTTAGTAAAATAAAACGTTTCATGTTAGATTAGAAAAATGCTGAATTTATAACTTATCTTGAATAAATTTGAGTTACTAAATAAATAGCAAATTTTATAACAGTATATACTCCCTATAACCGCCACGAAGTTACTACAATTTTAGGAAATGTAGTTTTAACACATTTTTGAAACACTAACACATAAAAAATTACAAAAAATATGTTACTGTTTTTGAAATATAAAACAGGTTTGGCGCCGTGCAGGCAATATTTTTAAAATTTTATGAAAAATAATTCGCCTCAACTGAAATTTGAACCCCGGACTTACCGGGACAACGTATTAACCAACCGAGCTAACGAGTCCTGTTTCATTTTTACCTTATCGGGGAACATATGCATCATCAATTTCAAAGTGTTGAGTGTGAATTTGAATTTCTCAATGTTCTCAAATAAATCCAACACAGATAAAGGCCTCAAAAAATTACAGTACACCTTTGCTAAACTTTGTTAACGGAATTCATGTATCGGTCATAATTCTGTCTTTTTTTATGATTACGGCGAAAACAGAGACGGAAATATGTCTATCGCTTAAAGAGCTGTTAATTATAAAATCACCCTAGACCTTGTTTATCAGTTTTGTTTTTTGTGGTTATGAGCGAACGTTAATTTGACAAGTACTTTAAGTCTTCTGTGTGAATTTGTATTGTTTAAACTAGGAAGTGTTCAGCTACTGTATAGAAGAACTTGATGAAATTTTAGCACTGACTGCACAAACCTAATTATGTTTAGAGAAGATATACTTAATATGAAAATGTTGATATATGCTTGTATATAACTACATATTAAAACAAAATTAGATTACTGGCATTGTCATAGTAGAAATAAACCAATATTATGCCTCTGCCAATTGTGTATTAAATGGTATTAACTAAAACTGTATTCAATTTACATTGCATGGTATGCATTTAATTAATTTAAGATTAGGAAAATGTTGTTTTTAGTTGTGTATCTGACAATATAGGAGTTTTCCAGTATCAGCTTTTTTTTTTCTTGTTTCTGCAATTTGTAGCTTACCTCAAGGCCTCTATCTATGTATATCATTCTAGGAAGTTTGTAAGCTACGCGTTAAGTCTATTATAGGTTAAGAAAATGAGTAAAAATAGGACGGTTTAAAAACATACTTTCCATAAGCATTTAGTTGAATTTTGTTCCAGTTCTATATAAAATTCTGTAAAAAACATTTACACAGTAGAATATACTTATTTAACTCGGGCAGTATAAAATGGTAATTGTTTAAGCAAGAGTGTACATTTTTTAATTAATAGTGAAGCGACAGAATATCATTATTGGACACACTTGATCCCTCATGTGTAAGAAGTTTTTTTAATGCTGATATTTTGCAAGTCGCCCAAAAGCTTGTTTACTTCTGTTGTGTTAAAGTCAGATGTTATAGCCGAATTGAGATAGAGTAGATGCTGTTTGTAAAACTACTGTGTATCTGTGTTGTATTTTAGTGATTAAGGATATCTTATTATAATGATTAGTTTTCCTAACCTTTTAGATTTAAGACTAAAACATTTTTCATTAGAAAAAACCTAAATTTATTATTTAAAGTATTATTTTTACTAGATATATAGGAACTATGCCAATTACCTCATTAAAGAAAACATTAAAAATAAATGAAAATGGGTAGGTTAAATTTATTTTACTTTAAAAAAATATCAACAAAAGATTGCATAAAGCAATATTTTTTTGTTACACATTACATTTCTAATTTGTGTCACGATCTAAGGTTGTGAATACCTGACACTTTAAGAAACCTACACTCAATACTTATCAGTTTAACTAATGGAATTTGATGTCAGGTTTAAGCATTTCCTGGAGCTGAAATTAGTTTTGAGTAGTTAACATTACACGGTACAAAAGTATGTCTAATTTAAGAAGTATATAACTAAGCATTACCCACCTACCTACCAAATAATAATAAGCATAATCTTTCCAAGTCTGTTAATGCTGCAGACTTTTGTCTCATTACCTTAAATAATATGTGACAAAATCCCAGGATTCACCTGAATGTTTAAAGCCGACCTTCGAAGGGTACTTAAGGCTGGCAACGGATAGCTATTTCTTTTTAAATATTGACATGCCTTCGAGCTGACACTTTGAAATGAAATTGCAGATGCAGTAGCATACACTAGTAAGGTTGACAGTGAAGTTGTATAAATTTTAACACTTAAAGGAATCCCTAAGTCATTAATTAATTAAATTAAGATTTTTAGAAATATCAATCACAGCTTAAATAATCAAATGAAAAAAGACAAAGAAAAGAAAATGTTTATGAAATGATTATAAATAAAACAGATTAAAAAGGGAATGTTAAAATGTATTCTTTTGTAACTTTTTTTAGAAGTAAAGACTTAGAAGTTAATAGAATCTAATAACTTCAAACGGACAAATGTTTAAAATATTATCTACTACAGCACAATTCCCTTAATCTGATACAAAGTTAATAGAATCTAATAACAATGTATGTTTACTAATACTATTTATAAACATTTAAGCTGAATCTGATCGGACAAATGTTTAAAATATTATCTACTACAGCACAATTCCCTTAATCTGATACAACAAATGACTAACAAAAGATCACCCCTTTTATATCTGAGTACTAATAACTTTGATCTAAACCAATGACTAAAAGAAAAGGTCCTAACTTTTTATTTGGGATGTAGAAAAAATAATTATATGATTTTTGTATGTAATTTTCATGAACAAAATGGGAACAATTAGGATAAAATGATTGCAAAACATAAACTAGATGCCTACACACACATGCTTATAAAGAGGATATCTGATTACAGTAGGTATGTGAGAATATCAAGTATTTGAACACCTTAGAAAAATGTATGTTTACTACATACTATTTATAAACATTTAAGCTGAATCTTTATCTGATCTAGTCTATTCAAATTTTCTGTTATCAGGTAAGCCTGCCAAAATCCGATCCTCAGTCTCATCTGTAATATTTCTTTTATTTTTTCAATTATTGGTTTTTAGACAAGTCTGGCGCAGGTTGCTCTCTGTAGCATCATTAATTTTTCTTTTTATTTTTATCCTTAGCTTAGCATATAACCGCTAAAAATCATTTGATTTAGAAATGTTTAACCAAATATTTACTGTTATTTAAGTTAATTTTGTCATATTTGTGGCAAGCATAAACCCTCTGTACTGTAGAAATCGGGGTTTTTAGGAAATTTATGAGACCTTATATTACATTTATCCTTCGTTTTATTGTGGCTGAAGCAACCAGTAACCTCACAAGACACATTGTTCTTGATTCTTAATACCCAAATGACAATAAAATTATCTTCTTTCTGAGGTAAAATTTATTTTGCACACAAAAAATAAAAACTGTTATTTGTTGTCAAACTAGTCACAACTCTGTACCACCTTTCAAAATTAAAATAAGCTGTTTTATACACTGCTTTTGCCTTTTGCTTTTCCAAGTTCTTCAACGTCGGAGGATAGGTGATTTTTTTTTTGAAACACAAAGTTAAAAAATAAATGTGGATATTTTGACAATATCTCTTGAATTGGCACTTTTCGGTGGTAACTCTTGTATCACTATTCTTGCATTATTATCTCTATCGAAACAAACAAAAATGGCTTTGATGCCATCTAAATGCAAAGGAAAATTTCATTTTTATCGTAACAATTGAATTGCAAAAAATCTTGTATAAATCACCATGCAAAACGGCTAGTTTTTTTGCACACGGACCAGTATTTACGCTCGTGGTCCAATCCTCACATCTAGTGCGAGAAACGCGCCCATTTTGCAACTAGTTATATAACTATTTTAAATTCGTAATTATTAATTAATTCGTTTCAATGGGTCAAACATACAAAGCACCAGAAAGCAACATTTCGTTATAATATCAATTTAAAACCATTTATTTCCATTTATTAACCATTTATATCAATACAGGATTTCAACATTTTTAGGTTTTACCTTTTCATTTCTTTAGGTTACCATTTTAACACAAACAAAATAAGGGAATGCTCTTTTGCTGGGAATGCTGTTTTTTTTTAGATTTCTTAGATTTCTTACACTTAAACCGCACCCCATATCTACATTCTCACAAAAGAACGCACTAAAATCGGCCCGCACAGTGACGTAATTAATTAATTAATTAATAACTTTTTCAGCATTCTTTCTATTAATCTTAGGCACGAAATTATGCCTGATTTAATAGTGACATTTACAGCATTATGGAGTTTGCCATTTTTCTGTAATTGATGAGTGCTTTTATTTTTTAAATTTTTTTTATTGCATTTTTCGAATTCTGCTTAGAATTCTCGATTCTTTTCATTGGAAGCAAGTTTTTCGAAGGTTAACTGATTTTGAGAAAATCATTATTTATTATCGATTATTGAAGGTATCACCTATTAAAACCTTACCAGGCAATGTCAGTTTTATTTACATTGATTTACACAGCTGGATCATTTAATTGATTCAACTAAAACCCAAAGATTTGAATAGAATACACATACAGCAAGATTTTTGTAACACTTTTAATGAGAAATATCCTTACACAACAGAATTCCATAAGTTATTTCATGCAGAGTAGAAAATTTCAGTAAAATCAGATAAGCAATAACTGAGATATTTCGAGTGTTGCATATTTTCTTAATTAATTTAATTTTAGTAACTGAAGAGAACTCTCATTTTTTAAATGGAATTATAATATTTTATTACATTTTCGAATTTTGCTTAGAATTCTCGACACTTTTGATTTGAAGCAATTTCTTCGAAAGTTAACAGTTTTTGAGGAAATCATGGCCTAATATTTTTAATTATTTACCAGTTGAAATACCTGCTCACGAAACCTTACCTTACAATGTCAGTACTGTCACATGATTATCAAAAATTAATCATTTAACTGATACCCAAAGAATTGGAATATTAATGATACTGGGTCATGGGGACAGAATAATTGAGTGGCCAGCTCGGTCCCCAGATTTGTCGCCCCTCGATTCTGGTGGGGGCACTTTAAGAATGTGGTTTTCAAAATTAAGCCAAACGACCTCGATGATTTAAAGCTAATGATAGAAAGAGAATGCAGAATAATCGAGGAAACTAGTATCCTTCTGAATATTCTGAATATTTTTCCAGAGTATTTGGCTTACTATCAGGAAGTAAATGGACATGGTATTTAGTATTCATCAGAGTGTAAATTAATTTATTGTATTTTATTGTATTGTATTGTATTGTATTATATTGTATTGTATTGTTTATTCTTGTACTAAATATCCAAATAGGCATCGGCTATTACAGTTTGTACTTTTGGTCTGCCAGAGGGTGCAGCATCTTTAACGTTTCCAATTTCACAAAATTTTTTAGAACTTTACCTACAGTTGATATAGGTAATGAATTTCCATTAGGATATAGGTCATTAAAAATGTTAGAAAAAACTTGTCGTGTTTGTATTCGGTTTCCATAATCCAGATTCATTAAAATTTCAAGTTTTTGGGTTTCAGTTTTCCATTTAAAAAAATAAAAAAAACTTGGCAATGTGGTCAATGTTAGTATTAAAATCAGATGAGCGGTAATGAGATATTTCTAGTGTTCCATAATTTTGTTACACATTGTAGATATTAAATACAACTTCTAAATGTTATCGATATTTTTTAATGTGGAATTAAACAATCTTTCTGTTCTAATAACATTTTATTTCCTTTTCGATATCACAATAGAACTTAAACCGTAGAAAAAAAACTGGTGGATGTGGGACTCCATTTTAAGAATATCGCCATCGTTTGCTAACACTAACTTGGATTATTATTATGGACACACAGCCATCTGGACTTCAGATTAGATAATTTTATTATTTTTTCAGCTTTTTTTTATCGTATACTAGTTTTTACATACCATACCGGGACATTAGTACATTACTTTAAAGTCTTCTTTTCTTTTAAAACTTATACCTTTCTGCCAGTTATTATTTTCTTTTATTATTTCTCTTTTTCTCTTGCCTTTTCTCATATGAGGAATAATCTCAATATTGCACATGTCAGGCCTTTGCTGGCAAACTTTAACTTATTTTAAAGTAATGTAACTTGGGTTATGACACTGTTAGGGTGACAGGAATTTAATTCAATGAGAACATAATATATACCTGCTGCCGCCCTTCGTATTAACACAGACGATATTTTTTAACAAAATCCAATCGAACGCCGGGTTACTTTTGCTTTAATGAAGATAAAAATGAGTTAATGCATCGACTATTTGCGGTTTAAGATCGCGTATCATAATACATTTTTTATCTAAGGAGCAATTTATAAATACCCTAATACAAATATAAATATATTATTTATTATGTTGAAGATATTGATACTAGATACTACTACTAGATAAGAAGGTTTTTTATACAAGCGTACAATATTGTTCTTGGATAACGGGCAACGTAAAATGGCAGAACAAGGAAAAAAATCGGTAAATTGGATTTTACCCAGAACTTTCCTCAACCGATTCCACCGTGCAAATATAATACAGTTATATATACATATAATTATTTGGAAATAACTTTATTCACTTTATATAAATATTGATATGTGCCACTTTTCTTGAAAAATAGATAATTGCACTCTCAGGAAAGTTCTGTTAAAATGGCTTTACCTATTTTTGTACCCAAGTAGCCAGATATTACCTATAAGACCGATAAGACTCTCGTGTTATTAGAATATATACAGTATCTATCTAGTTATTACCAAATAAATATATATATATATATATATATATATATATATATATATATATATATATATACATATATACCATGTTATCTGTGCGTGGTCGTGGCGGGATCAGTTACGAGGGATATTGCTGAAAGACCAATTTACCAGTTTTTTAAATTTTATTTTTCTTCATATACTTTTCGTGTATATTTTCTACCGTTTAAATATGCAGCATGTTTATATTGAATTTATTCAATATTCACTGACTTTGCTACTTAGATACTCAGGTATACTTACGACTTTTTAAATTTGGTTTTGATTTTTTTTTTAATTTATATTTATTTTAATAAAGTTTAAGTACATAATCTATAAAAAAATCACATTTATTTTTTCCTCCATAAAAGGTCTTTTTTCCAGGAAATGTAACTTTACCGACTTTTTAAACATTTAATTAGGCCATTATTTTGTTTTTCCGTATTGGCGAAAATTTTATTTTTACCAAAATGGTACTTCATTTTTAACCAAAATATGAAGTCAATCGGATAAATAATTTTTATCGAATGTCGCGAACAGACAGACCGGCAGCGCTGAGAAAATATATTTTTCGGTCTCTAGGTATCCTCAAACTTACGAGGAAAGTAAAAGACTCTTATTAGCATTTTTATTACATATTTATGCAAATTATTGAAATGAACTACGTAAACATCATAATGCAAAACATAGATATTGAGGCAAACAGTAAAAATATTATTATTATTATTATGTTTCTTTAAATTACTATCTACTAATATATTTTAGACGTGATTAAGGAGATCTCTAAAACCTACTGTGTTTCATAGGACTAAATAGAACAGCAATGACTATTTGCTAAATTGCAATATTAAATTTTTCATTTGAACTGTCAATAAAATCCGCATATGCAAAATTTTACAAAACATAAAAAAGCACTACCACTTATTTTAAAAATATCCCTTAACTATTATTTCGAGATTATTAAAAAACATAAATTATTAATAAATGATTTGATGCACATTCGATATCTTTTTCACTCTAAATGTGTTTGCCAACATTCTCAATTATAAACCGAAATAACATTTCAAAACAACTTACCACATTATAATAGCCGACCTAAAGCTAAGTTGAGGCTGCAAATCAGTTTCACTGAACTTACCTGAAAGAAAAAACAAAATCGATACAGAATATTAAATACAATTAGCTTTGTTTGAAACAAAACTTATTAAGCATGTATTACAATAGGAAAAAGTATTTACAATATTGCGTAAGGTAACAAAAATAAAAATTATTTCTTGCAATCACGTCCACTCTATTCTAACAGTTTACACAAAAAAATAGTTAATAGTTACGTAATGATTTTATGGATTTCCACCGAGTATCGACTGACACAATCATATTAAACCTATTTGCCCTTTATCGATCACAGTATATGCCTAATAATCTTCTAACAACGTTTGAATGAGGGTGGGTTTTCCTTATAAAGTTGAATGAAATCACGAGGTCTTTCGTATTTTTGATTGATCTGTGAAAAGCAATACTGATAGACGGAAAGTTTGTTTGATTTACCTGTACCGACAAACTTATTAGATTAGATTTCTGATACCTCCTTTCCCAAATCAATATCCTGCAAAGCACATACATAATAATATTCCTACGAGCGTGCGAAGGAGTGAATTTTTCCACACATATTTTTGGGAGCGAAAAGTAGCAATTTCAAAGGAATATCTTGTAATAAATAAGAAATTTTTACCTGAGGTAACTTAACTACTATGCAATTGCTTTAAATTTAACTTTAATTTAAATGACCCTACCTAGTAAACAAAACCCTCCTTTTAAAAAGACAGGTTGAAAAAAATTGGTTAGAATATTGATTTTCTGATTGCCAATATTACTTCGTGGGCGTAGTAATTAATTAATTTTTCAGTTCCTATTTTATCTTTTTAATTTTCTTAAATTAGGGTTAATCTCCTGAATTATATAATTTTTACTTTTCTTAATTATTTCTGACAAAAGTGGTTTCGAAGCTTGAGATGTTTTTTTAGTTTTATACAAATATTACCAGGCGGAGTAATTTTGATTATTTTTACTAAATGAATTTTGTTGAAGCAAAAATTATTTTCTTTACATTAGCAATTCTTGGCACTTCTTAAGTAAATTTATACCCAAATATGTTTTTTTTCTTTAATAATAGGCTTTCATATAATACTATGTAATCGAATTATACATAATTGCCTAGTTCTCGGTCTTTTTTTAAATCTTAAAGGGTTGAAAGTTTCCAAAAATAGAGCATATATAAGATGACACAATGTTTGTTTAGATGAACAAATTAAGAAATGTAAATCATGTAAAAAGAAAAAGATTACTAGTAGAGGTTTTTTTTTGCTTTTTTTTTTAATTCATATACGTGTAATATCACAAACAAAAATCTTTTTTTTTAATAATATAATATTAGTTTGGTGGGTATATATTTTGTTTCTTATATATTAGAAAAAACATTTGGTATTTTGTTTATAAAGTTCATGAAAAACGTCATCATCAAATAGGCAAGAAATTATTAGATATTATTAATATAAACATACCTTTTTGGGAGGTGTGTACCACTTTAAAACTTTGTTTTAATTTATTTATGCAGGATTATATCGTTAATTTGTATCTACATAAAAGCAGTGCCTATCATCTTCGACTTTGAGACTAGCTATGAAGAGTATAGTAGAAGAATATGTAATTTGGTTATTTATTTAAATATTTGAACAGGTGAGATACCTGTGAGGTGTTTTATAGATAATAACAATAGTTAGTTGATTGCAAACTGTTTTGGAATTAAATATATAAAACTTATTTTGATGAGTATCCACAACTCAACGCGAGATGTCAGATCAATGTTTTGTTTTTCGGAAGCAGTTATTTTTAAATTATTTGATGTAGTATTTGTTTGAGTAAGTAAGAAGAAAATAGAGATTTCTATGCTAAATCATTTTAAATTAGGTGTTTATAAATTGAAATTATATTATCATAATCAGTTTTTTGATTACTGTTGTTTTGGAAACTTGTGAATTTCCAGAATTAGTCTTTCGATACGGTTTTATTCATTATGTACAACTGAAAAATTGTTGTTAGTGAATAGTGACATAAACCTGAATGCTAGGGGTTTTTTTGTGATTACTATAGTTGTGCTAATAAAAGCGTTTTTTGTATATTGTGGTGTTTAAGCAATATATACAAGAGTAGGGTCACAGGACAAACATTCTAATTTGCAAATTAAATTACTTGGTAATGTTTTATCATCACGGGTTTTAGGAATTTGGTCGACAGAGCAATTCTGCTCTCAGATGCAAAATATTTTATTGGTAATCTCATTTTTATTAAAAATACTAAAATAATTCTTACCCAAAAAAGCGCATAAATCGAAGTTTTGAGGTACGCTACATCAAACAAACAAAAAAAACAAATGCTCATGCCTAACAATAATAATAACGTTAATAATTTTCAGAACAATTCATCCAGAATTTCATAAATAAAAATGCCCCTTTTCTACACGATTGAGGACCAATTAAAGAAAATATTAGTAGTATAGCAGGGGCGGTCCTGAGACACCTCGATGGTATCTTGACCACCGATCGGTCCCAGGAGCTCTTCGGCTCACCTGCCTGCAAGAAGTGTTTACCTGTCAAATTTTGTGCACCTGTCTTAAGCGTGACACCTGGTTTGCACAGGTAGCTGTTATTTACCAAAAAATTCCAAGAAGCGAGTTTCGCCGAGCCTTGCGTCATCACAAGAGCCGAGCCTCGCCTCGCCGAATTCCGTAATACCGAGAATTGTTTTTCTGTTAATTAAAATTAATATGTTCGACGTAAGACTAGAGGTCAGGTTCGCAGATAAGAAAAGATCGAGGATGTAGATAAGGAGATGTTTGTGTAGTATTGAGATGAGCAATGTGTGAATAAATACGTAAAATATTTGTTTTTCGAAAAATACCAAGAATAGCTTGTTGTCATGAATGTGTTCGACGACGTAAGACTAAAGGTCAGGTTCGCAGATAAGAAAAGGTCGAGGATGTAGATAAGGAGATCTTTGTGTAATATTGAAATGAGCAATAATAATGTTTAAATAAATAATATTTGTTTAGAATAATAACGTATACCAGGTGATTAAAAAATATGTATAGCATACATAATTAATATATATGTAAGCCTTCTATAAATGAATACAATTTTTATGTCAAATATGTAATTGTTCAGTTGAAAAAAAAATATTAATATACACTTAAAATATAGAGTAAAGTTATTAAAATTTTGTGATCCTTGTTTAGCGAATTATGTATTTGGTGTAAATAGTATTAGGTCTATGATTTTAATGTCAAAATATAAAATTGCAAAAATATGAAAATTAAAATGTAAAAAAAAACTACTAAGGTTTATTTTATTTGTTTTTAGTTTTACTTAGTGGGTGTGATGTAAATTCACGTGATTTTTACTCACCAATAGAACAATAATTAAAAAAAGTAGTAGAGTTTTATTTATAAAAGAAAGTAGATTGAACTAGGCGTCAGTAGTGTCTCGTAACTCGAACTATGGCAGGAGAAAATTCAATTTTGTGTCTTGATATCCAAGAATTTAATTTGTGCCTCTGCATTTATTCCGAAAGAACTAGCTGTGTATGATGGAACACGTTGTTCAAATTTTCTTTTCGAACCACCATATAACAAAAGCATGTTAAAAGGCCAGGATTTAAAAACGATATCTTATCTCGAAAACTCATATCATGGTCTAATATGGGAGACTGGTTTAGTAGACTTGAACGAAATAGCAAATGTCTTAGAACATGTGATGAAAAGATATGATGCCCCAAAAATATACGTCAATGGAAATGAAAAGGTGAATTTTCTAAGAAAATTTATAGGTGCGGAAAAATTTTTTAAAATACCGCTGGAGAGTGAACCGAAGCTAAGCAAGTTTAAGAAAGTTTCCGAATATCACTTTCACAAGGATCCATATGGCACTACTTGGCATTGTGCATTATCAAACGCTAAGTTATATAATTATAAATACTGTATTTCTGCTTGAAGATAAATAAATTATTTGTAGAAAACATGGAAATAAATTAATAAAACGTACATGAAAAAAATATTTATTTTATTAAGTCACTCTACATTATTTTTATCTATCCAACTATTATGCTTATCACTGAAACCTAACCATTTTACAAATACTTTATTGTTTTTACGTTTTAACACTTTTTCAACTAAATAAATGTCTGGATATTTAACTTTTTGCAATTGAAGTTCATAGAATTCTTCTTTAATGTCTTGTTTTTCTGCATCTTGAAGTAGGTATGTCACTGGATTTGTAAGTTGAACTTTTTTTCGCTAAAAATTTCTGTTGACCAATTTGGAAATTCTTACATGATCACCTATCTTGAATTTTGGTTTCGATGTCATTTTAATTCGATTATAAACTGTGTTTAATAGCAGTTTTTCATGCTTTTTTGAAATTTCAGCCGGTTTTAAACCTGGGGTAGTGTGTACTCGATTATTATAGGAATAAACGATTTGTTTTATTATATCAAACCACTTGTATGATCCTTGAAGGCTAAATTCTTTCCACATCATTCCTTTAAGGGTTCGATTTACACGTTCAATATTAGATGCTTTTTTTCTCACTCTAAACTAAATAATGTTTGACATATTTGTTCATTAAGATCATCATTTCTTTTCCAGTAAATTCACCACCGGCGTCTGTACATAGATGTATAGGTGTCTGTTCTTTGAATACATTTTCCATCGCTTTAGATACCTCTTTGGCAGTTTTTGTTTTCAACGGATAAGCCCAAACGTATTTAGAAAAACAGTTAATTACGACGAGTATATATTTGTATCCTTTGTTTTCTTGTACCTATTCTTTTATACCAACCAAATCAGCTTGCATTAAGTCCAATAGAGATTTGATAATAGCCTTTCTTTTTTTAAAATTTACTCTTGATGGTTTATGGAGTTCTTCAACAATATCTTTTTTTACTTTGGTTACAAATTTAGACATATTTTTATTCTATTATATTGGCTTCTCGTAATTCTGCAATAATGGCATTAATCTCGTTAACGTGATTTGTATTACCAGCAGCCTGAGACGCAACTAGTAGCTCCAATCTCTCAACCAATTCATTAGGATCATCCCAAAAAACGTAATCAATAGGATTGTTTGAAAGTTTCATAGACATTCACTCCCCCTGTTTCAAAACATCATCATCGTCATCATCATCATCGTAATCATCATCATCATCAGTTGGACTGGTATAATTACTCTCAGTTTTATTTCTTATTGGCTCAATAAATTTTCTAAATTTCTTATTTTTACTTGATTTTACATTTTTGATAGCATTTGTTTTAAATAATATGTGAGTATAGTTTTTTGCATCATCATTTGTATAGATGGTGGGAATATTTTGATTAAATAACAAGCCATATAATCCATTAGTGCTTATATATTTTTTTCCTGCAATTATCAAATCAGCTCCATCGAAATCTATCGTTTTGTTACCGATAGAATACCGTTCGATATCCTTATCAAACTTTACTTGGAATTTTCCATCAGAATTACTACTATTTGGATCCTTTACAAACTTTTTGATGTACTTTAAAGATAAACTATGATATTGATCAGAATAATCGGAAAATGATTTTTCTCATATAGTTTGATTTAGTGCTTTTTCATATTCCCTTTGTTTCCTAATTTCCTCTTCTTCGATTTCGTGCTGTACGTTTTGACGACAACATTTCGTCAGAAAACTTTTGTTGAGTAATTATTTACAGTTGTTATTCTTTATACACTTCTATAACCATTTTCCTTAAGTTTTTCTATCAGTATATTTAAAATCAATAAACATACCGCTTCACATACAGGATTAAGTTCAATAAACATGTCAATATCTGCGTAAGTTTTGGTTCGACCTATTAAATAACTAGGATAACCACCGGCTACAAAGGATATACACGGACAAGATTTTAGTAATAGGTTAATGATTTTTACCTCATCGAGAACCTCAGCACCAATCACCATGTAATAATTTTGAAGTCCAACACTTTTTTAAGCTTAGGTTATTATAACCTTCTATCAAAGTTAGTTGATTTTTCTGTAATAAAAGAATAAATATACTATTGTCTGAAAAAATAATACTAAAATTACTAAAATTAATTTACATTTGTTTGTTCTTATTGTTGTTGTTGTTGCTGTTGCTCTTCATCCTCGCTGGAGGAATAGACCTCCTCCACAGTCCACTTTCGCCGTTTCGACGACGACGACAACGACGACGATGATGTTGATGGTAGTGTTCGTCGTTGCTGCTCGCTAACAGTTGTTTCCACATCCTCGTCCACAAGATTAAATTTGGGACGTTTTACCACTCTTTCGAGTGGGGAGATTTCCAAATTTTCGTTTCAAGGTTTCTCTCCGGGGACTATAAGTAAGGTGTATATACACCTTATCATCCCTTTCGAGAATCCTATCAACACCATATCTGAAAGGAAAAAAAAACTTCTCTAAATACAAGTTTTATAACACCTCATAGGAATAATTTTTACATATTCAGTATTTTTGCAAAAATAAAAAATATTGCTTCACTGAAAAGCTTCCAAAATTAAAAAAAAAAGTGTAAATGTAGATCGAGAAAAAAATTCTGGAATAAAATAAGAATTATAGGTATCGCAGGCTACGCAACTACTGTACCATCAATGCTATATAAATTTATGGAATATATAAAATAAGCTACAGCACCTAGCTAAACAAATTCATGCACAAAATCTAATAAAAGGAGCTGTTATTGTAATAAATGGTACGTTCACTAACACTTTAAAAAAAATTAACAAATACTTACTGAAAAAGCTGTTTCATAACAACCAAGACGTGACGCACAGGAAAATTTATTTTATCTTCAGAAAATACAACAAGTGTACTGGGTACTGTTGCCATCTTAAGTATTTTCGTTTGGCTGTTTCCAAAAAACGGATAGATAGAGAACTGATACCAAACGCAAACTCTGGACGGGTATAAATACAAATTTATCATTGAACAAATTAACAATTTTGACGTAGACGACGATCAAAGTAGCCATTAATTTCAAAGGAAATTTTCAACAAAATTTGCTGCGTTACATATTGTAACACCACGTCCACAGTAAATGTTTCTTTATCTTTTATCATAATTACTAGCAAAAACAGAAATTTTCCTAATATTTTGCAACGTGACTTGTATTCGATAACGAAAAAAGAAAAATGCAATGTACGTCGTGCAACGTGACTTGTATTTGCTAACGGAAACAAAAAATTCAATATAGGTCATGCAACGTGACCTATATTTGATAAAACATGTTTTTGGTGCAACGTGACTTATCTTCTGGAAAATTTTACATATACATGATTATACCATGCTATTTTGTGTGTGTGTGTATGTTGTCAATAGAAATGACGTGAATGATTGATAAGAGTTTTGTATATAAATTATCATGCACACACCGAACTTATTCTTTTAGTGTAGTGACAGGAAGGACTACAAAGACACACTGCAGTCTTTGTAGTCCTTCTTGCCACTACACTAAAAGAAAACAAAAACCAAAATGTCGTCCAGCAGCAACAAAGTCCTAGATTCGTTTTCAAGTGAGGCGGTTCAGAAAACTGAAATGGTAAGTAGATTACTTAAAACAAAAGAAGATTACCAAACACATATTCGTTATCTAAAAAAATCAATTGCCCTTATATAAAAATGTTTAAAAAATAGTTCATGTGTTTCTAGTTATAGTAGAGTGGAAAGTAATTTGTCAATTTTAAAACACTTTTTATTACGTTTTAAATTGCATTTAAAAAAAACAAGGGTTTAATAAAAAGAAAATTAGTTTGGGAAGATGTTGATTCTTGTTTTAAAGGGAGAGAGAATAAGAAAATAAAAACGGGAATTATTAACAATTTAAAGATGAAAGAACCAAGAGAGTTTTTAAATAGTGCTTTTCTTATTTTTTCAAACAGGATTAAAACTGAACTTAAAAATTCTATGATTAAAGTAAATGTTGTGTTTTCAGGTTTATTTATAAAACCTCAAAATTTAGAAAAATCCGCTAAACATTTTACAACAAAAAATTCACTAATTGAACCATCTACGAATCTGACTGAATGGTATAAGATACACGTTACTGATAAGATTTTGGTTCAACTTGAAGAATTTCAAGAAAGAGACAGTGGTTGGGCCTTGTGTGAAATTTGGTACTTGAAAGTAAATATTAATTCTTTTAATCCAATAAGCGTGGGGTCTTCCACTTATGTACAATTGCCTGAATTCATAAAAAAACTAAAAGAGTTATCAATATTAAAAATAAAGACGTTTATTGTTTTTTGTGGGCTATCATGTGTACTATACGTGGACGCAGAAAAGGCAAAAACATTTCACGCACGTCATTTTATGATCATTTCGGTCACTATTTGAAATATGACGGAATTCAATTTCCAATTGCTCTAAAAGATATTTCCAAGTTTGAAAGAATGAACAACTTAGCTATTAATGTTTTTTTTTAAGAAAGAGAGAAATGTTACCCCTATTATTAAGCAAAATAGAATATTTTACAGATACAGTTAATTTACTTATACTACCTTGTAATAACGTTGAATTAGAAAATACACAATATTTTCTCGAACCTGCAAACACAACATTTCATTTTGCATGCATAAAAAAATTAATTAATCATTTTAAAACTGAACCCACTTTGATAAAACATTCCAAAGATTGCCAATTATTAAATAAATGTAAAATTACATTACCAAAGGAAAATGAAAAAATTTTAACATTTAAAAATCTATGATACCTCTAAGTAAACAAGAAAATGAGGCTTATTGTTAAGCAAAAACATGTCATTTTTGTAATGAACCTTTTTTAGGGCATAACTATAAAGTAAGAGACCATTGTCATTTAACGGGGCTATTCCGAGGAGCTGCACATAAATGATTTAATTTAAAATTTTTAGATAAAAAAAAACTGTGCCTGTAATATTTCATAATATATCAAGGTACGATAGTCGCTTCTTAATCAAGGCCTTTTCTACAGAAGTGAAAGGTATAACTAGTTTGCTTCCACTTAATAAAGAAAAATACATATCCTTCACTAAGTACATTGAAAATTCAGATATTAACTTTAGATTTATCGATGCATTTCGTTTTATGGCCAGTTTCTTGGAAAAACTAGCATCCTATTTAGAGGATCACCAAAAAACTGGTACAAGATACTACTATCCGGATGATGTTAAATTTAAACTAGTGACCAGGAAGGGGGTATTTCTTTACGAATATCTAGACTCTTGGGAAAAGCTGCAAGGTAACAGTTTACCTCCAATACAGCTATTTTATAGTTCTATTTCTAATTCAAACATATCAACCAAAGAGTATCAAAATGCTTCTACGGTGTGTGATACGTTTAAAATTAAAAGGCTTCAAGAATATGCTGAATTATATCTTAAAACCGATGTCCTACTTTTAGTTGATGTCTTGGAAAACTTTTGCAAAGTTTGTTTGGAAACATATCAATTGGACCCTCTACATTATTATACACCGCCAGGTTTAGCATTTGAGAGCATGTTAAAAATTAGTGAAGTAAAATTGGACCTCTTAATAGATATTGATATGGTTATGTTTATTGAAAAAGGTATAAGGAAGGTATAACCCTGACAAACCATCTAGCTATCTCATGTATTTCGATGTTGTAAATTTATATGGTGCTGCTATGAGTTATCCTCTGCCTACTGTAGACTTTCAGTGGGTTCCAGGAAACAAATATTTTAGATGTAGCCGATAATAGTGAATACGGGTATATTTTTGAAGTGGACCTTTATTATCCAAAGGAGTTATTTGAAACACATAAGAATTTACCACTCTGTCCTGAACATTTAGTGCCACCAAATTCAGCTACTTCACTTCCCAAACTATTAACCACGCTTTATGAGAAGAAACGTTACGTTATTCATTACAAAAATTTGCAGCTAGTCATCAAATTGGTTCTTAGAATTGGAAAAATTCATAGGTGTTTAAAATTTAAACAATCTTTATGGCTAAAAAAATATATAGACCTAAATACTACTCTCAGAATAAATAGTAAAAACGAGTTTGAAAAAAAAAATTCTTTAAATTGATAAATAACGCACCATATGGAAAAACAATTGAAAATGTACGCAAATATCGTGATATAAAATTAGTTTCCAAATGGTCAGATATGGTGCAAATTATTACATTTCACAACCTAATTTTCACAGTTGTGAAATTTTTACAGAAAATCTAGTCTTAATTGAAATGAACCGATTAAACATAAAATTTAATAAACCAATTTACATCGGTATGTCTATTTTGGATATTTCAAAAACGATAATATACGATTTTCAATACAATTTTATTATACCGAAATTCCAGTCTAACGCTAAATTAATGTACACAGACACTGACAGTCTTATTTACCTATTTTCAAATTATAATATTTATGACTGCATTAGGGAAAATATACATATGTTTGATACGTCAGATTACCCTAAGGACAACGTATACAATATTCAACAAAAAAATAAAAAAGTTTATGGGCTAATGAAGGATGAATGTTGTGGTCAGGTTATGACTGAATTTATCGGCTTGCGATCTAAAATGTATTGTTTTAAAACTTTTAGTGATAAAGACAGCGCTGCAAACAAAGAAAAAATTGTTAAAAAAGCTAAGGGTATTCAATCTTCAGCATTGAAACAAATTTCTTTTCATGATTATTATCAGTGTCTTTTTAACAATACTACCATCGATGTTGCGCAAAATTTTATTAGATTAGAATAATCAAATTAAAACCGCATAACTACACGAAATACTACCAACAGTTAAATACAGACACTCTACCGTGGGGATATAACAATGTTTAGTTTCATTTATTCTTCTTTTCTTACGGGTAATCTACTATATTCAAAAATTCCGTTTCATCCAGTTAAGAGGTAAATAGTTATATTTTAAATATAAATGCAATATTTAAATTGAAAATATTATTTCAGACCACGACTGATATCAAATATTTGGAAGCAAATGATCGCAAAAGATTTCACAACTTGACCCCTGTCAAATATACTACCGCTACTTCTACAAGACAAAATAAACGGATTAAATTAGATGTCGGATCACAACAAAAACACGAACCATTAGCTACAATTTACTGTCACCTCTGTAAGCTATATTTCTGCTTTTGTCAGGAATCAATTAGCATTCACAGAGCACGGTCATTTGTTGGAACGACGTCGGAACTTGAATTGTACTGCAAGGAATCAATACCCCAGTCATAGAATTGTTTTTTTTGTTATAGCCACATCATAGCTGTCCCATTCCCAAAAAACAACAGTTTTTGGATACCAAAAGTAACCTCATGACAAACGAAATGGACAAATGTTTTCATCTTTATCCAGCACAGCCACAAGATGATTGGGGATGGCGACAGATGGATGAAGATTATTTCTATGCTAACATCAGTGACAACTCGACTCAAAATTACTGGACCCGAATTAAGATGGAAACTTCGTACAATATTGCACAATTTGCTTTTTACGAAAGAAACAAAAGGAAATTTCAAGAATAGTGTATTTATTAATATTGTTTTAATTATCATTATTTGAAAATTTTGACTTTTTTTTATATTTCTGAAAATTTAAATAAATCCAAATTATTTCAAAGTTGAGTTTTATTCCAATATTTTAATAGAAAATTAGACCAGACTCGAACACATTAATTTTAAATAGTTGAAAATAAATCTCGTTATATTAATTATTTTAAGCGCTATACACTTTTTTTATCACCTGCTATAAGCTATTATTCGAAACAAATATTTAACTTATCTATAAAACAATTTTTTATTGCTCTTCTCAATACTACACAAACATCTCCTTATCTATATCCTCGACCTTTCCTTATCTGCGAACCTGACCTCTAGTCTTACGTCGAACATATTAATTTTAATTTACAGAAAAACAATTCTCGGTATTACGGAATTCGGCGAGGCTCGGCTCGGCTCTTGTGATGACGCGAGGCTCGGCGAAGCTCGCTTCTTGGAATTTTTTGGTAAATAACTGCTATCTGTGCAAACCAGGTGTCACGCTTAAGACAGGTGCACAAAAGTTGACAGGTAAACACTTTTTGCAGGCAAGTGAGCCTAAGAGCTCCTGGGACCGATCGGTGGTCAAGATGCCATCGAGGTGTCTCAGGACCGCACCTGCTATACCACTAATATTACAATATTTAATAAAAATGTCTTGCCTAGTAAGTTTTCCAATGCGTTTAAACTGTTTAAACTCGATTCCCTATTTCTTACGAGTTTGCGTGAGCGTCCAATTTGCATCCCCTGCATAAAAAGTTTACATTAATTATGAATTTTTTAGACACCCTTTAAATGAATAACTACAGATATAGACAAACCATAAATAATTATCCATAATTTTATTAAAAATGTCTCTAGAACTTTTCATTAAAAGAAAATTAGACGCTAACATAAATCGGTTTAATGGAACACAGTTAGCCTTTGTTTAATATTTGCACCTAACTAAAAAACCGTCTTAAGCTTTGAAATTACTCTTCTCTTAAAAATATTAAAGAATAATAAAATATCTATTACATAATTGAGAAGGTTATCCCTAATTTAAAAAGATAAATATGACAGGATCAGACAAAGTAAATTAACATTCAGAAAACCAAAATTGTAATTAATTGTGTTCAATTTGCTAATTCTCGCTTTTAACAAATTTGGTGTAAAAAATCTACTTTTGTTTTACACCTCGTATATACTAGAAGAAAGGAAACATTTAAAACTGAAATCCCACATCAATTTTAAGAAAACATGCATCTACACAGTGTAAAAAACGGTTTGAAAATAAACCATTTTGTTTACAAGTTACGGCCGTTTAAAACAAAGTTTTATTTTTAGAAATTGCACTTGAATTGTACAGTAGTTTATTGTTATTTATAATATACTTTATAATTAATATTTTTTTAAGAAGCCTTAATACATTTGATTGCTTAATACATATGCAGAGTGTTTTTTTCCGGGCCCAAATAACTATTAAACTTTGGTTATGATATGCAGCCACCATGTATAGAAAAGTGCTGCTTTCCTGCTTCTAATAACAATAGATAGGGATGCAGAATATAATTATTCATATTTTTATTAAAAATAAACAGCATTATTGAAAAAAAAATTTTTCATACTTCGATGACAAAAAATTGATAAAATCATATTTTTTTAGTAGGATTTATATTAACTTACATTAATATAATAATTTTTATATATTCATTAATAAAAACAAAGACTTGTAACATCCCAACATATGTACTAGATTTCTAAGTTTATTTCGCTTTAAAAATATACCTTTTAAAATTTAAACACGGAATTAATCGTTGCAATTATTTAAACACGTGTGTTTTACGATGGTAAATTGATAATTTACATTTTAAAAAAAAAAAAAAAAGCACTGACTTGTCGTTATTTTCGATTAATGTTTTGATATGTCTTATTTTTATATATTTTGCTTTGTCCATAAAATTGTAGAATTTTTCTGCGGCAATAAAGCATACTTTTGTTTGTTTGTTTGTTTGTGCTTCAGCAGGTTTCCAATACTTGAGTCTTGAATGATCGCATCTTTCCTTACGTTTAAGATGTTATTTTCGATTTTTATTTTACGTTTGCCGACATAGTTTTTCATCTAAAAATTTCCGTGTTAGGTTTTAGTATATGTTGTCTATAGTGTTTTTTTATAATCTAATCTATATAGAAAAAGTTAAAAGCTACTGATATTTATTTATTAATAGTAATTTCGAGAATCGAAAATTGTTTTTAGTTATTTTTGATGATGTATCTGTCCTAGAACGTAATTTTCGATAGTTAGTTTTCTTCTCAAGTACTCTGCCGAGAGTGTGAGATATATGTGACTGGTAATTTTTAAAGAAAATGGTATCAAGCAGGGTAACAAAATAATAATAAAGATTAACTCCTAAAATAATTTAATAACTGTGACACTAAAAATTATTAAACCCTTAAAAACAAAGGTAAGTGTGTCTGAATGGACGTTAGATAATTATACACTCTGGCACGTCCGATTAGGTCATATCGGCAAAGACCAATTTTTACAGTTAAAAAATATTGATATGTTGAATGATAAATATTTAAATAATATCCAAACTTCATATGATATTTGTGAAGCCTGTATTTATGGAGAACAAGCACGTCTGCCATTTGCTAAGGCTAAAGACAAAACTCTAATTAAAAGACCATTGCTTATTGTCCACTCCACCCACAATGGATGATAAAAATTATTTTGTAACATTTATAGATCACTTTAAGCATTATACCGTTACCTATTTATTAGCGTACAAATCTGAAGTTTTTTAAATGTTTCATGTCTTTTGTACAAAAAGTGAAGCATACTTTAATTTAAAAATAACTCATTTATATTGTGATAATAAGCGAGAATATCTTTCGAACGAATTTAAAGATTATTGTGTTCAAAAAGATATTAGATACCATTTAACCACACACACCGGAGCACAATTCAGTGGCGAAACGTATAAATAGGCCAATTACAGAATAGCCCCAATCATTAGCACATGGTGCTAAGTTAAATAAAACCTTTTGAGGCGAAAGCTGTCCTTACATAAATCTGACATCTACTAAATTTCTAAATCAAAATAAAATACCTTTTGAATTATGACACGATAAAAAACCCAGAATAAATTTTGGTTCTACTGCATGACTCATAACAAAGTCAGAAAAAATAAATTTGATTAAAAATCAAATAAAGGCATAATAGTTGGTTACCAATCAAATGGTTATAAAATACTAGATATTCAATCCAATAAATTTATTGTAGCACGTGACGTTGTTTTGACGAAATAAATTTTGGAACGTCAAGAGCCAAACTTGATGAAGGGAGTTGAAACACTAAGACCCTTAATAAGGGCTTCCAGCCATAGAATCTAGTGAAATGCCTACTACCTTAAAAGTAGTTGAAGACCCTAAAGAACCTGTACAGCAAAAATCTATTACTAAAATAGATAAATCTGTCATTAAAACAGAAAAGTATAATAATATTATATTCTCGACACACGAAACCCAAAATACTGACTGTAGGAGAAGTGAAATAATTAAAAATATCCCTTCTATTTCATATAACTAAAAATAATATGCAAATAATAATTATCAAACGTGTGGACTATCACTTATTTGTACAATTCCTCAATCCTAGAATGAAATTAGAAATAGGAAAGATAAAATTCAGTGGGAGCAAGTAATAAATAGTGAAATAAACTTCCTTTATTTAATGAAACATGGTCATTAGTCAGACCTCCCTTTAATAAAAATATTGTCGACTTTAAGTGGATTTTTTACTATTAAAAACGATTCATATCGAAATTCATTCAAATACAAAGCACGTCTGATAGCTCGGGGTGTTAGCCAACAATATTTATTTGTTTTATAAAGGAAATATTAATCAAAATATTTACGTAGTGTTGTACGTTGACTTTTTAGTAATTGTTACAGCACATACTGATAGCATGAAAAATTTTAAAAAGTATATAATGAATCATTATGGAAGATTTGCAGCAAATAAAACTTTTATTAGGGTAAATCCGTATTAGAGTAAAAAGACAAAAATTACAAATTACTTTAGATCAAAGTCTATACTTAAAAACAGTTTTAAACAAGATCAAACTGCAGATTTGAATTCATGCCCCCCTGCAGAAATTTGAGACTATTAGGGTAATAATGAAACAGATAGTAAAAAAACAAGTAATTGTATCTTCGAATTGTTTGAAAGTTCTACACTTTTTTAGAACACTAAACGGCAAAAGTCCGTAGCAATTTCAACTTTTGATGCGGAATATATGGCACTTTTTAAAAGTGTTCGAGAAGACGTTTACCTTAAATTGTTGTTGAATGATGTAAATAATAATAATAATAAAACCTATTGTCATATTTAAAGATAATAGCAGTTGTATAGCGATAGCTACTAATTCTTTATTTCATAAACGGTCAAAACAAATTGACATAAAAGATTATTTCATCAGAGAGCAAATTTAACCAAAAAATTAATTTTGGAATGTTTCAACAGGTAACCAACTGGCAGGCGCTTTCACAAAGCGACTTCCATTTTCCAAATTCGAGCGCATTCACTTCGAAATGGGCCTGAAAGAAGTCAGTTTTAACATTAGCAATAATCATTAATATAAGGTCTGGTTGGGGTTTTGGGGGTTTTCCCAATCCACAATTTTCCCATTACAATTTAATACAAACATTTTAATATTGTTATATTTACATGTCTCCTGTCTTCGGTCTCATCACCTCATTTAACTGTCAATAACAAGACGTTTGGTGTTTTTTTGTAATAATAATAAACAATTAACTTATGTATGTATTTTAAATAATTTATGCTAATTGCTAGGGTCCAGAAAGTTTTTAAAAATGTACCTTTTTCTACCCAAGGTAAGAGTGCTTTTTTGTCAGTTTTGTAAGTGGTCATAAGGAAGCTATAGGATTTTTATGTCTTTAATAATTGTAATTAATGTTTTTCATCGTGGTACACTTCTTAACCCCTGTTTTCCCAAAAATATTCAAATTTGGACATTAGAATCTAATTCTCATGGCAATTCAAAACTTGTCAATTAATATTGTTTTATTGTTGCGTGTTATTTTAAACCTCTAAAAGTTTAAATTTTAACCTCTAAGAGATAGATAGATATATAGCTAGATTACTACTAAGCAATATTTGTAGGTTACTGCTAGTTGTAGGTAAATTACTAAAAAGAATAAGTTTTAAACAAAAAAGTTTAAACACGTTTTTCTTTCATTGAATATTTACAAATACAAACAAAAAAGAGGTAAAGTTGATTAAGGTCATATAAATATAACAATAACCCTATCAAAAAACATATTGGTGTAATAAAAGTATCTACAACATGTGTTTAATTTACTATAATTTACTGAATTGTATTAATGCGTAATCCAAAACAAAACATCCGTTAAGCTAAATTCCTAAATTATGTATTCTTAAAAGTGTTTTAATGTTTCGTGATGAAACCGCTTATTATTAATGACAGGAACGATGGAAGCTTATATCTCATGCTCCCCAATATATTTTCTTTCATTCCTTTATTTCATTTCATTGTCCGAGCAAAAACCGGATAAACTTATGATATCGATTTACAATGGGAATGGGCATTGCAATTTCATGAAAAATTGAATGTACTTGTTCATTTATCCTTTGACAATATCAAGAAATATGCAAAATAGGTCAAGAAAATATATTCTCAGTTTCAGTATTGAAGCCCAAAGAGATAGCTTTCTTTGACAAAAAGATATCGTAGTGTTGAAAATATGAATTAAACAGATTTCCTGATATTCTAAAAAAATTATAATGGTAAATATGTTTCTAAATAATATATAGCTTAGCTAATAAAATAAAAATATATTTTTTATGGTTAATACGCAAGTTAGGCCTTTAGCCAATTTTATATATAATGTTTATCCTAAAAAAATACAATTATAAACAATAATACTACATGAATGGTGTAATAGAGATATAAATGAACAAAAAACATGCAAACAACATCACTGTTATTTGCAGACTTAAGTTTTTCCTCATATATTGAACCATCAGAATCCGTCAACAAAATAAAAAACAAAAAATTAAGAAGCGACTTTATTTTAAATAGAAGACCCACCTGTATAATATTGTTTCATTAAATATGTCTCTTCTTATCAATTATAAAAATGCCACCTTATTTTTAAAGACAACCAAGAAAATTGACAAAAATTGCAGTCGAGAAAAATGACAAAAATCCTGCCATTTTTGCCAATTCTCTCAGTTGTCTTTAAAGATAAAGGTATCAAATCTGGTATTTTTATAATCGGTAAATATAATAAAATACAATTATATGTGGTGTTCAATTTAAAAAAAAACAAAGTCCATGTTAAGTTTTTTAGTTTCCAATTGTTTTTTAGTTATTTTGTTTACATATTCTTTTGTTCTAGATGAAACCAAATAAATGTTATATTTAACATTTCTGTCTTGAATAATAGACTGTGTAGGGGGGTGTCAGTATATGAGAATATATTAATTAAATTAATTGTTTATAGTTCACATTCAGGATTGGTAATAATTATAGTAAAAGTATGATTTTGTGTTTTTTTCCGACTTTATCAAGTTATAAAATTACCGAAGTAGCACTCAAGCAAAGTTATTTAAGTAAAAAAGAGGAAGAAAATGACACACAAACCTTCTTTAGAGTTAAGAAATGAAACAACTGTTTATTTATGGTTATTAAAAATTAAATTTGGCTCAAACCTTAACATATCATAAAAGAGAGCAAGAAGAATTGGACTTCTTTTAGCCGAAACGGACCTCTAAATTTTCTAGTAAATCGATATTATTACTTTTATTATATTCATGGGTAAAAAATAAATTTATAATAAATATATTATAATAGTAACTGTGCTGTTTTAGATAAATCACAATTCATACCGGAAATAATTCTATTTTATATAATATTTATATTAAATATACATCGTTCTTATAAAATGTTTTTATGTATCAGACAATTTTCATAAATTCTACCTATAAGATATGTCAGTTCCACGTAAAAACAAATTTGCTGAATTATAAGGGTAAGGAATACATTAAAAAGGAAAATAAGATTCATACCATTAAACACTTTCTTTGATCTGAACCAACACACATATACCCGAACATAAAAATAGCAACCACAAAAGGGATCCAAAGGTCTAAAATAAATTGCCTTATTTAAAGGGATCCCAAGACAGTCCTTTTTTAGGTTAAATAAACTAACTTAGGGCGCTTTCACAACAATAGCCGAACCGGATGAAAAGACGAGCCTTAGTTGAGGCTTCACTTCATTCGATTTTACTATTAACTATTAACACAATCTGAATAAAAAAATTCTTTGTACATTTCTTTCACGGTGTTTAGTAGCAGCTATTATATATCTCCGTCATACAGGTAAACTCAAAGGTATTTTTATATATGTTGTTACTCATTCATTTTAAACTCATAGATTTTAACATATTATGCATAAGTACAATATCTGATATAAGAATGTCGTAGAATTCCTTACTGAGATAAAAGTAGAGTTACCAACTTGATTATTTTAGTTTTCAGGACAATGGTGGTAAAAACCAAGGACATTTAACACAAAAGTATTTGATTGGGTACTTTTTTGTAATAGAAAGAAACACGGATGTATTCAGTATGCTCCGATGACAAAATAAAAACACTGTTATCGCACTATTCACTCGCACAGATTCACTTAAAAGTCAGAAGTGGAAAAACAAAAGTTCTAATTTATATAATAATACTGGACGATTGACAACTCTAGTTGAAAATTATATAGAAAATAACAAACCAATAATTTTCTAGTATACGGCCATTGACATGCGAACAGGAAGTTTGCCTGTTATTCAACGGTTAAACTAAAATGGGAGGCTTAAAATGATGCTTACCTATAGCAACTTATCCCTTTTCCTATTGCAATATGCCAGGCTAGCCAAAAGTTGGAGAGTGGTGTATATAAATACAGTAAAAGCGCCACTTGTCTTGAGTGCGCCAGTGAGAAAAGGAATTGTTTTATATACGAATAAAGACAGGAACCTTAATTATACTAAGGCAATTAAAACACAAACATGTATTAAGTTAGGTTCTCTATTTCTGCAGTAATTCTTTTTTTTTTGTTATTTGTTTTCTTCTTTTCTTTAGACCTTTCCAAATATCAGTTAAACAGTTACAATTTATTCACTAATTCGGGAATTTCAAAATATTTTTAAAAACAATTACAAACTTTTGTACCAAATTCTGAAATTTCAAAACATTATTTCAGACTTTAATGGCGTATCTATCTAGCAAATTAATATAAATAACCTGCTTAAATCATCTTAATGCTGTCGCTATTTTGACAAACGGCTGTTACCTGTAGAGATGAGGAGATATATATTGCACACTGCTCTAGAGTGAAATGGCCCCTTTTAGAATAACTGATTTTAGATCAGGGCTCTTCCATGACCCTACATATAGAATGGGTTCATACCTAAAGAATGGATACATGAGATACGATGCAAAAGAGCAGATAAACTTCGACAGTTTGTTCAAATCATTTTACTTCAACTTAGGTATTACGAAAGGGATACAGAATGCAACTATTAAATAAGTAATTAAACTTTTAAATTAGTAATTAATTAAAGTACATATAAACTTAATTGTTAATTGATTTTGTCTGAACTTTAGAAACTTTTTAATTCATTAAGTTTATTTAATTGAAAATATTGAAAAAAATACAGAACCGTTGGTAAACTTAACCATTCCTTAACAAGTCCGAAAGGATGATTGAACCTCACATTGAGATCGTGTGGTAATTCTATTGGCCGGCCCTCCCGAATTGTGAAGAAAAATCTGGAAAGTTTTCCTAGCAAATTATGAATAGGTATCCTATTAAGCTGTAATTTTTTTTGGTGAAGATGCCTAACAATCTAGTACATGCAAACCTACTAAATTCACATTAGTTCATTAATTTTTAATTAAATATTATAATACAATATAATATGACAAGATTTGTTTGATTGACTGTGTATTTTATTTAGTGTAAGTTTGTGCCCACTTTGCAACGGAAATATCCGGATACTACGATCAGAACACTGCGAACCAGTTTTAACTTTTTCGTTATACCACAGAGGCCACTTTTTTAATGCGTTTCTGCCTTAACCTAAACCGCAGTGATAGTTTCAGAAACATCAGACATACTAAAAATTAGGAATGAACATTAGGTGTATACTCGAACTGAATTTGGATACAAGCGAATAATTCAGAGTAAATGCAACCTGGTGGCAACTTTACATACTTCAAAATATAATTGAAATGAAAATTTGTCAAAGTTTATGTAGTTAAATTGTTTTAAAATACTAAGTTTCTCATTTTATTATTAAATGTTGTGATTTTTTCCATTGATCCTTGTGTTCTCTTTTTGTGTTTATTTTGAAGGTAGGTTACTCACAATTCCATGAAGGCTTTAACAATAAAATGCTATTTGCTATGATATTTTAAACGTTTATTTAAATATACTTAATGCCTACGAAATTAGCTCAACTTTGTAGCCTAAAAATTTTGTAATAATAAAACAAAACAGCAAATAAAAGCTGTTTATGTTAGTTTCAAAAAACTGTCTAGAAAACCTTTCTTTTTCAATTTTTGTTCAGAAAATATTGTTTCCTAACACGTAGCAGATATAATATTCACTTAATAGTCAGAAATATAAACGAAAACTATTTATTATCGTATTCTCCAATCTCAGCAAACGTGTGACATCAGCTCGCCGACAGAAGAATTTACGGAAGGAACTAGGTCATTCTGTCTTGTTTATAATGGTAGGGTAAAATCAACGTCAACCTGTCAACGGAAGTGACAATTTAATTCGACTGAAGCGAGCTGCTAAAGTCACCACAAATTGACTCTTATGAACTGCTAGGATCGAATGGATAAAGTATCCGACCCGGTCCCTATGCAGTAATGCAAATCTACGACAAAGCCGGTTAAGTTCGGAACTCCAATTTTTCTAAAGGTACATCTGATTGACACCTATACCGACTCGCTCATTTTAATTTTAGACAAACACACAAAATTATAGCCTATTTAAAATTATCATGAAAATGCCGAAACAGGCTTTTATGTGTTTAGTTGTTAGTGTTATCATAATGGGATAACACGAACACAAATAAATAAAGATATACAATTACGTTAAACACACTGTCGGCGACACCTAGCGGAATATAGTCACTTCAACAATTACATATTTAACTTATTTTATAGAAAACTACAAATTAAGCGGAGTATCATACACCGGAGAATGATTACACTTATAAAGGATCCTAAGTTATTAGGATCCCATTACCTAAAGAAACCAGCTTATCAGGCGAAAAAAGGGCGTACTTTTTATTAATATTAAACACTTCTGATAAATTAAAGTAAATTGTAACTATATAAACCACCCTTTAAGGCCTAAATTTGCTAAAATTGGTCTAAAAATAGTTAATTACTAAAAATGGAATAACATTGATTATTATGCCTTTAATATTGCGGAAGTCAGAATGACACCGTAACACTTTGCCTAGCATGATAAGAAAATACACACGTGTCTACGTAAATCATATCATCTCATTATTATCAGGGATAATTTAATATTTTGTGCTCTGATATTTTAATTAATTAACACATTAAATTTTCTTGATGAATATTTTTAATATTTTTAAATATACATAAAATAAAATATAAATACATTTACAAATATTCAAAAATGTTCTAAAATGGGCAGGTACTGTTACTTGTACCTTCCTTTAAAGAATTGATATTAATTAAAAATGCAGGAAGAAAGAAAAGATAGATTTTATTTTATACGCATGGTTATAAAGAATTAAATAATGCGCATGACTACACCAAAAAGAAAATCAAAGAAAAATATAGGTGTTGCCAATTAACTGGTGTAACGTAAAACAAAAACATAATATTATTTCTCCCAACGAAAGTCAGGAATCAACAGTTAATTCAATGCCGGTAGTGGTATTAGCGACCGGAGTGGTTGTTTCTGGGATTTTATTCTGTACTTTTGCCCTACACGACGCTCAGTAGTCTATGGCGGCCTGATGGGCTCTAAAAATGCGGAATCGAGATCGTGGTTTATTTGAAATTGATCATGCGGCATTGCAGGACATGTTCCAGGCAGAGGTCAGAGTACCCTTGTAGTAAAGTTGATGTAACGTGAAACAAAAATATAACATTATTTCTCCTAACGAGAGTCGGGAATCAGGAGTGTAGTTCAATGCAGGTCGTCGTATTCGCCAACGAAGTATTTCCTTCTGTGATTCGTTTTTGTGTCTTTGCCCTTCACGTGCCTCGCTAGTCTAGAGTGATCTGCTGAACTATAAAAAAAACGAAATCGCGATAGTCTTCTCTGAAATGGTTCATTGCGCTTGCGGCATTGCAGAACATGTTCTAAGCAGGAGCGATCGTACCCTTATTGTAACATTGGTGTAACGTGAAATAAAAATAGTAACATTATCTCTCGCAACGAAAGTCAGGAATCAACAATGTAATTCAATACCGGTGGTTTCTGTAATTTCATTTCGAGCCGTTGCCCTACACTGGGTTCGCTAGTCTGTATCGGCCTAATTTGCTCTAAAAAGAGTGAAATCGCAATCCTCGTATAACTGAAATGGACCATTGCGCCTGCAACATTGCTGGACATGTCCCAGACAGACAATGGTCGTAACCATGACTTGCTTCCTTCTCAAAATATAGTTGGATTATTATCGTACCAAAAATTGATTTTTCTGATATTTAAATCTAATTGAATTATTAGTTTATATACGATCACAGTAACTACCAAATAGGTGTCGTATTCAGGGTTACTTTATGTGAGCCCCATTTACTTAGATCTTAGTTTAATGTTTGATATTCGCTGCTAAAAGTACAGATTATTGAATTTTTCGTATGATAGTCGACAGTTTTCGAATGAAAAGTTTCTTTACTCAAGTAAAATTGTACAGAGAAGAGAATGCTAGTGAATTCGATCTAGTTATCTTCTAGGAAGAAAGAAAAAAAACTGACATACGTTCAGCGTTGGAAAAAATAATTTTACATTGCTATAATATTCTTGTTTCAGTAAATAAGAATTTTGGACAACATTATATTTCTCGCAATGCTTAGATTTTTATAGTCTGCTCAATAATCCAACTCAGAAGAATTTTGCAACCAAGTGGAATTCTAAAAGACGTCCATTAGAGCTTATTTTCGAAATCAGAACGTAGCCAATTTGATAAATTACCTTCCATCCAATACTTTTTGTATTATATTTTAGTCTAGTCTAGTGATAATCAACAAACAATTTGTATCATATGCCAGTTACTGTGTACAAAATGTGTATTATTGGACAACTTTCTGAAGATATACTCGAAACCATCCACAAAGAATACCGAAAATATCGAAGAAATTACACTGCAAAAATATCTCGAATGCAAATAAAGATTTCATTCATATGCTCCTCATTTTAGCTGATCTTATAATTAGCAGCCTGTACTATAAAAAAGCAAATCGTTATTATCAAAGAATGTATTAACTTTTTAAAAACCAGAAGAATCATCAGCGGGTTCTGGAGCGGGTTTTATAAATCAGTTTTCTTACCTTCGTGTTTTCAATTATTAGAATTAAGATTTAATTATTGTTATTAAAATAAATTAGTTACTAAAATATCTAAAATAGAAAATAAGTGAAAAAAAACATATAATGTATGCACAGAATGTTTTGATGCTAATTTTAGAATTTTTCACTTTAAATCTCACAGAACAACAAAAAAGAAATAATTTTTCTTTATTATTTTGTTACAGATTTGAAGTGTGTAAAAGATGAAGTAAAAAATTTGGTGATATACCAAAGATACAGGTATTTTCAGTTTTGTTAAATATTATTTAATATTTACTTGTTTAAAATGAATGGATGCCGAATAATGCTTATCAGTTTGTTCATTTTTTGTAGAAAATTAGCATCAATTATGTAAATAAAAGAGATAATATAATCTTTTTCGATTGCGTCTATTATAAAGTCTTTCATAGCAGACAACAAATATTTAAATTTCCTAATATCAGTTTATATTTGGGCAGTAATTTTTAACCAACATAACTAAAATTGCCATTTTAATTTTTAGAAGCATCACGTATAAATCTCTCTGAATAAAGTTCGCTTTCATATACCCATCGTATGATCGTATGCTAAAGATGCTTGTTTCGTGACGGCAACCAAATTCACCCAAAACAGATAAGACACGTGCTACGGGGATAATCGGTATTCTCACTACAGAATAATCTTTAGCAGTCGGAACAATGACTCCTAGTTCAATAGCAAAATAATACCTAACCTATATCGTGAACTAAGATTTCTCAAATCAGTGCCGTGGAGATTTCAGTTCCGTCTCATATTTGATATTAAACGACCATTCAAATAAAAACTTACAATATAAAAAATATGCTAAATTATTAAGAAAATATCTATGACCGTTAAAGTCTAGCTTAAGAGCTACGCTACTGAACTAAAAAAAATAATGCTTAAAGCCAAAGAACGCGTTTAGATTTACAATAACGATACATATTATGATTTAAAAAATGCAAATAATAGAAAACCACCACAATTAGTAAACACAAAAGAAAAAAGGAAACGAAGCAACTTTCGTTTTAGTTTTTTTGTTTTATATTAGAAGTATTTTGATTTGTCGATTCCTATGACATTATAACATTTTCGTTTGTTTTAGATGTATTACTATTATGTATTATGGCTGAGGATATGTTTGATGAAGTGAGTTGTTGTTTGTGGAATTGTCAGCATAACATTCTGCTACTGAAGACGATTGCCAGCCACCATGTATTTTCAAACCCAATAGGTCCTCGCCAGCGCTGACTAAAATAGTTGCCGAGAATCTACCAAAACAGTGTCTTTTGTAGCGATTAGATTTTCAGGTTATTTTAGATACTCGGTTTATACCTATGCCACACTTGATTTTTGGACATAATTTAAAATAAATTCAATAAGTACTTTTTACATTGACAAATACCGCCATTTTGTTACGTTATTTTGAATTCGTACCGGTTTATCCCTATATCAAATTTAATTTATCTGCAATTTAAAGGCAACTGAATAAGATATTTTTATGTTGAGTTTTTAAAAAATTAATTTGGCCACCATTTTGTTCCTTCATCTGGAATTCGTACCACAACTTTACCAGTTTATCTCTATATCTCACTTATTGCTTGCACAAAATTGCATTATTATTCTAATACATAGTTCTTTCAGGCTGATTTTTTTAAATATTCTATAATTCTTATAAAGCCGCCATTTTGTTTTGCAATGTTATATTCATACCAAAATGTTATCAGTTCATTCACTTGATTTTTATGCAAAATTTTAAACTGGGTTCTTACTATTTTTAGTGATAATTTTTTTTAAATTTTACTAGACCGCCATCTTGTTCCGGCATGGTTGGATTGGTATCAATATATTATCAGGTCATCTCCTTAATTTTTAACTAAAATTTTAAGTCAATCTGTTGAGTAGTTTTTAAGCTTTTACGAGGGATGTAAAAATTGTAAATTTGCCTTTATTATGGCCTTGGCTATCGTGTAATATCTCTTGATGATAGAATAAAAATGTTCAGAGGCAACAAAAGAACGTTGGATTTTAGTTTTTGTATTTGAAATTTTAATAATGAAGGATTTTACTGTGTCTTTAATTTTCATAGTTCTTTTTTTCGGCATGCACCTCTTATACCAATTATAAAAACAGTCTAAAAAGACAAAATTACTGTAAGTATGGAAAACATGACTAGCAGTGTTTTACCTTCATAAGTATTAATTGTTTGAATACTTTTGGCTGTCAAAAATTTTAGATTTTGTGCTTTTGAAGCCATGCTATGCTGTTTTTAACATGATTACTAATTTCGGATAGGCACCTATATTTATGTTGTTTTTTTTTTGTTATAGTTGATCTAACCACGGAGTAAAACGCCTATAGCGAGCTAAGTTTCATTTTTCCGATAGTTGTTGCTATCAAAAGGTTTTCAGAGAATGAATTCACTATCGTGAAATCGCAACATTTAAACGACTCTAGCACACACAAGAATATCGCTCCGATGGAAATAAACGTATACAACGTATTCTCTTCATCACTATCTATAACCTGATACTAATTAACTCAATATAACATTAATATAATAATAAGGAAGCACACTTTTAGTTGTCCATATAAAAAGCACACACAGAACACATACACCGTTTCTAAAATTTGAGTCAAATGAGACACAGAAGTTTTTTACAGGCTCATTTTGACCTAAACCTAAATCTGGTAGAAAACTTAAGGTCAATAATCGATCAGACTCTTAACAGAAAGGTATAATTTCATCTCAGCTTTATTCTGAATCCTGATACCTTTTTAGATAACTTTTAATTTTTTTCTTAACATTTCCTCAAAAAAAATCTTCTCATTTCTCATATAGAATCTAAACCAAAAATCATAACAATACAACGATAAAACGCATATTTTATCATCCTCTTTCGATCTGTAGTCATTTTCAATTTTTAGAAAAATATTTTTGATTTTTGTCCGTGATTTAGAAACTTCGAATCGAACAACTAATTGATCAAAACAACTATAAATTTTAAACCAGCGCTTTCATTCTGACATCAAATGAAGGATAATAATCGGCGCTTTATTTATCTAAATAACTTTTTTACGAATTCTTAATGCAAAGTCTTATTTTGACCTCGTCAATTATCTCAGAATAAACGTTTATATATGGGTAATTAAGAGCGCTGCAGCCACGGTGATGCTGCCGGTCGGATTCTGAGGCGTTCGCAATTAAACAACACTCCCGGCCATAGGCTGAATAGGCCTGGTGCTTTATGACATAGCTAAAAACTAAAAAATCGTAGGAAAAATCTTAAAAAAATCATAGGCATAGATTTTCATACGTAGATTACGGAAAAAATAATTATAAGTCAATAAAATATATCTATAAGTTAGAAAAAATAAAAACCAATCCTCAGGATTTTAACTTTTACACGACTGACCATTTTCGGATAGACTCGACTTCAACTTTGCTCTGATTAGTTCAAATGTGCAAAAATAGGCGGGTTCGTAGATAGTTTTTCGCCCCAGAATCAGATAGTTCTCAGGTCTCCTCAAGTATAATATCGAAGCCATCAATAAAAATGTTTTCCTTCAACAGTGGAGTTCTCGCCGGGACTTGCTTCTGAAATTTTGCATTGCACGCTACTTAAAAGCACGAGCTTGTCTACGTTCATGTATGCACACAACTCAAAAGGGTCAATCTCAAGAAAACGAAAAAGTTGTAATTGTTACTTTAAATTTTCGCGTAGAAGATAATCAGATATGTAGCCATGAGTGAAGAAATCCCTTTAGCCGTTTGTTTTTAAAAAAGTTCCCGGTAGGGTTTGTGTTTGCCTGAGTTTACCATTTTTGAGTAATCCGTAAGCCTTTAGCAGTGTTGGATGGAAACTTAAAAAAAATTAATTAGTGAAATTTAATTTTTTCTAAAAAGTTTAAATTATAATTTTGAACATCTATGTGACTTTTATGTAACATTTAATATTTTGAAAAGTTTGCATATTGCATTGTTTTTCATATTTTTGACAATTTAAATACTAAGCTATTCTGGTTAATTTTATATGGTAAACATAGTGTTATCTGATAAAGCCTTTTCAAGTTCGCGACCCTCTCATGTTTTTAATTTTTTTAATAACTTTAATTTGCTTTTACATAAATAATTAATTATTTATATCTATATAACCAAAAATATTTTTTCTTTTAAAATAACTTTTAACTAGTTTTAGTGCGAACTATTTTTTAATCAACTATTAATAAGTCGGTCGTTTATTTATAAAACTTGGCCACATTTGCTTTACTTTTAACAGCAAATAAAGATAGCTGATTTTTATAAGATATAAAAAATTTTAATTTTGATTTGCCAAAAGCAGCTTTTTAATTAAATTTTGATGTAGCATTTCATTAGCTAAATTAGTGATTGTTTAAACAATATTAACGACTTTACAAGTTCTACGTTTAATTGTGTCGAACTTTTGATTTTGACAAAACCGATTTTTGACTGTGTTTGTTCTCTCCTTAATTGCAGCTTCGAAAATTACGCTTCTAAACTTTCCCATCAGACAAATTTGGCTCGCACAGCTACTGAAACTTACGAGCTATCTTAACACTAGAAGCTTGTTGAGAGTAAGTACATTAGAAACCCGTGCAGGAATATTGAATGTGCATACGTTTTTGGTATATATTACTACCATAATTTTAATTATCCGCAAATTAACATTTAATTGGCAACTGTTTCAATTTTCAAGATAGGTAGAGGACTTATAACGCGAGGATCGTTAAAATCGTTTTAGATTAGATTAGATACAATACTATATATATCTTATCCACCTCGGTCATCCTAAATGAGTATTTAAACGGTTAAACCCGATATGTTTTGAAGCGAAAAAATTGTTAATGTCATCAGGGTCAGACAAGTGTTTAGAAACTGAGAGATTGTTATTTTTAATAACACTAAGTAACACCAGTACAAACTCTATAAGGATTTATTTCGACACCCAATGTATCTAAATATATTTTTTCCCTCTTCATATTGAAGTTAACCCAAATATTAATTACTAAATTTACGCAAAGCACTATTCCTGTTCGCTTTTGGTTTTATTATAGACTCTTTTATGGACGCATGAATATTAAATAAGGTTAAAATTAAATAATTAAGGGTTTTTGCTTTTTATCAATGTCCCTTTTAGAAATAACATTATTTCATTGTAGACCGTGCAGTGTTACTAAAAAATTATTTAAATTAAAGTTTTAAAACAAATATACCAAACTATTCTAGATATAATCGTACTTTAAACAATTATCAAAATCGATAAATTTCCTTTACCCGGAACTTCTCTCGTTATCAATCTTTCCCTTTATTAGGAATAATGAACTGTGACCTAATTTACTTTGTACATAGGCATTCATTAACATATATTTACTACCTTTTCAAACATTAATATTGGGAACCATCTTGTTCAATCATCTTTTCAGTTATCAGTTTTTACCTATGTCACACTTGATTTTTGGGTATAATTTAAAATAAATTGAATAAGTAGTGTTTACATTAACACACAAGGCCATTTTGTTCCGTCATGTTGAAGTCGTACCAGTTTCCCTGTATTAAATTATTTTTTCTGAAAAATGTAAAATTAATTGAATTAGAAAATTTTTTACGTTGATTCTTTAAACATTTTATTTGGCCGCCATCTTGAATTCGAACCACAACTTTACGAGTTTATATCTATACCACGCTTAATGCTTGCACAAAAGTAGAGTATATTTTATTAGGCCGACATTTTATTTTGGTATCTTGGATTCATACCAAAATGTTATCAGTTCGATTCATACCAAAATGTTATCAGTTCATTCCCATATAATACTTTGATATTTTTTGGCATCTAGAGATGCTTAAACAAAAAACAAACAACAAGCAAACAACTTAACCTTTATTATCATCAGAGAAACATGTCTCATGGACAAAGCAACCTTAAAAATAGAAATGTTCGATAATATCTTGTGGAGTAACTTTACATTGAAAGGGTCAAAAATTATACGGACAAAACATATATAATAATAATAGACAACAATCAATAAGTAAAATAAAAACTATACATCTATATAATAACAAATGTCAGTAATATTGTAAATCTAAAACGTGAAGATTTTATTTGGTCGCCATTTTGTTCCACCATCTTGAATTCGTACCATAATTTTATCAGTTGAACTCTATACCATAATTAATTATTGCACAAAATTTGTAATCAATTGGATCAGTACTTTTTAGCTATGCCTCGAACAGGTGGACAGACAGACCGACAGAACTGGGAACAGATGTTTTACTTGTTATATAAGGACCCTAAAACGGGAAGATCTGTAAAATCCTGGGAGAGTGATTTTTTCACGATTACAAAACTTCACGTTTACGAGGGAGGTAAAAATGAGTAAAAAAAACAGGAAAACCTCAGTCATATTACCTCATTACATATCAAATAAATTACTTGTCAAAAGCTGTTGGTTTATCTTTAAGTAAGATTTAACGATTAGTCACGTTTTACATTTTACTTCCTTCGTAAAAGAGAAGTATTGGAATCGTGAAAAAATCACCCTCCGAGGTTTTTTCAGATGTACACGTTTCAAGGTACCTAGATGTCGAGAAACATATTTTCTCAATTCTGTAGCTCTGTCTGTCTGCCTATCTGTCTGTCTATCTGTCTGTTCGCGGCATATCTAAAAATTAATTTACCCGATTGACTTCAAATTTTGGTCAAAAATTTAAAGTCGTATAGGGATGACCTAGTAACATTTTGGTAAAAATCCCATACAGCGAAACCAAATAACGGCCTAGTGAAATGTTATAAAAATTATTATTTATCCAATTTATCTCAAATTTTGCACAAAAATCAAGTATTATGTAGCAAACAACTAGTAAAGTTTTTGACCGAACTCAAGATGGCGGAACAAAATAGCGGCTTAATAAAATTATTAAAATTTAAGTGCCAAATTGTGTGACATAACTAATTGTGGGATAGGAAAAATCAAGTGGTACATAGAAATAAACTGGTAACATTTTGATATGAATCCAAGATAGTAAAACAAAATAGCGGCCTAATAATATATTTAAAAAATCAGCCTGAAAATACAACATATTAAATCAATTTAAGTTTATGTACAAGAGTTAAGTGTGCTATAGAGATAAACTAGCCAAATAAATTTTTTTAAAAATCAACGTAAAAAAAATCTTGTTCAATTGACAAATTTTGGATGAACTGGTACGAATTCAGCAACAAAATGGCGGTATGTGTCAAAGTAAAACCTACTTATTGAATTTATTTTAAATTATTCCCAAAAGTCAAGTGTTGCATAGGTACAAAGAAACTGTAAAATATTGGTAGGAATACAATATGATGGAACAAATTGGCGACCAATAAAAATGTTTGAAAAGACAGTATATGTAACACGTATATACTGTGACTATGTACTGAACTAAATTAAGTCACACCTCATTCCATTTTTTTAAGTTATCTAATCAACAAAATTCGACATGGTTTAATTTGCACAATCCAGCAAAAATATTAATGAAGCGGGGGGCTACATTTTTAAAAGTTAAGTGTGGTGTTATTTCTTTCTAAAATGTTTTAATAAAGCTGTTGGTATTTCTGAAAATAGCTATCCGGAATAAATACAAACTTGTAAAATTTTATTTCTTAGACTGGATAGAAACCTTCTTAATTTTGGGACACTTACTAAGCCGCGAAGCAAAACTTATAACAAAGAAGAGGAAGAAAATGTACTTAATGTTTTGGAGTCCAATGATGTACAACCTTCGAGTTCCTGCAGAAAAGTTAAAACAAAATATGGAAGTTTTAAAGAGCCAGCTGCAGGATTTTAGGGAAACAACATTATAGATCTTTTAATTTCTAATTGGTATCTCCAAAAATGTACATCCGGGTGACATGCAGCGTATGAATTTTCATAACTTCACCTAAATATTTCTATAATTTCCATTCACTTAATAATTGTACATCAAATATACTAGTTATTTTTATGATCAGTTATCAACTTAAAAATTAAATTTAAAGTTATCCCTATTGTAGTTTTTCTGTTTCTTTATGTATACCCCTTTTAGTTAATTGTGCATTGATAATTTACTATATCAAACACATAAAAACAAGTTTATAAACTAGGTTTTATTAGAAACCCTAAAGGGAGACCTAAAAGAGCAATATATATTTTGTGAAGATTCACGCTGCATACATAAAAGCTTTGTTTTATAGTAGTCAGTCGGTTAGAGATACCTGTATGAACGACGTGCTCAAAGTTTATCTGGCGAATTTATATGGGTTCAAAGATACCCTTAAATTTGATAAAGGGCAAGCGAGAGGGCAAGTCGTTTACACAAACGCAACTCCAAAATTCTATATCGCTTACGGGTACAAAGTAAAGATCTAATATACTGTTGTTATGTTAGTTCTGTACACAAAATTATTACCGCTTTGTTAAACTTCTTTGAACTTAGAAATTTTATTTTTGAAGGAAGATCTTAATTTGTTTATCTATCGTATGTATATATATATATATATATATATATATATATATATATTAAATACATAACAACTACCACTTCAAGATTCTAAGCTAAACCAATTTTATTACAAGTCTAACGATCGGAACTATTTTATAATGACATATTGCAATACTGCCGATTCTGTTTAATGAGTTAATTAGTTTATCGGTGTCGCATGAGGTTACTTGAAGTGATCTAGACCGGCGGTGGACACAATATTAGAGTATAACTAGATGGGACTGTTACCAATGGATCAGGCATGGGTTTTTACATAGGCAGTGAAAGTTACGACTTTTTCTTGTGGTCGAGACTGAAGATGTAGCTAATAAACATAAAAAAATGTAAAATTTAACTTTGAGACTCTATATATAGCCAAATAAAACAGTTATTGAAATATTTTTTTTACTAATTTACAGCCAACAAAAATCTCTTTTATTTGGTATATAAAGTTCTAAAAAGCTTTTGAAAGATATATCAACAAAAAACACGATTTTTTAGTAATTTAAATAAAATTTCTTTTTTTCTGTTTACTTCACCTTTATATTTACCTTATATAAACACATATTTAAATAATTTTTATATCAAAGACTGAAGAATTTTATGGGGTTTTGTTTTTTGTCGATTAATGTAAGATCTATTTTTAAAAATAAAGTAGCTAGAAGCTTTTAACTACAGCAATGCACACCACGGCGCCGGACGCGCAATTGGCAATTTGTCTCTTCGAGCGATCCGCGACTCCCGTTTCCGCCTGTTTTAACAGACACCATCTATTATTAGATGTTCTAAGAATTATCTGTCAGATATAGAAAAAATTGCGTCAGAAACAGTAAGACTCTCTCTGTCTTGTTTTAAAGAAAAAGTTTCTTCTATTAACAATCGTTTTATAGAAGAAAGGCTTACAAGCTATGGTAACATCAGTTTTTCAAAACCCGTTCCTAAAGATCCAACTAAATCATTTAGTTTTGATAGCATTGGATATAAAAAAAGCGAAAAACAATAAGAAAAAATTCTAAATCCGAATTAGCAAATAAATCAGAAAAATTTACTAAAAGTAATTATGAACTACCTGCACAAATTTCATTGATGGAATGATATTACTTCAAGAACCAAATGAAAAGAGCTTTAAAACATTCGACAATCTTGCAGACTTAGTTTTTAATGGAATTTTTAATATATTTAAAAGAAATGTGACGTGGACTAGATTGTCTATAATTTTCGACAGATATGACATTGCAAATCCTATTAACAATTCTGAAAGGCAAAGAAGAAGTGAAAATAAAATAGAAACTGTTCAAGCAGAAGTACAGTTTAGCCTCCGGATGTTGTCTGAGAAGGAGATAGTTGTGTCATCAGCAAAAGAGTATAATTTATATTGGTTTTGCAAGTAGGTAAGTCATTAATATAAATTAAAATTAAGATTGGTCCCAAAATTGAACCTTGTGGAATACCTATACTCACACTCCTCTCTGTTGATATCACTCCATCAACCCTCACATTCTGATGCATATTTGCAAATACGATTTATTTAACATCATGCTACTAGAGTTGAAGGTGTAGGCAAGTAGTTTTTTTTAACAAGATTTCATGGTCAACGCTGTCAAAGGCCTTGCTAAGGTCACAAAACATAACTGCTGTGTACTTTTTTTTATGAAAAGCTTCTAGAATTTGAGGTGTAATGCTAAGGATACACATGGTGGTGCTTTTATTGAATCTAAATTGCGATTCTGTAAAAAGTCAGTTTGATTCAAAAAAAGCTACCATTCTCAACGACATACATTTTTCAGATATTTTAGAAATAATTGGAAGAAGAGATAAAGGTCTGTAATTTTCAGGAAGTTTGTGATCACCTTTTTTATAAATTAATAACACTATGACTTTTTTGAGAATATTAGGGAATATGTTATCCCTGAGACACATATTTATTAGTTTTGTTAAGGGTACAAGTACTATGCTTTTAATTTATTTTATTAATGTAACATTTAGACCAAATACGACTTTACTATTTTTGTTTTTTAAACTGTTAACATCTCGAACTTTATTAAAGGTTGTTTCAGCAAAAGAAAAAACATCTAATGGTGTCACAATTGAATCAAGGTATGCATTAGGGCTAACACCTGCACTTGGCAGATTTTTTATAATTTTATCTGTTATGGATAAAAAGAAATTATTAAAATCAACAGGAGACAAACTGATGTTCCTTACTAATTCCCCCCTTTTCCCATCCATGTTTATTTATGATGCTCCAGACACTTCTCGCTGGATTATTTGTGTTTTTTTATTTGATTATCATTTGCTTCTATTTTCGCATTTCTTATTTTATATATATATATATATATATATATATATATAATATCTTATACCGATTGTGTTTTTGATCAGACGCACAGTTATACCTCCTCTTTACATCCCTTACAAATCCCAGATGGTCACGCATGGCTCTCAGTTCTCCATTGGACCAAGGCACACTATTACCTTAATAGGATTTTATTTTATAGGTTCTCTCTGGAAATGAGGAAAGATAGGCTTCCTCAAAAATGCACATGAATTTGTCAAATTTCTAGTTTGCAATTTTGGTTCTAGACACATGTAACATAATAAATCAAATAAATTCGAGCACTTCATAAAGTTAATTTAAATTTAAAATTAATTTTGGGTACGCTGGGATATGGGTTTATTCACGAACACAGTGTGAGTCCCAGGTAAACAAGTGTATTCATTCATATAAGTTAAGTTACTACAATTTTTCTTAATTATATCACAAAAAGGGGCTTATTTAAATGATTGTGGAATTACATATCTTACTCTAATGTCTGGTATGTCTGATTACATACACATTTAAGGTTTCCTTCGCTATGAAGTATACTCTCCGGGTCTTCCTGTTTCTGTTTTCACACCTGTTTCTGTTTTCACAATAATTCAGGTATTTCCATATGTTATATTTTCAGGGAATCACTACACTAGTATGTTGTCTTTCATAAGAGGTTGTTTAGAAACACATGTGCTATATAGACAAAATTACATTGGGGCACACTGGTTATCAACACGATTAGATTTTACATAACTTTTCCATACATTTTTAACTTTACTATTAAACAGGTTTATAGGAGGTATTTTCGCTGGTTTCGCTGTATTTCTTTATAGATTGCGTAGGTAACATTTATTTTGAGAAACTGATTCAGTTTGTGGTTTTTGTTTTGGTTAACATTTTGTCGTGTATCGAACTGTCCTCTTGCGGCGGGCGATTAAACTTAATTATTAATATCGAACCCAAAACACATAGTGATTTTTAATTAAATGGAATATCTTAAAATATAATAAGCAGAAAATCACCATAATGCCATGGTAATCCTAATATGAATTTAGGAGACGAAAACCATAGGAATTCTATTTATTTGCTAGTGCTACCAACCAAATGATAATGAAATACCCTCGAGCAACCGGAACCTTGTAGATTAGCTAGTTTTTATTAATTTTTCCTGGTTCTAAACACTTGTTTCCTTTAGTTAATTGAACTATTAGTAATGTTGTGCCTAATTAAAAACAGAGCTGTCAAAATTGAAACTATGCCGTCATAATTGTACTTGGAGGATATTGTGGTTGGCTCTGCTGTATGCAGGGGGAAGAGTGCGTGCGATATTTTGTGATGACATAGAGACAGAAATATGGCCTGATTTTTTTGAGTGCTTTTTCTACTTCGATCCTCGTGTTAAAATATCTTTACTTTTCCCCGAAAACCTTCAGAATAAGTGGGTGTTAGTTTCAAGTTTTTTTATGTGAAGTTAGTTTCACCCCTGTAAAGGAATTATATAACTGTGAACTCTGAAGTAGCTGCCTTACATAGATTTGGGCTTCTGTAGTATTGTTGGTCTTGGAGTAGTTTAGCTACAATCAGTCTCCAGAATAGATTCCACGTGGTCCTGGAGTCAGTCTGAGGGGAATTGGTCACTAAGTAAAAACACATCAACATGAGGTAATTATTTTTAAAAAATTAGGGGTCGTGTTAGAGAAGGCAAAAATGTGTGTTTTTCTTTAAGAAAATAAATATGCCGCAGGTATTGTGTATTTTGGGTCTAAGATGGTCTTTTGCCTTATGGGCAAATTATACTAAATGTAGGTATTGGGTTACATTATAATTTTATTGATACTTTTGTGTAAATAAATAAGTATTTTATGCATTTATACAGACCAAAATAAGATTCCCTTCGTGAGTTCATTTATTTGGGGATGTATTTTAACTCAAAACTTGAAGTTCGCCATTTTGTCAATCTTACAAAATGTCTGCCTATCTAAATAATAATGATGATACTTTTATCTTAAGAATAATTTAATTGGCATACCAATAACGAATTGCTAACTTTGCTTTTGGGGTAGAAAATTGAAATATTTCCAATTTGATAAATAAATTAGGACAGCTTATCTTAATTAATCCTTCAAGCTATAGAATTTCGGTAGTATAATAATGCAAAATTAATTCTTTTGTTTAATTTTTAATGCACAACTCTGTCAGTTTTGTAATTATGAATTTATATAATGTAGTACAGTAATGTACAGGGTGATTCAGAATATAAAGTCAGTTTTAAAAAATATATTTAACTAAAAAGAGGGTGGGAATTGGATTTTTGCATTAGTACAATTGTACTAAGGTAGGGTTTCCTTCTGTTTAGGGTTTTTTGGGGCTACCCATAAAGTTTTGGGGTATTGCTCAACACCTTCGAGTTTTCTATTCATTTTGGGCAAGCAGCAGACCTCTACATTGACTGGCCGTTGCTGATGTAGTGCGGTGTGGTGATTTGGACTCCAAATATGTGCACAGATAAGTGAAGTCTTGTTTAAAATTACTTTTATTTGCGGTTTGCAGTAATTGTATAACTGTACACCTTTTAATGATTTACTTGTTCTGTGATATATGAGTATATAGTGCTGATTACATTTGAAACTATAATATTCTAAAACTCGGGTAACACTACTCTTATGAGTTTGAGGTCTTCCACGTATACCATGGGACACAGCCAGAACATTATTACGTAATACTTTTTTTACTATTTATATATATATATATATATATATATATATATATATATATATATATATATCCCTGCCTGCTAGTCGAATTTAATTAATTGTTAGTTATAAATATAGGTACTGCTGGTATTTGGCTAAGTAGGCTTGTAACATTTTAATTTCGTCACTACATTTTAATGCATAAAAATCCGTAAATCCGGTACTGTAAGTCTCCTATCGATGTAGTAAGGTGCTCGCGGTCTCTGCTTAGTGAAATCTTCCGCTTCATATTGAGGCAATTCACTAGTCTTCGTGTAGATGGCGCCTTAGTTTTGTTCAATTAGTAATTTTACTTTCTTCTCCTTTAAATATTTTTTCTATCCTGTGATCCAGCTCAGGGATTGGCTGATCTATTGTTCCGATTTGGTCAGTATGATTTTAGTAAAGTGGCACCACTGTCGGATTGTCATCCCGCTACTGCTGCCTTGACCTGGTGGTGAGGTATATTAAGCTTCTTGTCTCTCTGGAAGGTGAAGGTTAAGTGTGAAAGTTTGTCGGCGAATTGATCCTGTTTTGATCCAGACCATCCTTTGGGATTTACGTCGGCAACTTAGTTAAAGAGGCTCCTATGTGTATTTAATTACGTTGTACCTTAATATTTTTGGTTGAGGAACCTTTTATTGATCTCTTGTGAGGATTTAACTACACTTGACCACCTACGATATCTTTTTGATGGGACAAACTTTACGAAATGACTAATAAGAAACCCTTTACCATCAAACAAGGTAAGATAACCCAATTTTATATTCACTAAAATGTGATATATTTTCCCTGTACATATTTTTTTGTATTTTGCCATATTATTTTTTATAGGTTATGTTCTAACCTCTAGCTTAGATATAGTTTCTCGGCTATCACTAAGGTCTTTTTGTTTATATATAAAAAAGGGGTTATTTTATTTGTTACTTAGTTCTCTTATTAAAAAGTAAATACAAGGCCACAGAGTTATTTTACTTATTGAAATTAAGAGCTATGGGGACACTCTTGATGCCCTTTGATTTGTGTAGCAAACAATGTATTCAATAGTACTTTTCATTTTCTTAAGATATATGCTGAATGTATATATACCCTATGTTTGTTATAATTATTAAGTTTATTTCTGCAATACAAAAAGGTCTATTTGCAACCTCCATAAGCCAATTGTTATTTAAGTTTGCATAAAGTAAAGAATAGTAAATACATTGGGGAGAATTTGTTTTCTTTAATAAGTGTGTTTTAATACAACTATTACAGGTGTATGTTATAATTAGGAAAGAGGCCTATATATCTATAAAAATCACTTTAATTTTCATATTTCTTTGAAGACCGAAACAACCTTATAAGATATAAATACATGCTATCTGCTTTAACCAATTTGGCAAAATTGAACAATATTGTATCAGTGATTTATATTTTCTGTCTGTAACATCTTATATTAGCTTACTTATACCGGAGTAATGACATTTAGTATTGATATTTACAAGATTTTAAGGGTGGATTCTTGTCACTATTCACTATAAGGGCTGTAATGTACCTATATTAGTATTAATTAATAGATATGTTGCTTATATTTTGTATATAATGTTAAGGGGTTGTAGTTGATAATATTATGTATCGTAATAGACATGTACGAGCCTAATATTTTGAATTTCTATAATAGAATGACTTAAGATTTTTTGTAATTTGGGTAAATTGGTTTAAATGAAGTCACGCTGGGAAATATTGATAAATTTTTGTTTGGAATTATTTTCTTTATTTGATATACTGGGTGTTGAGTTGTTAAACAGACCTATATACTTTTATTTGGGGCGTAAATCTTAGATGTTTGTACTATTCTAGGGTTTTTTTCTTCTTCTCCCTCCTCTTCTACTTCTTGTTCCTGTTCTCCTAAGTAGGGTTTGAACCTGGATGTGTCATTGTAAGTGGAGCAGAAGTCTGTTACCTAGTACTTAAGTGTGTACGTACCCAGTTTTCCTGCTGGAAATATCTTCGATGACACTTACATCATAGACTGCTGATTTAAGTCACCGATGCTGATGTCTACACTTGGATAAGTATCTTAATTTTAACATCCCTTGTGCTGTATTGACTTTATTGTTTATTGCTGATCAACTTTATGACTTTTTCTGTTTCTTTTGAGTGTAGAGTATACTTTTTGATATAAAGTTCTAACTACTGCTGGTGTACATAAACCATGATTATTGGTGTTGTCAATAAGATTATTTTTACTTTATAACTCATGCTGATACTCAAATATCACATTATAAGTTTAGGAGGACACAATAATCTATAGGTTTTTGTCAACATTTGACCGTATAGTAGGCTTTAAGATACAGAACATCACAATATAAGTTTATGACACAATAATCTATAGGTTTCTGGCAACATTTGATAGTATAATATACTTTAAGATACAGTGTTGTTGTAAAGTGTGATCACATCCTGAAATTTTAACTTATAAGATCTAGTTAGTTTATACAAGGTATATAAGAAGTATATAGTAGTGTTACTAGAATATGTGATAATATTTATGATTTATTGTATTTACTTTCTATAGAAAGGTATTTTGATATAAAATAATGGTGTCAATTTGTTAGGTAATATTGGTGATTGGATTTGAAACTTAGTTATATAAATTTTTCTTGTTATTTGCTTGCTCTTAGATTCACATGATACTCTTTTCTTTTATTCTATTATTGTTAATTGTATTTGAATTAATGAAGTTAATTAATTGCTTGATTATTTTGCATCTTTTGATAAATTTTTACTGTTAGATCAAATTGTTCGGTAAATTAAAACAACTTAAAGATTATCTTTATAAACATTTATAGATTTTGGAGTCTATTACTTTTACCTGTCATTAGCTGATTGAAAATTTCTTTTCTCATCCGTATTACTTAATTTTGAGGTTTTATTCAACATTTAGTTTGTTGTTTTGTGATTCTTTAGCTATTTTCATAAAACATTTTACACAGTTGATCTAATATTTGGATAGTGATCTTTATTTGAATATACTTTAGATTTTTCTCTCAGCATATGAGGTATGCAAATTGAAACATAGGATCGTTACACAGTCAATTGTCATTTTTTTTTAAAACTTCAATTAAGGCCAATTTATTTCATATGTTATATAAAATAACCTACAGGAGATACATATTTCTGGAAGTATTTTGGGGAGCACTGAACTTGCTAATAAATGTTATTTGTTGAATGTGTTTTTTTTGTTTTTTTTTACTATTATCTTAAATTAATTTTATCTTAGTGAGGAGTGGTACTCATAACATCTAGAGCGGTTAACAGTCAACTGGTATAGAACTGTTGGCATCCTTATGAATAGAAAACGAACCAATCTCTCTGAGCAGTCGATGATTTGCGTGAGTGAGTGAGTGTCACTTTACTGCTCTCTTTCAATCAACCACTTAGTGTAGATTTATATTATCTTAAAACAAATACATACTCTCTGCTATCAAAAAGAGAAAGAGTGTGACAAATTCCCAACGTTGCTTATATAATCAGTTTTCCTATACTCATTTTTTTATTTCAGGTTTACATCTTATTGCTAATTGCTTATTGACATTTATCTTTTGCATATATATATTTTTGCTTTCATATATGTATTTTTACCTACTTATGTCTTTGAAACTTGTCTAATAGACAGTTTATTATACTATATTATTGAATATTATATTTACTCGGAAATTTTACTGATAACTTAATTTTGATATTGCCAAAATGGACTACAATATGGAGATTAACTACCTTAAAAAGGATATGCTTTTGTACGAGCTAATTATCAGAGGTATTGCTGATGATTCCAAAACTGTAAAGGAATTGAGGTCCACACTTCGCCCTATAATTCGAATGGAAAAGAAAAGTAAACCATTAAATATTCCTCCTTACAACCTTAAATTTGTTGAAGAGAAAACCTATATCCGGACTACATTGGACAATCTGACTGCTTCATTTGGTACAGATTCTGATGAAAATATTAGAAACAGATTTGACAGAATTCAGTCACGTCTAGTTCACCTTTTGAATAGAATTAATCGAATTCCAATTCCAAACTTAACTGCTGAAGAAGCTACCGAAAGGTCAACTTTACATGTGGATGTACTGCATGCCCTTGATAACTTGGACACTATGTCTCGTCAAGATCCTCACCTTAGTATGTTGCTAGAATCTACTCACCTCAGAGGTACTCAAGATGCTGACAGTTCATCTGATTCCAATGAAAAAGATGTTGAACTTAGTTCTACACCTAATCGCAATACTTCAAAGTTTAAACAATCGCATATTGAAAAATGGGGACTCAAATTTTCTGGAGACATTAGAGTTTTGTCAGTTCATAGCTTTTTGGAAAGAGCTAAGGAGTTGTGTATTGCACGAAGAGTTTCTGAAAAAAACTTGTTTGATACTGCCATAGATTTATTCGAAGGAAAAGCTCTAACTTGGTACCGAGCAAATAGGCACAGACTAACATCTAACAACACAGACATAAGTCTTTATCTGATCTTTTAATCAAACATTTTGAACCACCAGATTATCGTTCACGTTTATTTAGGGAAATCCTTGATCATACTCAAGATTCATCTGAGAGTATTGTGGAATTTTTATCCTCAATGAACGTTTTATTCAGAAGATATGGAGGAATTCCTGACGATGTGCAATTGGACATAATCTCAAGAAACTTGTCACCCTTTTATACTACCCAACTACCTGTTGTAAATTCTTTAGAATTGGAAAACGAATGCCTTAAACTAGAAACTAAGAAATTTAGAGTTTATATCTGTGTACCACCTGCACGTAAGAAGAAAAGTGATTTTGTGGGGCCAGATTTTGCTATTGTATCTCATGATCTGATTCGTCTTCAACACCTCAGCCATTATACCCTCTTCATCAGAGAGAGACTCCTAATAGAACAAAAGTGACCTGTTGGAATTGCAAGCAGGAAAGACATGTCAATAGAGACTGCCCAAAACCCAAAAGCATACATTGTTATAGATGTGAAAAGCCTGATGTGACAGTGCGCACTTGCACAAAGTGTAATGCCTCGGAAAACTACCCAAGAGGGAGTCATTAGGTCGGAAGGCTTCTCTCAATAGTGTTTCATTATCAACCAATCAAATTTTGCTGGACTATATCATATCTCATGCCGAAGGTGATCAACGATCCTATTTACAAGTTCAAATATTAGGATACCCTATGCTAGGATTATTAGATACCGGAGCCTCAAGAACAATAGTAGGATTACCTGGACTTAAACTTCTGGAAAGTCTTGGATACAAATTGATTAAAAATATTTCTGACTGCACAGTTGCTAATGGACAAAAATGTGCAAGTACTGGCTACCTTCAAGTACTGATGACCCTTATGGGGAAAACTCGTTTAATTGATGTTCTTGTTCTGCCTGATAGACTTTTGGAAAACTATGCAAATTATCCCAGATCTCAGACAGGATGTTTGGCACTTTATTGAAGACTCAGAATACCCTTAAATTTGCAGTATTTTGGATGAAAATTCCCTTACAGGAGAACAGAAAATCAGTCTGAAGAACCTTGTCGAAGACAAATTAGCTCTGATGGGTACCGAACTTGGTTGTTGCAATGCCGCAAAACATGTTATCGAAATGGAACCTGGTACTAAAACTATAAAGCAAAAATATTATCCAGTGTCGCCTTTTAAACAAAAGATAATTGATGAACAACTTGATGCAATGATTTCTTTGGGAGTAATTGAAAAATCAAAAAGTCCTTGGTCTAGCCCTGTACGTTTAGCAAAAAAGGATGGTTCATACAGGTTTAGTATAGATTTTCGCATGGTTAATTCTAGAAGTAAAAAAGATGCCTATTCAATACCTTCTATTTCTGCTATACTAGATAGACTTAGAAACGCCCATTACTTAAGCTCGATAGACATAAAATCTGCCTTCTGGCAAATACCTTTAAGTGAGTCATCTAAAGAATACACTGCTTTCACAGTACCTGGCAACGGCCAATATCAATTCTGTAGGATGCCATTTGGTCTGTCAAACAGCCCAGCTACTTGGTAACGTGTTGTAGATAATGTATTGGGAGCTGACTTAGAAAATAATGTAATGGTATATTTAAACGACATCATAATCATAAGCAAGACATTTGATGAGCATGTGAACTTACTTAGCTTAATTTTAAACCGTTTGAAGAATGCCGGCTTAATAGTCTCTTTGGAAAAATGTCACTTTTGTAGACCTGAACTTCGATACTTAGGTGAAATAGTCGATAAACATGGTTTAAGACCAGACCAAGAAAAGGTTGAAGCAATTGTAAATATACTACCTCCGAAAAACATTACAGAAATTATAAGATTCTTAGGAACTGCATCATGGTATCGTCGTTTTGTTCCAAACTTTGCCACTGTTGTGGCTCCAATCACAAAATTAACCAAAAGGAATGTCAAATGGGAATGGACACCTGATTATCAAAGTGCATTCACTTCACTGAAAGAATCTTTAGTAACCACACCAGTATTCACCTGCCCAGATTTCGAACGTACTTTTACTTTGCAGTGTGATGCTTCATCATTTGGTTTAGGAGCTGTTTTATCGCAACAATTTGAAGATGGTAAAAAAGTTATATCTTACTTGTCCAGATCACTTACAAAACAGGAGCAAAAACTGACAGTTACAGAAAAAGAATGCTTAGCTGTTATTTGGAGTGTTGAAAAGCTACGTCATTACTTAGAAGGTGTTCACTTCAAAATTATCACTGATCATTACTCTTTACTTTGGTTACATAATCTAAAAGATCCACAAGGTCGTTTAGCTCGCTGGGCTCTCAGATTACAACCCTATGATTATGAACTAATTCATCGTAAAAGAAAAGAACATATTGTTTCTGATTTTTTATCAAGATCTGTTCCAGTTTCAGTTGATGTTGTGAATCCAGATGACACTTTTACACCACTAGACTTCTCTAACACTACTGATAAATATCATATCATGCTTAAAAGAATTGAAGACAAACCTTCCAAATTTCCATCTTGTAAAATAGAAAATAATGATCTTTATAAACATGTTAGACTCCAAACTTTTCTGCTAATGTTAGCTCTTGGAAAATAGTTATACCAAAAGACCATAGAAAAGACATTTTCAATCGCTGTCATAATATACCTGCTGCTGGTCATGTTGGATCATTCAAAACTTATTGGAAAATTCACCAGCTATTCTTTTGGCCAAAAAAGAAATGTGATATTGTTAATTATGTCAAGGCATGTAAATTGTGTGCACAACATAAAGTTGAACAAAAAGTACCTCCTGGGTTGATGGGTAATCGCCCAGATATTAGTGAACCTTGGCAAGTTTATGACGCACCACAATCTCTTATCTGTGACAATGGTGTTCAGACGAAATCCAATGAATTTAAAAATGTATGCCAAAAATATAAAACTAGAATATTCTATACAGCTCATTATTATCCTCGTGCTGATTCTACTGAAAGAGTTAACAGAGTGATTAAGACAATGATTCGTACCTACATAGACCAAACAAATCATCGTACTTGGGATGAAAACCTTGCTGCAATCGGATGTGCTTTAAGAACCTCTCGACATGAAACTACTGGACATACACCTTACTTTATTAATTTTGGAAGGGAACACAAATTATATGGCAGAGATTTTTCAGATGGAAGAGCCAATGATAATATTCTGGATAAAGATGACTATATTAAAGACCGCCAACAAAAACTTATTACGTTATATGAAAAAATTGCAAGTCGAATAAAAATTGCACATACAAGGAACCAAACTCGCTATAACTTGAGAAGACGTCATGTGAATTATTTACCCGGACAAAGTATGTGGCGTAAAAATAAAAGTTTATCTGATGCTATTAACTTTTATAGTGCCAAATTGGCCCCAGAATATATAGGACTTTTCAGGATTAAGAGAAAAACAGGGACATGTGCCTATGAACTGGAAGATCATCGTGGAAACAGTAAAGGAATTTGGCATGTTCAGGACTTGAAATCCTGACAATCCTCCTGGCAATGATCAAAATTAATTCTATACCAAACCTGACTATTTCTTTACCTATTTTAACTTATTTTAAATTTTGACTTATCTTACCTTACCTTATGTTAACTTTTATTTTTTTATATCTTTACCCTATTTTGACTTTGACTATATCTTGGATTTGCTTATGCAAGTTTGCACATCATTATCATGACTTATAAACCTGTTGTGACTACCTTTGGTTTTAGAACCTTTTAGTGCAGCCTTTTGTTTTTTTTTATAGAAAGGCTGAGTGTTGTTGGGTGTTACCAAATGTTGTTTTCAACGTCCTCTCTGTACTATCCAGTTCAGAAGAGAACGGATTGATTGGAAGGGCTAGTTAGGTGTGTTGGTGTTTGTCCCCTGGCAGTCTCAATGAGCGGTTATAGAGCCCAGGTGGGAATGCCAACCTGTCGGCTAGAATGCACAAAAAGCATTACGTAGATATTTAATTAACATCTAGCCGTTAGAACATAACATCTTGTCTGCATATTGTCTCGTGTGTATTTTCCTGAGCTCCAGTTGGTTAAGTAGATTTCAGCATGTTGGTGACAGTGAAAATACTCGGAACAACCTATTAAGTTGTTTTTGTTTTATTAGCATTTGGTCTGCACGGTGCATAGCTGCTTGCGGCTAGTGTATGTTTCAGCCTAGTGGAGCTACATCCTACAAACTTTAGCTTGGTGGGTCTAGAGGCACAACCTTTATCTTTTCTTTTAGTAACTTTTTTTATTGTTTACCTACCTCCTGACTGCTTAGTCAAGCAGAGTTGAGAGGCGACTCGAAAGTATGCTTCATTCAAGGCCAATGAACGAGGTGCTCCCATGTTTCTTGAGGTGTCACGCAACGCTGGCCACACTCTAACCCAACATCTTTATTGGTATTTATTAGTCATTTCTTTTAGGACTTATCCTTACTTTTTACCTTTTGAACATTCCGTAAATCCGGTACTGTAAGTCTCCTATCGATGTAGTAAGGTGCTCGCGGTCTCTGCTTAGCGAAATCTTCCGCTTCATATTTCCTGTGATCCAGCTCACGGATTGGCTGATCTATTGTCCCGATTTGGTCAATTTGATTTTAGTAAAGTGGCACTACTGTCGGATTGTCATCTCACTACTGCTGCCTTGACCTGGTGGTGAGGTAGGTTAAGCTTCTTGTCTCTCTGGAAGGTGAAGGTTATGTGTGAAAGTTTGTCGGCGAATTGATCCTGTTTTAATACAGGCCATCTTTTGGGATTTACGTCGGCAACTTAGTTAAAAAGGCTCCTATGTGTATTTAATTACTTTGTACCTTAATATTTTTGGTTGGGGAACCTTTTATTACTCTCTCGTGAGGATTTTACTGCACTTGACCACCTACCATATCTTTTTAAGGGGACAAACTTTACGAAATGACTAATAAGAACCCCTTTACCATCAAATAAGGTAAGATAACCCAATTTTATATTCACTAAAATGAGATATATTTTCCCTGTACATATTTTTTTGTATTTTGCCATATTATTTTTTATAGGTTATGTTCTAAACTCTAGCTTAGATATAATTTCTCGGCTATCACTAAGGTCTTTTTGTTTATATATAAAAAAGGGGTTATTTTTTTTTGTTACTTAGTTCTCTTATTAAAAAGTAAATACAAGGCCACAGAGTTATTTTACTTATTGAAATTAAGAGCTATGGGGACACTCTTGATTGCCCTTTGATTTGTGTAGCAAACAATGTATTCAATAGTACTTTTAATTTTCTTAAGATATGTGCTGAATGTATATATACTTTATGTTTGTTATAATTATTAAGTTTATTTCTGCAATACAAAAAGGTCTATTTGTAACCTCCATAAGCCAATTGTTATTTAAGTTTGCATAAAGTAAAGATTAGTAAATACATTGGGGAGAATTTGTTTTCTTTAATAAGTGTGTTTCAATACAACTATTACAGGTGTATGTTATAATTAGGAAAGAGGCCTATATATCTATAAAAATCACTTTAATTTTCACATTTCTTTGAAGACCGAAACAACCTTATAAGATATAAATACACGCTATCTGCTTTAACCAATTTGGCAAAATTGAACAATATTGTATCAGTGATTTACATTTTCTGTCTATAACATCTTATATTAGCTTACTTATACTGGAGTAATGACATTTTGTATTGATATTTACAAGATTTTAAGGGTGGATTCTTGTTACTATTCACTATAAGGGCTGTAATGTACCTATATTAGTATTAATTAATAGATATGTTGCTTATATTTTGTATATAATGTTAAGGGGTTGTAGTTGATAATACTATGTATCGTAATAGACATGTACGAGCCTAATATTTTGAATTTCTATAATAAATGACTTAAGATTTTTTGTAATTTGGGTAAATTGGTTTAAATGAAGTCAAGCTGGGAAATATTGATACATTTTTGTTTGGAATTATTTTCTTTATTTGATATACTGTTATATTTGTTAAACAGACCTATATACTTTTATTTGGGGTGTAAATCTTAGACGTTTGTACTATTCTAGGGTTTTTTTTCTTCTTCTCCCTGCTCTTCTACTTCTTGTTCCTGTTCTCCTAACCAGGGTTTGAACCTGGATGTGTCATTGTAAGTGAAGCAGAAGTCTGTTACCTAGTACTTAAGTGTGTACGTACCCAGTTTTTCTGCTGAAAATGTCTTCGATGACACTTACATCATAGACTGCTGATCTAAGTCACCAATGCTGATGTGTACACTAAGATAAGTATCTTAATTTTAACACCCCTTGTGCTGAATTGACTTTATTGTTTATTGCTGAACAACTTTATGACTTTTTCTGTTTCTTTTGAGTGTAGAGTATACTTTTTGATATAAAATTCTAACTACTGCTGGTGTGCATAAACCATGATTATTGGTGTTGTCAATAAGATTATTTTTACTTTATAACTCATGCTGATACTCAAATATCACATTATAAGTTTGGGACACAATAAACTATAGGTTTTTGTCAACATTTGACCGTATAGTAGGCTTTAAGATACAGAACATCACAGTATAAGTTTATGACACAATAGTCTATAGGTTTCTGCCAACATTTGATAGTATAATATACTTTAATATACAGTGTTGTTGTAAAGTGTGATCACATTTTGAAATTTTAACTTATAAGATCTAGTTAGTTTATACAAGGTATATAAGAAGTGTTATAGACAGGTAACACTACTGGAATATGTGATGATATTTATGATTTATTGTATTTACTCGCTATAAAAAGGTATTTTGATATAAAACAATGGTGTCAATTTGTTAGGTGATATTGGTTATTGGATTTGAAACTTAGTTATAGAAATTTTTCTTATTTGCTTGCTCTTAGATTCACATAATACTCTTTTCTTTTATTCTATTATTGTTAATTGTATTTGAATTAATGAAGTTAATTAATTGCTTGATTATTTTGCATCTTTTGATGAATTTTTACTGTTAGATCAAATTGTTCGGAAAATTAAAACAACTTAAGGATTTTCTTTATAAACACTTATAGATTTTGGAGTCTATTACTTTAACCTGTCATTAGCTGATTGAAGATTTCTTTTCTCATCCGTATTACTTAATTTTCAGGTTTTATTGATCATTTAGTTTGATTTTTTGTGATTCTTTAGCTATTTTCATAAAACATTTTACACAGTTGATCTAATATTTGGATAGTGATCTTTATTTGAATATACTTTAGATTTTTCTCTCAGCATATGAGTTATGAAAACTAATTAACATAGGATCATTACACAGTCAATTGTCATTTTTTTTTTAAACTTCAATTAAGGCCAATTTCTTTCATGTTATATAAAATAACCTACAGGAGATACATATTTCTGGAAATATTTTGGGGAGCACTGAACTTGTTAATAAATGTTATTTGTTGAATATGTTTTTTTTCTACTATTATCTTTAATTAATTTTATCTTAGTGGTCTTGAGGAGTGGTACTCATAACATCTAGAGCGGTTAACAGTCAACTGGTATAGAACTGTTGGCGCCCTTATAAATAGAAAAAAACCAATCTTCCTGAGCAGTCGGTGATTTGCACACTAACTTTACTGCCTCTCTTTCAATCAACCACTTAGTGTAGATATTTATTATCTTAAAACAAATACATACTCTCTGCTATCAAAAAGGGAAAGAGTGTGACAGGCTATACTTGAGTAAATGGTGATCATTTAAATTAATTTAAATATTATAACTTTAACATTTTCATTTTTATTTCTTATTCAATGACTCCATAATTTTTTTATAAAATTTAATCATTAATTTAGAAACAAAATAACAAATATTTGTTATCAATAGCTGAATATCCATATCGGGATTGTTAAACCATTGTTTTTAAACCAAATTTTTAATTAAACACACTTTTGTGATTGATCGAATTATATGTGTTTTACTTACCTTGGCAGTTTTTGGCATTTTCTGTACACCAAGGACCTTCTAGTTTGGGTTGCAATACAAACTAGTTGCGCCCTGGTCAAAATTGACCCACTCCTATGCCGACTGGCAGTGGCGAACACAAATGTTGCAATCGCCGCATCCTTAAGAGGGTAGGTATTTAATTTTCAGGATTTAGGATAAATGATAATAGAATAAACTAAATACAACCTTCCGATCTTTATTAACTGATCTTTAGTTAACCGATTTTAGGCAACATCGTCAGCCAACCTAGGATGAAAAGAAAACATACCTTTTTGAGTTATTGGTCTAAATGTTCCACTATGTACAAGAAGTGTAAGCCGATAGACAGTAAAGTCGACCAGCTGACCATAATGATCAGAGTTACAAACATCAATCACCTCAGAATGACACAGCTCAATTGAAGAGCTGGAAAATACATTATCTAGGCAGGCTAGCCCCAGGGTCGGCTTACAAATTATCTGCTTAAGTCCAAAATTCTTCAAGAGATCAGACAGTTGTGTTGTCGTGATATTAATAGTATTAAATTGTACATTAAAATCACCAAGAAACGTTCCAATTTATAGATTTTTTAAAAGTCTTATAAAAAAAATACCTTTGGGAAATACTTCTTCACTATTACATCCATGATAGACAATTAAACACTTGCGACATATTTATGGAAAAAGGTCACAATGCAGCTTCATCAAATACAAAAAAGATTTTATCCAATTCATTTATTAGAAGAAGCTTTGAGTAAACCTAGTTCTAGTGGCTTGCCAGCATTTCATGCTTTGACTGATTGTGACCCTACAAATGCTCTCTTCAAAATTGGAAAAAAGTCGGCTTGGAACATTTTTTATAGAAACAACATAGATTTGCAAAATTTTGGAAATTCTATTCCAGAAACCAGCATAGATATTTGGAGGAAGCTAGTTGCGTACCTTTACCGCAAAGAAAAATGTGCAAATCTTAAGGAAACTCAACTGATTCTGACAAAAGATACCAAGAAATCTGCTACAGAACTTCCCCCAACAGAAGATTCCTTAAAGTTACATGCACAAAGATACTAATATTTTTTTTTTTTTTGAAATCATTTATTTTTACCAAATTACAGAAATATTTTAATTACACATTATATTTAAATTCTCTAAGCAGTGCTTAAAGCACTGGCCTCGAGAATAGCTTAACTTAAGGTAACAATGTAAGCGAAATGTAATATAGTCAGTAATAATATTATAGTTAAATAATAATAGTTAAACAATAATAACAATAAGCAATCCAATAAACAACCCAAACAAACCAGTTAACAGTGCACATCCCAACATTATACAATACCTAAGTGAATCTTTAATTTATTTATAAACATATTGAGGCTATTAGTTTTTTATTGAATCAGGTAAGCCATTATAGAACCCACATGCCTGTACAACAGGATTAGTGAGTCCCATATTAGTCCTGGAAAATAGTTGATATATGTTATCATGAAATCTTGTGTTATGTTGATGAACCTCATTTGAAAATATTATATTTACATTTGATTTTTGTCTTTTATTCAACACCCTATATACCAATTTACCCTGTTCAAATTTTAACAAAACATCCAGTCTACACACACCCAACTCCCTATATATGGGTTCGGCCGCATCAAGCCTATTGTAATTAAATAGAATTTTTAATATTTTGTTTTGAAGAGTCTGAATCTTATCAAAGTTGACTTTGCCACATGTACCCCACACAGGGAGCAGGTATCTAAGATGAGAGAGGAAGAAAGAGTTATAAACATTCATTTTCGTTTTTAATGTTAAGTATTGGAAGAATTTTTTCTATTATTTTGTTTATGTGATTAGTCCAATTTAACTTATCGTCCACTATTAAACCCAGATATCTTATTTGCGATACTTTTTCTACACTTACATTATTTATTTTTATATCAAAATTTGTAACATTTTTATTTTTTTGTTTGAGTACCATATACTTAGTTTTATCTATGTTAATTTTAAGCCTGTTTGAGTATAGCCAGTTAACATACCTTTCAAGATCAGCACTGATCATCGCGCGCAAGATCTCCTCATCAGTTGCTGAGTAGACTAGGACAGTATCATCAGCAAATGTGAAATACCTGGCTTTCAGATTGGCACATTTTAGATTTAGTACATACATTGAGTATAACAGAGGCCCAAGTACTGATCCCTGGGGCACTCCAAACGAACTAGTTGACAATTCACTTGAAACAGTATTAAGTTTAACATATTGTTGTCTGTCAACCAGATATGATTTGATTAAATTGTACATTTTGCCTCTAAAGCCCATACGGTCTATCTTATTTAACAAAAGATCAATGCTCACAACATCAAATGCCTTTCTTAAGTCCACAAATATAGCTATTACAATTTTCTTATCATCTAAAGCTCCGGATATATAGTCTACAAAATCTACCACGGCGCTAAGGGTGCTGCTGTTTTTAAGGAAGCCATACTGGAATTCGTCGTGTAGCATGTTTTCTTCTAAAAATGAAAGCATTCTTTTTTTAATTATTTTCTCTATTATTTTCGAAACATGCTGAGAACTGATATGGGCCGATAATTACCCATAGATTCCCTGCTACCAGACTTATGAATCAGACTGATTTTACTTGTCTTCAACTCCTGCGGAAAGGTTCCAGTAGCAATGACTTCATTTATTAATTTTGTTAAAACATTAACTATATTTTGTTTCAAAGTGAGTAGATCGTTAACAGTTATTTGGTCATGTCCCGGGGCAGAGTTCCTTTTCAGTTCCAATATGACTTCCTCAACCTCAGCATCACTCGTGGGCTCCACAAAAACTGTTTTATTACAGAAAACCTCATTTAGTGTGATATTTTTATTGGATGAGCGGATTTCATTTCCTAACTCTACTACAATATTCTCTCCCACATGTGCAAAGTAATCATTTAAACAGTTCACCACCTCCATTGGACTATTTAACATTCCACTCTCCGTCCTCAAAGAATCAACACATATTTCTGATGTTTTTGGTTTAAAGAAGCTATTAATAAATTTCCATTATTTTTTTGTATTGTTTCCAGTTTGGTCCCATTTTTTTCGAAAGTATTGATTCTTTAAGGCTTTAATTTTATTATTAATTTGATTTTTAAGTCTTTTAAATTGATTTTCTATGTCGACATATTCCGGATTTTTAATCTTCATCTTATATAATTTATCTCGTTGTTTCATCATTTCAAGCAAGTCATTATCCATCCATGTATTATTTTCGCGAATTTTAATAATTTTGGTATACTCTGAGTTCTTTTTACAATAAGTGATTAAGTCAGTTAATGCTTGAAATGATGGAACCGCGGTGTTACTAATTTTTTGTTCAAATAATTTATTAAA
>JAUTXW010005104.1:0-75000 GCA_030620095.1 Kuschelorhynchus macadamiae | reverse complement strand
AAGCTACTTACGGATATAGAGACAGACAAATGGACAGGGACGCCTAAACCTAAAAATATAAAAAACCTGCGAGTGTGATTTTTCCACGATTACAAGTATTTTATTTGGCCGCCATCTTTAATTAGTACCCCAATTTTCCTAGTTCATCTACATAGCAAAATTTGTTATGGCAAACAATTTCAAATCAGTCCATTAAGTGGTTTTTTCAGGCTGAATTATATTAAATATTTTATTAAGCTACCATTCTATTCCACCATCTTCGATTAATATCAATATTTTACCAGTCAATTCCTACATACTATTTGATTTTTGTTTGAGAAAAGAGTAAAAAACTAGTATTCATTTTTTTAACATATCACTAGACTGCCAATATGTTTTGCTATACTCAATTTTTACCAAAATGTTACCAGGTTATCCCCAAATGACCCTTAATTTTTGACCAAAATTTGAAGTCAGTCAAGTAATTAGACAGACAGACGGACTGACGAAATTATGAAAACCTGCTGTTGGGCATCTAGGAAAATCCCGGAGGGTGTTTTTGTCACGATTACAAAATACTTTTTTTTAAAGTTAATATATATATATATATATATATATATATATATATATATATATATATATATATAGAAAATAAATATAAGCCTAAAATTTTCTGAAGAGGTCACAAACAGAACAGATTTTCAATGTTGAATAAAAATTGTAGCTATTAATATCATAAATAGTAACAAAAAGCTTATAAAGCAAAATATTAAACAATCAAACGTACTTACGGCAAAAATAAAAGCAGTCGCTATGATAGAAAGTCGAACTTTAAAAGAATTAAGGGTAGAAAGAACAACATTTAACAATTGAAATCTAGGGAAATCAACCTGTTTTGGAAAAAATAATACCTCCACTATTCCTCATATTTCATAAAATGAAATTTCATGCTTTTGCATATGAATCCTATTTTGATATTATCTAAATTTATTTCATGAATAGATTTGATACAAATTTATTTCTAAATCCATAATGAATATTTTAAGGCTATCAATGAATTATTATGTATTGAATGCATTTTATTTTTAACTCAGTCTAGAGTTAATCCATTAAAAGAGAGTAGTAAACTGATAATAAGAAGTTAGTTAGTTTCGTAACTAATCCATTAAGTTTAAACTTTAAACATATTTTCCATTTTAGGATGATGGAGAACCGTGAGAAAAATATATATTTATTGTAATATATGATATGAAATAGTTTTAGGTTATTTATATTAAGGTTTTAAATTATGTTGAATTCAGCTATAAGTTATCGTTTGTCTATAAACATTCCATTCTTATATGATAATGGGTCTATACTCATTCTACCTCAAATTTGAAAAATTATAGGCTAGTTTAATCCGATTAATCAATAAATCTGGTCTGGAAAATCCATTGGGCCAAAAATTCCTCCGACTTAGTCATTTCAACAGGATACATCGAAGCTATAGCACGAATTACTAAAGTAGACGTTATCACCTATTAGTTTTTTTTTTCGAGTTTCCTTGCAAGAATTTTAAGTATGTACCCAAAAAGAAATTTTTTACCATCAAAATTCAAATGAAATTAAATTAGTAGCATCTCTACAATGTTTATTAATATTGTTATTTTTAATGTATAAAATTGTATGGTTTAATCTTCATCGGCCAAAGCGTCTGAAAATAATTGTTGGGGTAAAGGGATTTCCAGTTTGGTTGACCTTCCGCATCCTAGCAAGATAGCATCATTTTCTTGAATCGCTTAGGAGAGATTTGAACCCTTTGTTGGATAATGCTGAATAGCTACTTGAGATAAACTTAGTAAACAAAATCAATCAGAGACAGGATTGAAAAACCAAAAATATATCAAGATCAATATATACGATAATTAATTAGACTAACTTCGGTCAAAATCTGGTTGACTTACAATGCGTTTTTAATAGTGTAACTTGTACGCAATAGATGATATGGGCCAAAAAAGAGTAAAAAAGAGGAGTCAAATGACTCATCGAATTTCGACGGCAACTAAAGTTCTAAAATAACACCTGAAAAATATAAAATAAATAATGATAACCCATCAAGATTTGATGATATTTTTACCAGCACTTGCATTAAAGTGTATTTATTTCAACTTTTAAATGTAGTGCAATAAAACAAAAATTCCAAAGCAGTAATATCATAGAAACAATAATGCCACTTCTAATAATCTTCATCCAACATCCCAAACAAATTTCCTTTACCTGGAACTTCTCTTATTATGAACCTTTCCTTTTATTAGAAATAGTACAGTGTAACCCAATTTAGTTCCGCACATACTCACTTAGTACACTGTCTTTTAAAAAATTTCATTCCACCATGGCGAAATCGTATCAATATTTTACCAGTTGCTGCCTATGCCACACTACATTTTTAGGCATGATTTAAAATGAATTGGATAAGTAGTTTTACACTGATTTTTTAAGACCGCCATTTGATAGACCTGTTTTTGGCCGCCATTTTGTTCACCATCTTGAATTCGTAACACAGTTTCACCAGTTTATCTCTATATCACACTTAATAGATGCCCAACATTTTATATAATTCAATAAGTAGTTTTTCAGACTTATGACAGATGTATAATGCAACAGGTAAACCATGCAAAAACTGAGATGAATCTAGGTTATTAAAAATTAAATATGGATGATAATTATAAACGTTTCTTACGCAAGTGAGTACAAGGCTTTTCTTGGCTTTTTTGGTTTCCAGTGTGACTGTTTTCCCAGTAAATTAAATTTCTTACTTTTTTGGGAACTCATGTATGATTTTCACGTTGTCAGTTTTCGAAAACTAATGGCCGGATGTCAACAAATGTAAAAAAGGTGGTTTTTGTAACAGTTATGTCAAAGTTTCTATACTTATTAACTTGGCTGATATGCTCTTATACTCTTGTGGATATCCTTCTTCCTGATTGGCCGGACAATCACTATAATGTAACGAATATACGCCTGACTTAGATCTAATTTGTCTTCAGTGCTTTTTGAGCTTATTTATGGTTTTCAAGGCAACTGATATATTGTATTTTTAAAGAAATTTAGCTAGTTGAAGAGATATGTTTCCGAAAAAAGTAATGCTGGAGCAACAAGAAAAAAATTGATCAAGTACTTGACATGTAGTTTTTAGCCAACTTTGACCAATAAGCAAAATCCTATTTTCCGACATTTAAACGTCCTATGAGTACGCCTCTGACTAATAACCGATAACATTAAATCAAATTTAATATCAATTGCCTTTTTTTATTTTAGTTACATTATCGTGAGAGTATAGATACAAACTATGACTTAAAATATACATATTCAGGTGGTAAAATGCATCATTTTGATAAAATTTGATTTTGTGTTATAATTGTTGCGAAAAAACCAAAAATAGTTTTTTTCTTATATAATGAATCCGCCACTACGATTTCGTAATTATTTAATGTTTTTATTGGTCGTATTGATCCTAATTCAGTGCCTAATTGTTACATGACGTTTAAAGATTGTAGGCCCATCAGACCTCTTTACTTAAAAAAACAATGGAAAACATATTGGATGTCTATGTAAAGAATAGGGCATTGGTTAGAAATCTTAATCCCATTCTTGGAAAATCATTTAGGTCAAGGATCAGTATTTCTCTTGGACATTTTGCGGCTAATAAGTTATGCTCAGAAAAAAATGCCTGGCTACTAAAAAGCCTTTCGAGGGGAAATCATGAGAAGCTATGTATATGGTACAACGTTCAAACTGTGATTAAGGGTGTGTCTTCCAGTAGGGCAAGTCCTTGCTTACACATAAATCACATGAACAAGCAGAACTTGTTTCTATATCTAACACACCTAGACTATAATGTTAGAAACTTGTAATTTTTTTTTATTTTTCAGTTATAACACATAAAACGCGTAATTAATGGGAGCTGTCTTTTAAATGAATGCTAATTAAATTTCAAAATATTTTGGAGATGAGCTCAATAGCACAGCGGATGGCGATAGCAAAAACTGACGTTGTATGTTTTCAAAATGCAAAAAATAATACGGGCTATACTGACAAATAAAACATAATAGAACGTGCAGAACTTATTTTAGACAACCAATTATTTTTTCTGTCACTACAAATCTTGCATGTTAAAGATCATGAAAACCAAATTAATAAATATATTGATTGTCACGTGATGCAATATAAAAGGACGAAATAATTTTCTACTTTTTAAGATCTAACAAACCCAAATTCCGAATTCCTCCAGTTTTATTTAATCAGGTTGCAACTACTATATTCATTAAGATTAATTTCATGAAAAAAATATTTTTTGAGGCCGATTAGGAATAATATTTTCGTAGTTGTGCGCTGTCAATTGTTCTTGTGTTTAGTTTAGACGACCTCAAAAATAAATAATTGAATTCAATTGAAATAATTAAATTACAGAGCTCTGAGCGTTTTCCTTGTTTTCTAAAAAGTTTTGTGAACAACCGGAATAAATTACCCTGACAAGTCAGACTTTATGGAAAACTGATATTATCCCTATCTAGCATTTCACTCTCGTCAAAATACATCCCCAAATACTGATATTTCATGGTAAATCACCAAAAAAAGAAAACTTTTTACGGACCTTGAATAAGAAAAAAATTTTAAATATTAATTTTCCGTCTCGTTCTATTGTGAATTTTCTATAAATTTATTAAAATTTTACCGCTTTCTGTATAATTTGCTTCTCGATCGCACAGCAAATTATGTAAATTAAGCACAACCGGCCCGAGTCAAAGTTTTAAATCAATAATTCTGATCTAAATTTTCAGTTTGGACCAATTACAATTCTTTTAGCGAAAGGGTACATTGGGAAATTCTGGAATATTTTGTATTAAAGTTGGAATTAGTTATGGAGTTAAAAGATATTATGAGTGAGACTTTTAGTGAACGTAAAAGTATTACTCATCATAATATGAAATACTTTGAAGTTAATATCTATATCTGAACTTTTTTAAGAAAAAAATTTTATGAATAAATTCGGTATATATGTTTGGAAATTAGTTGAGATAAGTTAATTGACTATCTTATACTTGTGTCTAAGTGTAATTAAAGAAAAACAAATCGTTCTGGAAAAATATTTATTTTAATTACCTTAAATTTATATAATATACGATATGAGTTATAACCCAAAATGTGAAAATGACCGGGAGTGAAGTACTCTTAACATTAAGACTAAACAAAATCATACAAGTTGGAACATTGCATTATCGTTCTTCATTAAAAAAATATTTTAAAGTAAAAGTATATGTTTTCAAACTCTGGCGTTAAATTTTAAATACGCATATTTTTTTATTGCTAAATCAAATCAAACAATGATGTCTTTTTTCTTTCGGCGTTTATTTATTTACTGTTCAGTGCTATTCATATCTTTTCTTGTCTAGATTACATAAAGTTAATATATCAATTACATTCTCTGAAATAAAATTAATGCATATATTTCGCTACTAATAATACTGAAAATTTATAATATTGATAGAATATCTATAACAATCGGTCATCTCATTTAAGAAACATCCGGATTTAGTTTTAGTCTTTGGAGAGATGTACTAGTAGATAGTGAGGCCGGTCGGTAGGCCAAATTAGTCTTTAAGGCCTGCTCAAGGATTCTCCCAAATCATCGCTCCAACCTCTAGAATATCCTTGAACCTGTCCTTGTCCGACCTATGTATGTAGTATTAATAGTCTTCCGAAGGCGATTTCGAATCTCGTCCTTCTGAAGAACTAACGAGACTTTTTTTTAATCTTTGATTAGGCCTTTTATTTGACCTTTAATAGGGCCTTTTATTTAAACTCTATACAGGCCTTCTACTTAACCTGTAATGAGGCATTTTTATTTAACGTCTAATGAGGCCTTTTGTATTAACTTCTAACGGGACCTTCTATTTAATCTCTAACGAGACTCTTTTTATTTAACATCTTCAGAAACACAATCTACTAAACTAAGTAGTTCAATATTCATAAATTCTATAACGGAAAACGAGTTATACTTGCATAATAAATCTCTGAAAGGTCACTCATCACCTGTTGAGGATGGAATTACGGTTACTTTATTTCAAAACAAACATATTTTTTTTATAAAACCTTGGTTGTACATATTTAATAAGTGTATAGAAGTTAATATGGTGCCCAGTTCGTGGAAAATTTCTGTTGTTACGCCAATTTTAAAAATAGGAGATCAAAGTCAAGCACCAAACTACAGACATATATCAGTGATAAATAACTTTGCTAAGTTGTTTGGAAAATGTATCAAACAGCGGCTTGTAGAATTTTTTGAAAAAAAAAAAATATTATTTATAAATCAATTTGGGTTTCGAAAAAACAGATCTACGAAAGATGCTATATTTGAACTTATTAAAAATAGTTATATCCATAATTGTAATAATAAGAAAGCTCCCGCAAGTTTTTTTGAGAGGTTAGGTAAACTAGGTATACGAGGAGGTCGATTATTTCTTTTCAAAAATTATTTAATACATAGAAGGCAAAAAGTAAAAATAAGCAATACCTTTAATGAACTTGCTACTATTACTACAGGTGTGCCACTGAGAACGGAAAAACATACTTTATGACTTTCTCGCCAAACAATGCCGATCAACTTAAAGTGATTGTTTAACAATTTATCTGTTATCCTGCAATAAAATTAAAATCTGTAACTGTGTAAAAATCAAAAAAATTAGTGAAATAAAATACTTAGGAATAATTGTAGATCAAAATTTAATGTGGAATGAACATACTCTATCTAACCTCAAAAATTCAAAAAATGTATTATAAATTTTCTCAACTCAGGGTAAATCCCTGAGTTGAAACAAAGAATGAGTTCTTATATTATATAATTCGTTGGTATAGTCAGTTTTGAGATACAGTATTGTTCTTTGGGGGCGGTCTGTATGACGCAAACTTGAAAATTTGGTCAATATCTCAGAATGGTGTTCTAAAAGTAAGCCTCGTAGATATTCTACAATAAAATTATATGAAGAATTTAATATCGTAAATATTAGACATTTGTATGTATTGTCATGTTTAACTTTTTTGCCAAAAATAAATAATTCATTTCCTATTATAACGCATAACTATTCTACAAAGATAAATGTAAATGAATATTTTTGTGTACCCAAGTTTGGAAATTCATTTTCCTGCAGACTTATCACTTATCTTGTACCTAAAATCTTTAACATGCTGCCATACTCTATAAAAAATAGTACTACAGGGCAAAAATAGAAAAATCATAAAAAAAATTACTCAAGAAAGGAATGCAATGTTTGCTAATATATTTTCCACTTGAATTGAAGGATTAGTTTGCGAAAAAATTAAACTCTTTTAATAAACTATTAGTCGCCGTAACTATAAGTCGCCATCATTCCTCTGTATTCCACTGGCTAACTATACCCATATAATGAATACCTTGTGCGTGCTATATCGTATTTTTATTCTGAGAGTGACCTCGTCTGTGAGTGATCTCGGCAATCAAATTGTGAAATTTACGCCCGCTCACTTTCCTCGAACTTATTTAGTTATATTATGATAACTATAAGTAATACAATGTCAAAAAAAAATCTAAGAGTCCTTTTTATTTAATCTTTAATGAGGCATTTTTGCCTGAAAATAATTTGTTAACATTAATATTATTACACGGTATTTAATTTCAATGGGTACAGATATCCAAAGCCACAAAAACATGTTTTCCACATTACTTTCTATCTGAAAAGAATGTTTCGTTATTATGCCCAATTAATATAATTCACTTACAGTATACTATAATATACAAATAATTAAAAGATTTTTTGCAATTTTTTATAATCGATTCTCTTTAAAATAAATAACTTTTGCTTATATGTGTATATATTTATTTTATTTATATTAATATATTCAAATATACACAACAATAAAATACAATTTTGCACAATAAACTCTACCTACAAATAATAATTTTTGATGCAGGTATAATTAAAAATCTTCAGTTCAATATATATAAATATACAAAATAATATAAGTTTCGTTATCTATATAACCCTCTACCCGAAAATAATTTTATATGATTATTTAAACTATTTAATTTAAATGGGCACAAATGTACATAACAATAATATATTTTGTTCACTTTCACTTAACGGTTACCTGTTGGTATTAATATCGAATTTACAATTTATAAATAATAAACATTTCGTTTGTTCCAAAAATTTGATTTATAATGATTCTTACTCGTTCACGGATGGAAATATACAATGGGTTTTCATTCTGGGTGTACATCCGTTGACTACTGTCGTTAGATGTTGTGGTCACAAAACTGCATAACGGATATTTCGAATACATCGTGTGTATAGGAAACGAAAACATATAGACAGATATTTAAATGCAAGATCACATCATCACCCAGCATAAATTTAAGCTGTGGTCATTACCCTAATATCCAGATCCGTGCGATTAACTGAAACACAGACGAGACAAAACAACTTTAATATAATATCTAATGCTTTAAAGAAGAATGGGTACAGAAATCGCACTATAGAGAAAGCTATTAATGTTATTAAGTAGTCTTGCTACATGTAAAAGGCACAACCCACAGGATCCAAATAATTCCTAGAAAACACAACATACAAATATGACACAAGCCACAAACAACTATAGGTAAACTACTTGAAAAGCCAAAACACAAAATCAAATTGGAATACCACGCAGTATACAGCATTCCGTGCCAGGATTGTGAAAAAATGTACGTGGGGCAAGCTAACAGGAGAATATCAGCAAAAGTAGAAGAGCATAAACTAAGCATCAGAAAAAACAAACAACTTCAGCTCTAATCCTACATCATCAGGAAACCGGCCATGCACAAAATAAATTTTGATGGGTGTAAGGAGATTGTCAATATAGTTTATAATAAGACCAGAATAATCCAAGACGCTATAGAAGTTGAAAAACAAGGCGATTTAATTGAAAAGGACGAAACATTAAAACTACCAACAGTATGGAAGATAATGATCGACAAATCTAAAATCACAAAAAATCTAGCGCAATTAGCACAACAACAACAGCAACATCCGAAAAACGCAAATAAAGACCAGCGGCCGCTCAGATATAACCTTCGGCTTCGGGGGGGTATAAAGGAAGCGTAACACTTCAGTCTCTCTTAGGACGCCATAGCAAAATCTTCGAAAATGCCAAATGTTATTTTGGCGAAACAGAACAATAGTAATAAACGGATGGACACGTCAACCTACAAGTATTTAAAAAATGTAATATTTAAAATACACAGATTTTCAAAATATTTGGTGGAACATGGACATTAATATATTCTTAGTCAGAGATTAAAATTTAGCTATAAACAAGTAAAAATAAACACGAAAAAAAAACAAAAGACAAACAGGAAAAATTAGTACGTACCCGTTATTACATTATGTATATATATCTTTATGTGTATACTTGTGTGCTCTCTTGACGACTAATTTTCTAAATTACTATACTCCTAAAAAACACGTTTTTTTTGTTCCTTTGTTATTAATTTAATCTATAAGTAGAATCAGTAATTCAAGATAACGGTTTGGAATGTATTGGGAAATTAATAAAATATTTGTGATACCATGCCTGTATACATTTTGTTATTTTGCATGGATTAAATTATAATAAATTTGACTTAAATTTTTAACGTCTTGCTTGTCATTTACAGCATATTTTTTCTTTTTATATAAATAATTTCCTTGATAACGAGTATTTGATACCTTTGATCTGTGTCTAATATTTTTGTATTGGCGTAATCATATTCATGTTTGGTTGTTTGCTCGTTGAGCTGTTGACACATTTTTCGTGTACTTGTGTCCCTTTAACCTGTTTTCCAAAAGTTGCGTTGTCATACCTATATATTTCATAGGACAGTTTGAACAGGGTATCGAGTATATTAAATTTGATTTTTTATTTTTTTGAACTTTACTTTTTAAATGAGTGAAAAAAGAACTTAGTAAATTTTGTGCTTTGTGACACGCTATTATATTGTGTTGTGCTAAAATGTATTTTATTTTTTCTGACAATTGGTTTGTGTAAGGCATTGCAATAGATTTTTTTGGTGTGTTGTCCTGTATTAAAAGTTTGTTTTGTTTTCCTTATTATAATATTTATAAGTCCTCTGTTTAATTGTTTGTTTCAGGACGATATTCAGGTGATGTTAATGATATGGCACGATCGGTTAACTCGATTACAACACTTCCCTTCTGATTATTAGGGTGGTGTGAGTTAAAGTTAAGGTAGCGTCCTGACCAGGTTTCTTTTGTAAACCATTTTGTTTTTCAACTATTTTCAAGTTGTGTAATTATGGTTAAATCTCATAAATTTGTTTTGTTATCTTTTTCTACTTCCAATTTGAATTGAAGTTTTGAATTGTAACTATGAAAGGCATGTAATAAATTATCTATTTTCTTTTCTGGAACTGCAGCTAGGCAATCATCGACGTGCCCTTTGAAAAAAGTTATGTTAAAATCCAATCCTTCAAGGACTCTTTTTTCTAAAAACTCCATAACTATTTGCGCAACTGTGGAAGAAATTGGTGAGCCCATAGCACAGCCGTCTAACTACTGGTAATACTCGTTTCATATTGGAAATATTTATTTAAGATCCACATATTTAACGCATCTAGAAATTCGTTGCAATTTAAAGTTGTAAATTTTTCTAGCTCATTCCATTTTTCTTTGATTGCTTTAGTTATGAGTTCGTTTGGTATATTCGTATATAAAGAAGTTACGTCTAAAGATATGAGTTTATAATTTGATGGTAATTTTACTGAGTCTATAAATTGCTTAAAAGTGAAAGAGTCCTTTATATAATAACTGTTTTTCCCTATGATATTAGATAAACAATTTGATAAATATTTTGAAAGGTTGTAAAAAGGCGATGAAAAAGTTATTGACACTGAACTCACACACTGAAATCCAATCATTTTCTGAAAAAGTTTATAAAAAAAAATCACAGTGCTGGCACGGGATGCTTTATACTCCGTGGTTAAATAAAATTGGAAAACCACGGAGTATATAGCATCCCGTGCCAAGACTGTGAAAAGTTATATGCTGGGCAAACAAATAGACGAATATCAGCAAGAGTAAAAGAACATAAACTCAGCATCAGAAATAAACAAACATCTTCTGCTTTATTTTTACATCATCAGGAAACAGGCCACAAAATAAACTATGACGAGTGTAAGAAGATTGCCAATATAGAGCAATATAGGACCAGAATAATCCGAGAAGCCCTAGAAATAGGAAGACAAAGTGATTTAAATAAAAGGGACGAATCATTAAAGTTACCAGCAGTATGGAAGCCAATCATATATAAACCAAAAACCACAGAAAATCAAGCGGCATTAGTCCAACAGTAATGTCCCGAAAATATAAACAATGACGCACGACTGAATAGATATAACCTTCGGCCGAGGTATAAAAGGAAGCTCCACTGTCACTAATACTTTCAATCTTCAATCGGACGCGAAACAGAAAGCTTCGAAAATGCCAAATGCGATTTTGGCGAAACGGTCGCCAAATTGTTCTTTTCAGAACGAGAGTGATGAACGGATGTACATATATACATAATCAAGATAGTGTTATTCTCAAATCTCATCGCACGATTTATGTGTATTTGATACAATTTGAAATCAGAACTCTTATTTTATAGTTCATTAATTAATCCATGAGGATCAAACAAACCGCAAGTTTTACAACTTATCGCCTTAGATTACATCGTACTGATTATAGATCAGCTGCTTTAAAAAAAAGGTAACTGCCATTTATTCTTAGTTAGTTATCTTTTATCTTGGTAATGGTGAACAAACATTTATTTAAACAAAATTTGTCTTAATAACATTTCTGGGTTGATATCATTATCTGTTTTTTTTTTAAATTGACAAATGATATTTATAAATTAATGTATAATGTTCCAAATAAATAAAATTGCTTGTTCATAGAATAATTTTTAGATAATTATAATTTCATACCACAAAATTCCTCAAGTTTGTTTTTTAAAGAAATTAATATTTTTTTGACTTATGGACTATTTGGTGAATATCTCTATATTTCAATGTAAAGTAAAAGTGTCTCCTTTATATAGAGTAAATGACACCTCGTTATAATTATGTTATATTATTTTTTTGCAATTATAAATTGGCACCCTACAACGGCATAACATATTCATCTATTTTTTTTGTGATCGTTATATTTTTCTGCTTTTGAGCTCCTTTAGCTCTGGTGCCTGATATCAATTATTAAAATAATAATAATAATAATAATAATAATAATAATAATAACAACTATTGAAATACTTGCAGGGTTAATAGGATCCTTCAAGTTATTATCATACATACCATCTTATTGTATTTGATCATAGTCTTCGCAAGGTCGTCCTGTATTTACTTCACACAAGCGAAATTATGGGATCGCAACATTTGTTTTCACTGGCCTTTAAATAATTTTAAATTTAAAGTATTATAGCCGTAGAACCCATCTTTATATGCGTGCTCAAGGACGTGAACGTGGTCCGAAAATAATAAAGTGGTTTATAATTTGTGATCATCTCAAATTCCTCTTCTATCATACATAATTGGCAAGTCTTATGTCTACCTTTGAAAGATACTTTTCCTTGCGAAAGTTTAGCAACAGAGTATCATAGTGAGGAGTGGGTAGTTTTCAAACAAAACAGCGGTACTAGTTCATCTATTTAGACGTCATACATTGATTAACTGGTGTACCTGGTTTATTTATAGCGATATGTAACAAAATATTTTTAAATTTAGGAAATGGTTTGATAATACTGTTTAAATTGCTAACATTAAGTCCAATGCTAAGAACTATCAGAGAAATGACCGTTACCTAATAAGTTCTTCTTACCATTTTTTAATAATAACAATATTAAGCTTTAATAATGGCATTAAAGGGACTCAAAATATCTTTAAACCATAGACAAAAAAAACCTTATCAGGATTTTTTTCTTGATTTCATATGGACATTCCATGTCTCTTTAGGAGCTCTCATGTATTATCAGCTATGCTGTTGGACTCATTTCATTTCTTGAATCTGTCAACACACTTATAAGGTCACCGCCTACCTTACACTCTATCAAGCCGTCGTCATCAAAATAATAAGAAGAATAATAGATATTTATATGCCAAATTAATACATTGTCACATTATCATTATTATATAAAACAGTTAGGCAAAAAGGAGACTGAAAACCAACTACAAAAAATTCTAGTTCAGCCTCTTAACACTGGAATATATATACTACGTATCTTCGAGTTCCATACAATCTATATCTTCTGCAGTTGGATGAACGAACTTTTTTGAACGGCAACATTTCAAAAGGTGTCCCCGAAAGTTACATTTGTCACACGTTGCATCTTTTGCGCGACATATATGTATTTTTCCGAAAGCTTCTCCCAGTCTGCATCTCGTACAATTTCTCGAAAACATAACCCTTTTATTTTTTTTTTGTTTAAAACCATTAGTGTTCTTATTTTCACATGAGGAATACAGGAGACAGGGTACAGGCCGCCATTTTAATAGTTTTAAAAACATTAATTTGAAATTTGAGACATTTCTATATAAGAGGCAAATTTTCTTTGAAAAAACAATTATAAAGTTACATCCGGTTTTACCGGAAGTGAGCCCTACTTTTTATTTTAAATGGACCTGTATATTTTTTGGACTATTGTATAAAAATTAGCTTTTCAACAATATATCACAAATTACCTTTCTTTTAACTTTAGGTTGAGCAGACATAATTAACGAGAGTCATCAAAATAATAAAATAAAAAGTTTCGGAGTAGGCTAAATTGCACTTGCAAAAAAATAAAAAATTAACCAGAAAATATTCCAGATTTATTAAATACAACAGGGGAAGTGGGAAAGTATTCTACAGGAATTAATTAATATAACTGTCCCTAGTTTGCCTAGCCACTCCTGTTTTGTTCAGAATTCGGAGTAGATGAACTAGATATTAGGCTATGGCCAGAGTGGCACCGTTTTCGGCCGAATTATTTTTCGGGCGTATACGGCAAACACGATCGGCCGTTGGCTATGGTCAGAGTAGCCCCGAAATTCGGAAATATGTGGTGGTTTGTGTTCTATATTCAGTCAAATGTACATATTTATAATATTATAGTTGTATATATACATACATGTAAATAATGGACTGACAATTGTTATTAACGGTAGAGACAAGTACTGCATTGAAAGTGTTATTATTAAAAAGAAGAAAAAAATATTATATAAACGATACTTATCGCTGTAGGAAAAGACTCGGTGAATATCATACTCTTTTTCCTCAATTGCTGGAACAGCCAGAAAAGTTTTTCGAATATATGAGAATGTCCAAAGAAACATTCTACTACATATTGAACGGCATTCGAATTAATATTGAAAAGCAGTCAAATTTTCGTGAGTGCATATCTCCAGAGGAAAGACTTGTTGTGACACTCAGGTAGGTTCAGATTTAACTTTTACTTTAGTAGTATTTTAGTAAAATCTAATATGTCATTTCCTAGATATTTAGTATTGCACGATGCATGTACGATTTTTAGTATAATTTTTTGACCACTAATTCACTTGATTTACCTATATAAAGTATATATAACTTATTTAAAAACTGTATAGCTCGTGCAGACAGATTGAAGCACTATAAAAATACCATGTAACAGTTGTTTATTGGGAACTGAAATTAGACCTGTTTTTGATAAAGAAGTGCAGGTCGACAAATCTAGCTTGATCCCTGATGTTGAACGAAAAACAAGATATAGAGATCTGATATGGCCGAAACAGATAAAGATAGCCAGCTGATTTCACGTATCAAGCTATATTTGTCAACCTGTACTTGGGGGATATGCACACGTATAAATAGGTAAACGTAATGAAGGTTATTTATTCTTTACCAGAATAGAAAAAATAGAAAACAAAATGTCAAAATCACTGATTCTACTGCCGGAAATGTACATGTAACCTGTCAATGATGTCGGTGGTGACAAATGTGTTTCATCGGTATTACGGTGTTCATTAAAACTCCAGTTCGTTGCAGCTGAAGGACTTGGCATTGGGGTACTGCATGTCGAAACTGAAGAAGTTGGTCCTCTCTGGTGTTTTTCCTCAATTATAACCTGCTGTAATTTAATACGGGTATATAATTGACGTTTCTCTGGTATGGCTCGTAAATGTGGTAGCAAGCTCATTAGAAAAAAGTAGTCTTCATCTTCATATATGTGTTTCTTATGCTGAGAACTGATTCCCTCCAAATGAGCAATTTCTATTTTTTCAATTTCCAACAGATCAGAAATTGGATCTTTTTTTGGCCTTGTTCTCTTTGGAGCTGCAAACGTTGAACTGGCATGACTTTTGTGTATTGAAGATCTTTGTAAACTCCCTGGAATGTCCTGTTTGGTTTTGTAAGATTCTGAGCGTACTTCAGATCTGATTCTGAATCACACTGTTCATTGTTGGCGTGTCTGGAAGACTGTGTATATTCCATCGAGTTTGTTTCCGAAATGTTCCCAACCAGAGACCTTGAGGCAAATGTATCATTAAGAAATTTCAAAAGTTCAAAAAATTTTCATTTTGAAGTAAAGTCAGAACCAGAGCCTGTTGGTAACGACGATTTCATATATTCCCGACGATACGTATCTCTTAGATTCTGCCATTTTTCACTACGTCACCTGAAATTAAAACTAAAAATAATTAGTGGCCATAATAAAAAACAATACATGTGTGCTGTTTAAATTAACATCCTATTCAATTTTTTTTTCAGATTTCTTTCAACGGGAATTAAGTTTAGATCACTAGCATTTTCTTTTAGAATGAGTCATAATACTATAGCAGTTATTGTTTATGAAACGTGCGAAACTATTAGTAAAGTCTTTTATCAACAACGTATTCCCGAACCCAAAACTGGTGATTTCTACAGAATTGCATACTTTTTTGAACATTTATGGAATTTTCCAAACTGTGTTGGGTGTATAGATGGCAAACACATACGAATAAAATGTCCCCCAAAATCTGGATCACTGTTCTATAATTATAAGGAATACTTTTCGATTCATCTTCAGGGAATCGCTGATGCCAATTATAAATTCATTACTGTAGATATAGGGGCTTATGGAAGACAGAGCGACAGTGGCGTATTTAGTCAAATCAACATATATCACCGTTTGGAAACAAATTCATTTAATTTACCACCGATTAGGGAACTAAATGATACACATATTAGTGCACCATTTGTTTTGTTGAGAGACCAAGGATATCCGCTGAAAGAATATTTGATGAGACCGTACCCTACTGACAATATCAACAATGTTGACAACGAAAAAGAAATATTTAATTATCGCCTCAACAGAGCAAGGCGCACTATTGAATGTGCCTTTGGAATTTTGGTAAGCAAATGGCGATGCCTAAAAACCGAGCTACAACTTCATCCAAATAACGTTGATACTGTTGTGAAATGTGTTTGTTTATTGCACAATATTATAATCGATAAAGAAGGCATACATGAGTGAATTTTGTCAGAAATAAAGGTTGCTATTAATAATGCTATCCCCAATGGTAACAGAGGAACAAGACGTTTCAATCGATCCACGAGAAGAGCGTATGAAATACGTGAAACATTTAAACATTATTTTAATAACCTTGGCGCTAATTTTCAACAGCATTAGTTTGTTTGGTAATAAAGTATACTTTCTATAAAAATACTTACTTGTAGTTTCCATTTCTACAGCAATTTCATTCCATAGTTTCCTAGCAATATCTCTGTTATGGTAATATTTACTTCTAATGTCCCACAAACTCTTTCTTTCAAATACTAAGCATATTAATTTCTCGTAGTCCACCATTTTAAACTGCTTTTCCAAAATATCGTACAATAAATAAAGCAAATCACTAGTATAGAGTCTTCAAACTCGGCCGAAAAAAACAAATACATTTGAATCGGTCCGACGTCGGATGTATTCGGCCGAACTCAGCGGCTGTACTATAACCACGATAATACAATACAAGGAGATTAAAAGATATCGATAAATTCGGCCGTATACGCCCGAAAAATAATTCGGCCGAAAACGGTGCCACTCTGACCATAGCCTTAGTTTTTAGTTTTCCTAGCTTATGCATTTGCAACCATCGTTTTATAAATTATTCTACATTTTTTATATATATATATATATATATATATATATATATATATATATATATATATATATATATATATTTGTCAAATGTTTACGCCTTGAAATTTTTTTGAATAGGCTTTATAACTATTCTTTATGCAATTTTTTAATCCAGGGTCACTTACAAATTCTAACGAAGAAATCTTATGTATCTTCTTACATTATTTATATAAATCTTCTCTACTTTTTAGCTACAAAAATTATTTTGGAGTCGGGAAAGGTTATTTACAAAATCGCGTTTCGGCCTAGGCATGATACAAAAAAAACTTTTCATTAAAATCTATCACCTGCTAGAGAGCTTTTTTCCATTCTTTAAGAAACGAAAAAATATGCCCAATTGTATTTAGATCCAATTATTAAAAGTACACTTTAAGTGTTGCCTTCTGTATATAGAAGCTTTTTAATAAATCTAAATAGTAAAGCTATACCCTTATTCGGGTTTAAGGTTCTGTTTAAAACTTTAGAACTCTTCTTACGGTTTTCTCATGAAAACCAAAAGATAGATGTACCATCGGCTTACATTTTTGGGGCACTGGTAGTGAAAAATTTTGAACTTTAAATGATTATGTACAGACTGTAAATAAAATAGGTCCTAAAATAGAGTCTTGATGAACACCGCACTTAGTCATTACTAAGTTAGAGACGTCATAATTAAGAATATCGTGTTGTTTCCTATGTCTTAAATAATTATAAAAGGAATCAGTGCAGTATAAAGTTCAATATATTTTAAGGCAAGATTTAGTGTGGATGAGTCAAATATGTAGAACGCTTCTGAATTATCTAATAATACAAAAATTGGAAGTTTTCGCTGTAGCACGAAATATTTTATCAATAACATTCACTGCTATACCACAACCATTTTCTAAACACAGATTGTTTATTATCATTAAGATGATTAACAATCTGTACGTACACATTTGAAATCTTCGAAACTACTGCTAATATGCTTATGGGTCGTAGTAGTGTAATTAATACTATTAGTTTTCGGAGAACGAACATAGTATTTTCCACGCAGAGCGAGAGACATAGTTTTAAATGTTGAATTCAATAATGGAAGTTATATATTTAAGTAAAAAAGAAGAACTATTTAGTCTCATTAGATTTTACATTAAGATACGTAGAAAAGCCTGTTTTACTCTTTATGTGGATTTACTTGTAATTTTTTTGATATTTAATTAAACACTTTATTGTGTCTTTTATCTAGGGCTTACGTTTCTTTTAAAATAAAGTTTTCTTTAAAGGCTCATGAATGTCTCACAAAGTCCGAAGATTACTATTAAAAATGTTAATCTTTTTATTTATATTTTTAAAGTGAAACATATTTCTTCAGGGATTGGCTTGTAAACGAACATTTGATATGTTAGTATCAATGTTACTATACCTAATTTCTATACAGTTTTAGAGGCGAGTCATCCATTTTGATGTTCGAGTCTACATGAACACTGACCATAAAAAGATTTGAGATATTACGTAAGGAAACAGAAGTTTAATTTTCGTATTTAATATTGTCAGTCATTAAAACTAGATCCGGAATACAGGATCTTAATGCGTTAAAAAAAAATTAACTAAATCTGAAACATTAGGCATGTCGATATTGAAGTCTCTCAAACAGATATAATTCTCATAGCCAGACAATAATCACAGTGTTTTCTGTTTCGTTAAAAACAAAATATTGCCATTGATTTTTGGTGGTTTATAAACGCAGCCAATTTTTAAACATAAGTTATGCATTTATATACCCAACTAAATTTGCTAGAATTCATTATTAGTAGGTAAAATTGTATATTGAAAGGTTTCTAATATAAATTGTTACTACCCCACCTCATAATGTTTGTTACAATTGTTATACAAAAGTGCTCCTCACTTTTGTTAAAGTTTAGTATGCAGCAAAAAGTTCCTTCCACTTAACGCATTAAACTTTATCAGATACACTATACACTTTTATTACCTTTTCAACATCTTGGAGCTTATTAATTAGAATTCGTAATAATTTAATCAATAGAGATTATTAGCTATTACAAGATTATTAACTATTAGAAGTTTCATTACCTCCATCACTCTAAAGAAAAGTGATGATAAAATGTCTTAAGAAACAATGTTGAAACTCAGATCAGGGACACGAATTTTAGGATTATTGAAAAGCTTGTTACAATCGCCGCACGCGGCTGTTGTTACTGTCCGCCCATTTCACTTTCTGGACATAACATTTTTGAGATTTGTGTTTTTTAATGGTGCTCCAGCTCGGTAAGCATACGTCAGGAAAATATACCTCTGTGGAGTTTGTCGTAGAGGCGGTAGTGGCGTTCGATATAAGCACTCGTTTTGAAACTCCAATGATTCAAAATACAAATTGCTATGGTTAATTTTTAGAAGTGGGACATTTTTTTTGGATTTCTCGTTAAAAAATCTCGGACAAGTTCGTTAACGGTCAATATCAAAGTACGGCATGTCATTAAAAAAAATAAAAAATGTGTAAATAATGTGGTAACTTCGAAGGCAATTTGAGGAGTCGAAAACCCTGCCTAATTTGTCAAGGTAAAAAGGTAGTTCGATGGGTAATATAAATGATATTTCAAATCAATATAGAATGCCTATACCTCAAATGACGAGAAAGCGGCGAAAATGCAGAAAAACTAAAAAAAAAGGCGGGACCCTAAATCTCCCTCTAGGGATTAAAAACAACATCGCCAAATTTAAATGTAAATATAAAATTGCAATTTTGTTTTCATATCTTTCCCTATGGTTTTACATTTGGCCCTGTATCATATGAAAGGTGGATCCCTGGTGAATCAAGTAAATATGCAAAGAAACCTCTTTATTTCTTCTAGAGACTGGTGTAACAACTCGATCAGGTTTAAGGGTGAGGGAGAAAGAGAGAAAGAATGAGAAATTTTTTAATTATAGCCTACATGAATTCTGTTTGCCATTCTTTGGCTCTTCGTTAAGTCGTATGGGTACCTTCTGGTATAAATATGACTTAATATATCAAAAATTCCATCTTTTTCTACAAGACATAGACTTACATTTTTTTTATACGAATCGATAAATTGAGTAAATTTAAATTTCCGATAAAATTGCACATAATTTTCATTTGATAGAGAACTGAGACATTTTACAAGGTGGCTCGGCATTGCCATGTGTAGTTTTGATGGACATGTCAGAATAAACAGTTTGACATGAACGCGACGACGTTTTTAACTCGAAATGTTTTCAGATATTTTTAAATATTTCTTTGAGGGTTAGTGAAAATGGATATACATACCTAAAAGTAGAAAAAATAACAATTATATAATACCTAATTTTGTATAGGAAATGAAAACATGTATAACAAAATAATAAATGCATGTTTGGATTGGAGATTTAAAAATATGTCTTAAAAGTAGTTTTATGCTAATGTTTTGCTTTATGTGCGGTATTTAAAATATTGCAACCTTCAGTATGTCTGATGTCGTGTTAAATATTAATTTACGGGGTTGTAAAGCAAAAGGATTGTCTGAAGGGTCATTTTCCAGTAATAGGAGGCATCAACAGCAACTTTAATTTAGTTTTTTACATTAAGTACTGAGTATATATGAAACTATTTTCGGCTGTTATGCTTCTACTAAGTTATCATCATCTGTACGATAGCAATTAATATGGATTTTATTTATACTAGGATGATCAGAAACTAAATTGATCATAGCTTATGTGTTATACATGGATAACTGGTATAGAGAGGCTTTTAGTTGTTTAAGACATTCTATAGTGAGACCTGCAAAATGTCAGTGTAAATTTTGGACGGTTAGAAATATTGATTTGAAATTCGACATTTGGGTACGTATTATGTGATAACAATTAAATTAAAACAACAGTAAAAATATCAAAAAACGCTGAAACAATTAGCAGGTTTTTGAATAGCTTTTTATATATTTTTTTATTAAAAACATTTCTTTAACTATACAGGGTAGCCCTGTATAGTTGAAGAAAATAAAAAAGGTGTTCCAGAAACACGAAACTTGACTAAAAATGGGTAACTCATTTTGTAAGGTATATACACAGGCAATTTTGTAAACATAGGTTTTAATTAAAATTAAAAGGTTTGGTTTCTTTATATATATATATATATATATATATATATATATATATATATATATATATATATATTAATATCTCTTTAAAAATGAAAATATATTTTTCATTTCAGAAACTAATAATAGTTTAAGACAATAAAAACATTTTATTTTTTATAATTCTTTTAGCATATCGATTTGTGTTCTTATTATTAGATAACCTTTTTGTGTACTACATTGTGTTTTTAATATACACATTTTTACATTTAGAATTGACAGCTGTCGAACTGACAATCAATGGCAACATAATGTCTCTTGTTTTAAGGTAAAATGCAAGATCAGTGGATATTAAACGAATTGTAGAACACATGATCAAAATCTGAGGTCTGAATATCAAAGACCTCATCTGACATGATAGCATTATATAAAGAATAATTTATTCTGTCTAGCTAAGTTATTATAGAATTTTCTTAGTAGAAAAATGTAAAATTCAGAGTATTATACTACTGAATAACCCATATTAAATTGTATATTATGTATGTATTTCTTTTTAATGCCGCATTGCTTAATTGTTTTTTAATTTACTTTTAGGTCATATAACAGTTCTTTAGAAGATAATGATTAGAAAGTGCAATAGAAAAAATATACATAGAACGACTCTTCTAGACAACAAAGTTTTTAAAATATTGTAATTATGAGTATTTCCATGTGGGTCGGTATTTAGCTACGCGGGTTGTGTGCCATAATTCTAGAGATTTTATGGTAAATCTGAATGCAGCTCAAAAATTATTTTACGTTACAAGGGAATCTACATAAAAGCTTATATTTTATGTGCATGTAATTTTCATAAACGCGAAATAGGAACACGAGCAACTGTATATAATTTCCTTCTATTTTAGATTCTTGTATGTTTTAGTTGTTATATAACAGAAAGGAAATTATTATAAAAACAGAGTATGGCTGAAAGAAATGTATTAAACTTAAAATTTTGATAGTGCTCATTTGCATTTTTATCGATTGTATTAAACAAAAGTATCTTAATTAATTGCTTATAAAAATTAAAATAGACTTACCTAATAATGGTATAGCTAATCGACCACAGAAGTATTTACTTAAGGGTAAAAGAAGGTCATGTCATGAAAACTTTTCGTACAGAAGCGATGGGAATGATTTTGGCTTTGATAAAATCAGTTTAAACTAGCGAATTAGGGCCCATTGCCGTAGTACTGCAAAGTTAGATGCCACAAATTTCAAGTATTTTTAGACACTTAATGTAGTGTGTAATCAACAGTGTCGGTGAGAACAGATTTTGATCGTGTGTTCTACAATTCGTTAAATATCCACTGATCTTGCATTTTACCTTAAAACAAGAGCCATTGATTGTCAGTTTGACAGCTATCAATTCTAAATGTAAAAATGTGTATATTAAAAACACAATGTAGAACACAAAAAGGCTAATCTAATAATAAGAACCGAAATCGATATGCTAAAAGAATTATAAAAATAAAATGTTTCTATTGCCTTAAAATATTATTAGTTTCTGAAATGAAAAATATATCTTCACTTTTAAAGAGATATTAAAAAAAAAATATATATATATATATATAAAAATAGAAACCAAACATTTTAATTTAAAATGATATACCCATTTTTAGTCAAGTTTCGTGTTTCTGGAACACCTTTTTTATTTTCTTCAACTATACAGGGCTACCCTGTATAGTTAAAGAAATGTTTGTAATAAAAATTATATATAAAAAGCTTATCAAAAACCTGCTAATTGTTTCATCGTTTTTTGATATTTTTATTGTTGTTTTAATTTGATTGTTATCACATAATACGTACCCAAATGTCGAATTTCAAATCAATATTTTCAACCGTTCAAAATTTACACTGACATTTTGCAGGTTTCACTTTAGAATGTCTTAAACAACTAAAAGTCTCTCTATACCAGTTATCCATGTATAGCACATAAGCTCTGATCAATTTAGTTTCTGATTATCCTAGTATAAATAAAATCCATATTAATTGCTATCGTACAGATGATGATAACTTAGTAAAAGCATAACAGCCGACAATAGTTTCATATATACTCAGGACTTAATGTAGAAAACTAAATTAAAGATGCTGTTGATGCCTCCTACTAAGTAAATTAATATTTAACACGACATCAGACATACTGAAGGTTGCAATATTTTAAATACCGCACATAAAGCAAAACATTAGCATAAAACTACTTTTAAGACATACTTTTAAATCTCCAAACCAAACATGCATTTATTATTTTGTTATAAATGTCTTCATTTCCTATACAAAATTAGGTATTATATAATTGCTATTTTTTCTACTTTTAGGTATGTATATCCATTTTCACTAACCCTCAAAGAAATATTTAAAAATATCTGAAAGCATTTCGAGTTAAAAACGTCGCGTTTATGCCAAACTGTTTATTCTGACATATCCATCAAAACTACACATGGCAATGCCGGGCCACCTTGTAAAATGTCTCAGTTCTCTGTCAAATGAAAATTATGTGCAATTTTATCGGAAATTAAATTTACTCAATTTATCGATTCGTATAAAAAAAATGTAAGTCTATGTCCTGTAGAAAAAGATGGAATTTTTGATATATTAAGTCGTAAATATACCAGGAGGTACCCATACGACTTTACGAAGAGCCAAAGAATGGCAAACAGAATTCATGTAGGCTACAATTAAAAAATTTCTCATTCTTTCTCTCTTTCTCTCTTACCCTTAAACCTGATCGAGTTGTTACACCAGTCTCTAGAAGAAATAAAGAGGTTTCTTTGCATATTTACTTGATTCACCTGGGATCCACCTTTCATATGCTACAGGGCCAAACGGAAAACCATAGGGAAAGATTTTCAATTTTATATTTACATTGAAATTTGGCGATGTGGTTTTTAATCCCTAGGGGGAGATTTAGGATCCATTTTTTTTTGGTTTTTCTGCATTTTCTCCTACCTTAACGAATTAGGCAGGGTTTTCGACTTCTCAAATTGCCTTCAAAGTTACCATATTATTTACCCATTTTTTATTTTTTTTAACGACATGCCGTACTTTGATATTGACCGTTAACGAACTTGTCCGAGATTTTTTAACGAAAAATCCAAAAAAAAATGTCCCACTTTGAAAAATTAACCATAGCAACCTGCATTTTGAATCATTGGAGTTTCAAAACGAGTGCCTATATAGGACGCCACTACCACCTCTACGACCAATTCGATAGCGGTATATTTTCCCGACGTATGCTTACCAAGCTGGAGCACCATTAAAAAACACAAATCTCAAAAATGTTATGTCCAGAAATTGAGATGCGCGGACAGTAACAACAGCCGCGTGCGGCGATTGTAACAAGCTTCCCAATAGTCGTAAAATTCGTGTCCCTGATCTGAGTTTAACATTGTTTCTTAAGACATTTTATTATCACTTTTCTTTAGAGTGATGGAGGTAATGAAACTTTTAATAGTTTATAATCTTGTAATAGCTAATAATCTCTATTGATTAAATTATTACGAATTCTAATTAATAAGCTCCAAGATGTTGAAAAGGTAATAAAAGTATTATTTAAATTATGTGTTTTGGGGTATCTGATAAAGTTTAATGCGTTAAGTAGAAGGAACTTTTTGCTGCATACTAAACTTTAACAAAAGGGAGGAGCACTTTTGTATAACAATTGTAACAAACATTAAGCGGTGGGGTAGTAACAATTTATATTAGAAACCTTTCAATATACAATTTTACCTACTAATAATGAATTGTAGCAAATTTAGTTAAGTATAAAAATGCATAACTTCTGTTTAAAAATTGGCTGCGTTTATAAACTACCAAAAATCAATAACAATATTTTGTTTAACGAAACAGAAAACACTGTGATTATTGTCTGGCTATGAGAATTATATCTGTTTGAGAGACTTCAGTATCGACATGCCTAATTAGATTTAGTTCATTTTTTGAAACCTATCGTCATTAAGATCCTGTATTCCGGATCTAGTTTTAATGACTGATAATATTAAATACGAAAATTTCCATACGTAATATCTCAAATTCTTTTATGGTCAGTGTTCATAAAGACTTGAACATCAAAATGGATGACTCGCCTCTAAAACTGTATAGAAATTAGGTATAACAACATTGATACTAACATATCAAATGTTCGTTTACAAGCCAATCCCTGAAGAAATATGTTTCACTTTCAAAATATAAATAAAAAGATTAACATTTTTAATAGTAATCTTTAGACTTTGTGAGACATTCATGAGCCTTTAAAGAAAACTTTATTTAAAAAGAAACGTAAGCCCTAGATAACAAACACAATAAAGTGTTTAACTAAATATCAAAAAAATTAGAAGTAAATTCACATAAAGAGTAAAACAGGCTTTTCTACGTATCTTAATGTAAAATCTAATGAGATCAAATTGTTCTTCTTTTTTACTTAAATATATAACTTCCATTATTGAATTCAACATTTAAAACTATGTCTCTCGCTCTGCGTGGAAAATACTATGTTCGTTCTCCGAAAACTAATAGTATTAATTACACTACTACGACCCATAAGCATATTAGCAGTAGTTTCGAAGATTTTAAAATGTGTAAGTACAGATTGTTAATCATCTTAATAATAATAAACAATCTGTGTTTAGAAAATGGTTGTGGTATAGCACTTGTGAATGTTACTGATAAAATATTTCATGCTACAGATTAGGGAAACTTCCAATTTTTGTATTATTAGATAATTCAGAAGCATTCTACATATTCGACTCATCCACACTAAATATTGCCTTAAAATATATTGAACTTTATACTGCACTGATTCCTTTTATAATTATTTAAGACATAGGAAGCAACACGATATTCTTAATCATGACGTCTCTAACTTAGTAATGGCTAAGTGCGGTGTTCATCAAGACTCTATTTTAGGACCTATTTTATTTGCAGTCTGTACATCATCATTTAAAGTTCAAAGTTTTTCACTACCAGTGCCCCAAAAATGTAAGCCGATGGTACATCTATCTTTTGGTTTTCATAAGAAAACCGTAAGAAAAGTTCTAAAGTTTTAAACAAAACCTTAAACCCGAATAAGGGTATAGCTTTTTAGATCTACTACTACTATTTAGATCCATTAAAAAGCTTCTATATACAGAAGGCAACACTCTTAAGTGTACTTTTAATAATTGGATCTAAATACAATTGGGCATAATTTTTCGTTCCTTAAATAATGGAAAAAATCTCTCTAGCAGGTGATAGATAGTATCTTTGACTACTAGTGATTTTAATGAAAAGTTTTTTTTGTATCACGCCTAGGCCGAAAGGCTAAAATAATTTTTGTAGCTAAAAAGTATAGAAGATTTATACAAATAATGTAAGAAGATACATAAGAATTATTCGTTAGAATTTGTAAGTGACCCTGGGCTAAAAAAGTGAATGCCTAAAGAATAGTTATAAAGCCTATTCAAAAAAGTTTCAAGGCGCAAACATTTAAGAAATATATATATATATATATATATATATATATATATATATATATATATATATATATATATATATATATATATATATATATATATATATATATATATATATATATATATATATATATATATATATATATATATATATATATATATATATATATATATATATATATATATATATATATATATATATATATATATATATATATATATATATATATATATATATATATATATATATATTAAAAAAATGGAATAATTTATAAAACGATGGTTGCAAATGCATAAGCTAGGAAAACTAAAAACTAATATCTAGTTGATCTACTCCGAATTCTGAACAAGACAAGAGTGGCTAGGCAAACTAGGGACAGTTATATTAATTAATTTCTGTAGAATACTTTCTCATTTCCCCTGTTGTATTTATTAAACCTGGAATGTTTTGTGGTTAATTTTTGATTTTTTTGCAAGTGCAATTTAGCCTACTCCGAACCTTTTTATTTTATTATTTTGATGACACTCGTTAATTATGTCTGCTCAACCTAAAATTAAAAGAAAGGTAATTTGTGATATATTGTTGAAAAGCTAATTTTTATACAATAGTCCAAAAAATATACAGGTCCATTTAAAATAAAAAGTCCAGTAAAACCGGATGTAACTTTATAATTGTTTTTTCAAAGAAAATTTGCCTCTTATCGAGATATAGAAATGTCTCAAATTTCAAATTAATGTTTTTAAAACTATTAAAATGGCGGCCTGTACCCTGTCTCCTGTATTACCCGATATATGCACGAATATACGTATATGTACTGTGAAAAGGGATAGTAGGGGATGTTACTATAATCATATCCAATATACAAGAGTGTGGGAAGGATAAGTGAAAAATCCGAATTTACCCGTACGTTAACGTTTATTTCGGCGGAGTACAAATAAGGTTCATTCAATTATCGTTGTGAAGCCTGATGGTTCAGTGGTAGGGTGCTCCAGTTGCATTGCAAAGGATGTGTGTTCCAATCTCGGTGCAGCTGATGATATTTATTTTCATTTTTTTAACAAAACTTATAATGTAGTTGTATTTTAAAGATCGGATTATGTTTTGGTTAGCTCTAGTTAGGACTTTTTTTGAGGTGATGTAGAAAAGTATATCTATATTGAAACAAGGAGCCAGAAAATCTATGGCTAGCACCCTCAGAAGAGTATGATCTACCTATTTTGGAGCGTCCACGTATCTGCTCCCCAGATTCTTGTATTGAGTGTTATTTACAAGGATTTTGGAGTCGAGACTACGTATTTTAGAATTAATTTAAAGTCTTACCTAATCAAAATGTGTGGAAGCATTGATTTAATTTGTAGCTTTTATTTCTATAATTTGTGCAACGTTACCATTATTTTAATCAGCTGTACTTTGAAGCTTGCACTACTGCAACAAATTTAAAATTAAATTTTAGGGGTCAACCAGATACGCGTTAAACAAATAAATAATTTCTTATGACATTAAATCCGTCTTTGTAAAAAAAACTTGATAAATGTCATCAGACTGGAACTGGTAAAGTTCTCTGGATAATCTGATCTTGAACATGTTAGGAAGGGAGAATATTTCAGGCTTTATGGGTACGCCCATATCGTACAGAGGCTGATGATTACAACGGAGAGAAAAGAATACTAATAACTTATCCCGTCACCCTGTAGATAAACTATTCCTGACAGATTTGCCACACAATTGATAAATTCACCACCACAGGAGGAAGTGAAGTTAAAAGCAGGTGATGACCAAGACATGAATCATTAGACAAAGCAAAAAGAAAGACTCAAATTGAGTTTTTGAAGGCTTCCACGAAACTAGTTAAAGCTCAGATATATAAAACTTGGTTAGAATATGCAGTTCTGGAAAGGCAACTACAATTACCCTGCGCTGAGATAATCCTAAATATTGGTTCTTCATCGATTGAACACACTAAACTAAATAATGACAATACTTAAAACGAAGATGATACAAACGTCGTGGTGTTTGGCGGGAAAACTTGCACATAATTGTATTAAAATTGTATTAATTGTGAGTATATACAGGTTGTCCCGAAATTATAGTGCCAATATCGTAATAGCGTGAACAATGAGCAAAAATAAGATATATTTTTTTAATTTACTTTAAAATGCATTATAATTTTCACAAGAAATTTGCTCCTAAAAGTCTAATTCTAATGAAGTAATACTAGAGCATCTTTTCTTGTAACCCCTCCCTATTTGAGGATGCCTAATTAAGATATGAAATGTTTAAATTAAGAATCTGTTTTCGCATTCCCGAATTAGGAAAATAGCCAAATATCATAATTTTTTTCAAAAGTTTAGAAAAATTTGAGAAAATACCATTTTCAGCATAGCCCCTATGCGAACCAATATTTATATAAAATGGTTATCTTATTTTAACTTCTGTACTACGCTATTAAAATATACCACAACGATTTCGGGACAATCTTTATACAGAATTGATTAAAATTCACTTTACAATATGATTTAGAAAAATAAAAACATTTATTTTTTTTTCACCCGGGTTAATGAAAAGTTTCAAAAATGTTTATTGTCAAAAAAACATTATTTACATAAAATGATTTAATATTTCTTAAAAATTTTTTTTAGGCACTTCTTCATTTGGCAACAGATTATTCAGTTCAGGTAGGTTATCTTCATCGAGCTCTTGGAATCTTATCTTTTCGTTGTCTTTCTGCCCAACTCTAATAAAGTTGCATAACCCAGAGCAACATTTAAATATTTGAGCTTCACATACCTGCTTAAGATGTAAATGATAAAGGCATGGAAATGTTTCCTTTAAACACCCATCCAGTCCGCTTGTTCATTCGCGGCTTTAATTGGTCTAATTACGGGGGTTTTAAGACAATTTCTAAGAGTATGTGCACTATCTCCCAGAATAATTCCTCCTCTTAATGGAGCCCTTCCATTCTCAAATTTATCCCATACACTAGAATTTCTTAAAACGCAGCTCATCATCTGCTGATCCCGGCCAATGTGTATCTATCATATAACATTGCATTTTGGGCCCACGAACAACCATGCAATTAATCGAATATTTTTCAAGTCTACAAAATCAGATTAATTTTCTATAGCAGCATCTATTCGAATTAGAGTTAAATCCACTGTTTCGCAAACCTACAAATTCCGTGGCAGATCTATGTTATAAATTAGGTGTAAGAATGGTTTTAACAAACTAGGAAAAAGTAAAAAAAAACAGCAAAGTTCTTTGAAAAAAAAAACGTGTTATTTTTTATGAATATAATGAATAAGAAAAAATAGCAACATTTCTCACAGTTTCAAAAACAATAACATTTGTCTAACATATTTGTGTAAGTAGGTGATAGGTGATAATAAAAATGCCAAGTCCAAGCAAGATGACTTTCCGCAATATATACCAACCTAATATTTAACATATTAACAAAATTTAAAAAATTACCTCAGAAGATATTAATGCTACCCATATAATTATACAGGGGGGGATAAGAATAGTTATAGCCGAAAAGTAAAGCTTTTCAAGAAATTCACCCATAATGTGAGTCATATTGTTAATAATATATGAAAGAAAAAGACTTTAGAATATTTATTATGTTTACAGGTTTTGGGTGCTTACAATAAATTAAAATTTACTTTTAATTCAAATATTTACCAAACAAATAGGATAGCACTATACTTAGTCCGCTACCGTCTATTATATATTAATTGGAACCACGTTAGTGGTTATTTTTGGCAAAAACATATTAAGATATATTTCTTATACCTGAATAAATAAAAATTTGCACTCTCTGTTCGGAAGAGGGCAGAATTAATACTTATTATATAGGTAAATTGGATTTAAATAAGATAAATATTTTTTTTGTTTCGCCCTGTTGGTTTTCTTTGTCGTATATTTGTTTTTTAATTAATATAGACAGGTCTGTGATTATGTGTAAAATGACTACTGTTATTCTATGACTTCTTTGAAAAAGAATAATCCATGTGTATGTTATATTTTTGAATAATAGCATGTGATTGGTAGGTTAGAATAATCTTTTAATGCACTATATTGTTGTAGTGGTTTTGAGAATTATTGTAAGCACCTGAAACCGGTAAACACAATTAATATTCTTGTGAGAATATGGTCTGTTTCTTTCATATGGTATTATGAAAAGTAAAACATCTGTAAAATGTGTAGCCGGAATTGTGGAATCTATACATGCGCAAACCATGTTAACAAAACTCAATTTTCACATACAAATTTTGGCAACTGTTATAAATTAAGCATTGAAAATAAATACTATTCAAAACAGCAATCTTATTTATTTACCATTTACAATTATGATTCGTTAACAATCAATATTTATTTATAACGAAATCTTTAATAATTCTTATATACGTCCTTCAGTAACCTCATGACAATTTATCAGTGGCGTGGCATTGTTAGTATTTACATTTTTAAGGACGCTGCCGGCAGTTGTGAAGACATTTACGATTTTATTTATTTCTGAAGGTGATAAATATTAAATGTAGGTGAGGTTTAGGTAGTTAATTACTTAGGTAAGTAATACAAATTTGACAAGAAGCTAAGTAGTATGTACAGGGTAAGTGAACAACACTGCTTTGTTTATACTTTATAGATTTATTTTAAAAAAGTATTGCAGCAAAAAGTATTATTTTTTAAATGGAACTTTGTATTAATTAATTTTTAACTTTTTTCTTAAAGGATACATGTACAGGGATAATAAATATAAATTTTACTCCCATTTAACTCGTTTGCTTAAGGAGGTAGGGGAAAATGATAAATATAAAGGTTGTTTTTTATATATCTTATTAGTAAAAAATTCCTTGTCATCAATTGCTATGTTAAAAGTTTTATTTGATTAAGTAGTTTGCTGCTGTTAATTTATTTACTATTATTCCGATATGCAGATGGATTGAAAAACTAACAAAATATAAACATCTCAAAAATTACTATATTTGTATCGGATACACTTAAAGAAAATTTGAAGTTTTTGTGTTAGTTTATAAGCTAAGTGCAATTTGAAAAACTTAAAGTTTACAGTTAAAGTTTGTTAGATTTAAACAAATTCTATATTTCTTATTTCAAATGTTATATAAGAAACACTTTCACTTTGCTTTTTTGTTACCATATGTAAACTTTCTCCTCAAAGAAATTACCAAGAAAGTGATGATTGTAATACGTACTAATTTTTTTAAACAAAACATCATGAAATGTTAATACTCCAGGAGGTAATAATAATTTAATAATTATATTTGGAGGTCACCAAAAATATAATACAAATTCTACTACCACTTCTAATGACAGCGCGACTCCTTAAATATTCAAATTATATACAAGTTGATTTTTTTTCAATAATTCGTTTTCAGTTTGCCATACGATAAATATGGTCGTTTATAAAATAAAACTGATAAATTTTTGTACAAAAAAATGTTCAATTCACTTTTTACGTAACACCAGCACTATCACTATGACTGATGACCACTTTCAGCTGACTGATGCCTGTCTTTAATTATAGTTTTTATTCAGTGACATATTGCTAAAAGTGCTATATATACGTTAATTTGCTCGACGCGCCTCAGTCAGCGGTTGCTACGGCAATAGTGTTGGTGTTATGTAGAGATTGTACAAAACCTTTTTTGTAGATAATTTTATAAGCTTTTATTTTGTCATATTCATGGTACGATAAAGAGAAAATGAGTTATTTCACAAAAACCAGCTTCTTGAACCAAATTTTACATATTTAGGGGGTCGCAAATTCACCGACGGTGAAGAACTTATATTGTGTTTTTCGTAACCTCCTAAATCTTGCAATTAAACGAAAAAATAGTTACTTTTAAAAAGAATTTATTAGGAGCTTAAGTTACTTTTTGGTTAAATGTATCTTTTTGAAAGTATCTAAGATACTTTTAAAAAAGTATCTTGTATATGGATACATTTCTTCAGCAAATATTTCAGCTCTGGTAGTAGTAGCAATAGTAGTAGTATTAGCAGTAGATTGTACTTTATTGGTGGAATGATATCTACAGCCTATGTACATTTACTTTCGATTATTATCGCTCTAGCAATGCATGAAGAGATTGTTCGCTAGAGAGAGAGAAAATTGAAATTCGTTTTTATAATCAACTTATTACAATTCATGTAACCAGAACCGGCACAGAAAAAGAAAAATGCCTATATAGATTACCAATTGATGATGAAATAGAATATATAGAAAATTTTTAGTATAAGTTAAACCCTTTGATTATACAATATACTAACAAATGAGCCTTTGTATCACGAATGAAGCCGTTTAAATATACCTTTCTTTTATTAAGAATTTTTTTTCTGTTTAATTATAGAAATTTTACCGAGGTTGATAGTCATGCAAAACTTGCACACAATATTATTATCTAGTAATTATTTAAGATGTATACTCACGTTTGAATAATTTAATTATATAAATGTTCATGTCAGGAAAGAGCGCAGGCATATTTCTTAAACTAAAAATAATAAAAAAGTTAAATAATGAGTTTCTCGGAAGTATGAGTATATTTTATATATTTTTATATATTTAAAACTGGTTTTGTTTGTTTGAATTTAATATTAGCAATTTTTAATTACAGCGATATTCAAAACCATAATTAAAAGTAAAATAGTAGAAGCAATTTTCCAATGTATTATTGTACCTTTAAAAAGTTGATGCGGAGGAAAAGAAATATCAAGTGTGTATGGCAGCAACAATTAAGAAAATGGCAACAATTATTATTATTAAGAAGAGAGAGAGAGAGAGATATGGATTTTCGACGCATCAGCATCTGAGGCTTTTTAGCGTCGAAGTTATTTTGGAAATTATATTCTATTTAATAGGTTTATATATTTTAAAAAAAGAAATAATTTTTGTGATTGTTCTAAGGTTAGAATATCATTGATATTGTTTGAGAGGGCGTGTTTTCTTCTAAAATGTGCATATTTAGTACATTCTGTAAGTATGTGTTTAACAGTTAGCGTTTTATTACAGTCGTCACAATGTGGGGAGGGTGATCTGTTAGTAAGATAGTCATGTATAATTCTTGTATGACCAATACGCAATCTAGTGAGAGTGATAGATTCCTGTCTGTTTAATTTACTGTGGGTACTATTGTTAAAGAAGATATCTTTGATGGCATGTAATTTATTTTCTTCCATTATATCCCATTCGAGCTGTATCAGATCTCTGATCTTATCATTAATTATTTTGTATCCGTCTTCTCGACAGAGCATATATGGTATCGTTTCTCCATTCTCGTAATTGGCCGCTAGATGGTCAGCCCTCTCTTTACCCTCTATGCCAATGTGACTTGGTACCCATAATATAACCATTTTATAATTAAGATTACATAGTCTTTGGATGTGCGTTTGTATGTCTATGGCTAAAGGATGTTTCGGCTCATAGGATTCGATGATTTTTATTGAGCTCATTGAGTCAGTGGCTATGACCCATTTATGACATTTTTCCCCACGATATATTTGATGGCCATTAGGATGGCAAATAGTTCTGCCGAAATGATGCTGGTTGGGGAATGGTGGGTAAAGCTCTTATTATATTCTGTTGTGGTAATCGCTGAACCAACCTCATTGGCTTTGGATCCATCCGTGTAAATAACCTGATAGTCCTTGTATTTGTTTACCAATAAATTGTTAAAGTTATTTCTATGTTCTATAGGCAGAAGATCATTTTTGTTAGTACAAGATAGGGAATAATCTGTGTTTATGGTTTTATTCCAAGGCGGAAAGGTAAGTTGTTTTGATGGATATACAGGCAGATCAGTTAGCTCAAGCTGTTCTTTGATCTGTCGGTATCTAATGTTATGGTATATGGAAAAGTTGGGAGTAAGTGATATTATTTTTTCTAAATTTTAAGGAAATAGCTCTTATGCTATCTCCAGTAGCATTTCTTGACTCCTCGGCCTGGTTTCTCACCGAAGGAGTCACACAGTAGTTTGTAAGCTGCTGGGGCCCCGTGCCTAAACCCCTAAAAACCTGAACTGGGGTACCGAGATTTTCCTGCTCCGTAATACTTTCATCCATAGGTTCGCTGTTCATATGAATATGTTTTCCCCTTTAAGGGAGGGGATACGGCATTTTACCTACTGCCAGGCAAGAGGTGAAAGAGAATGGAGAAGGTATGAAATAGAAAGAGAGATAAGAGTTGGTCTAGGAAGACCGATAGAAGTGGGGAGAAGTAAAGGTGGTTATGGAAAAGAAAGAGAAGGAAGGGAGACCCACTCGAAGAAAGAAGTAGAGTCAGAATCGAGCTAAGGGTACCTCGTGGGCGCCAACCACGTACTCACAAATTGTGAGTCCCCGAGGGGTATTAAGAAGAAGACCATGAACAAATCGGTTTCACAAAGAAGTGAGAAATATAAACAAAAATAATTAAAGCATAAGGCAAAAAATTAGAATAGGATTCTACGATTTAAATGTAATACAAAAACTGCTTCCTTTTCGAAAAAAAAAAACAGCGCAACCCTTTACAGAATATTGAGGTAGTTATTTTGTCACTCAAATGGTTGATTGCGACATTTCAGAGTAGATCTAACCGTTTTAATTTAACTTAATTTTAATTTAAGAGAACATACACAGATGAAAAAATACATGTTTTGCACATCCTTGCATATTTGGAAAATCTCAGAAGAACTTTTTTTAAGGGAAAGAGTATATTTTACTTATTAAATTAATGTTTGTTCATAAAAAAACATATGTACTATAACTTTTAGTTTAATCTACCAGCAACAGTAAATATTTTGTGACAAAAAGAAAACGGATACCTAAATATATCTCTATATTAAACACTAGCAGCTATTCTTTTTACTAAAATTTATATATATATATATATATATATATATATATATATATATATAGATATAAATATATATATATATATATATATATATATATATATATATAAATCTTCTACTACTACTAAGTAATTGATTAAAGCTTAAAAACTACTTACCCTTCAAATTTTTTTCAAAAATTAATGGTCGTACGGGTATGGTCTGGCAATATTTTGGTAAAAATCCAATATGGCACAACAAGTTAGTGGCCTAGTGAGAGGTTAAAAAAATTTTACTAAAAAGCTAATTATCTAATTTACCTCAAATTTTGCACTAAAATCAAGTGTTATAGAAACGGACTGATAGCATTTTAGTATGAATCCAAGATAGCAAAACAAAATGGCGACCTAATAAAATATTTAGAAAATCACTCTGAAAAAAATCTACTTCCAATTTTGTACAAGCAGGTATAGAGATAAACAAGCAAGCAAATATGTGGCACGAATCCAAGATGGCGAAAAAAAATGCCTGCCAAATAAAATGTTTAAAAAATCTTCTTATTTGATCGACCTTAAGTGGTGCACAAAAAATAATTAATAAATAAACTGGTACGAATTCAACATTACGGAAAAAATGGCAATATATCACTATAAAAACTACTGATTAAATTTTTTATAAATTATGCCCAAAATCAAGTGTGGCATAGATAGAAACTTGTAAAATTTTGGTAGGAATCCAAAATGATGGAACAAAATAGTGCCCAATAAAAAGTATGTGTTACTAAATCACTATTTACCGAACTAAATTGAGTCATGCTTCTCCATTCCTAATAAAAGGAAAGATTCATAACGAGGGCAGTTCCGGGTAAAGGAATTTTACCGATTTTGTATCTGTAAAAATACGAACGTTAGTGGGGGTGCATTTATTACCAAAAACCATGTATTTTTAGTTGCGTGAAATGAACACAATATTTGCAGAATGATTAATTCCGTTTCGTTTGAGTTTTTTAATTGTTATTCTATATGCAGCAACTGTAGTAAACCAGCTTTATTCAACCAGCTTTAATATTCTTTTTATATATAAATTAAATTATATATAAATAAATACTTGGAAAATAGAAAAAGACCAGATTACAATTTAGGGAATTTTTTAATCTATTTGCTGGGCGAATTGTTGTAGATATTTTTTTTTTTTTGGTCTTAAACCCCATTTTCGGTTTGAATGTCTCATTATTTGTAAATAGTTAATGATAGAATTTTAATTACGCAAACGACATGTTATTGAATATTCGACTACATCGTCAATTTCAGGCAATTTCCAATAATCCTTTTAATTAATATGATAAACCAATAAGCGAAATCTATATTAATTGCAATGCTGTTAACAAATATTAAATATAAAATCAAAATTATTTATCATATTTGAAAAAAAACGTATTTTTTAAATTTTTATTTAATAATTTCGGTGACTTTGCTTAATCACATTTAAATAACATATGAACGACAACTTAACGCTTAACTCTCGCTACAGTGGACTTAAAATACCCCATTTCTTTCAGTAGCAGAATTACTGAAAAACGTATTATAACAAAGTAGTGTTAAGTATATTTCTAGAGATCAGGTTGCACTTAATTATTCTATTCGATTCCTACAGTAGATTTTTTTATATTTTAAGCGGATTTAGGTTATAGTTTGAATTTAGTGTAAAAGTTCTCATATGCCTAGAAAAGCTAAAGTGACTATTCGTTACGCAATTTCCAATTAATTTAATAATGTCCCCAAAACACCCCCCATTGCACTTTGAAGTCTCCATTTTCTATTTAGAACCAATTTTTACATGTTTTTTTAAAGAGAAATACTTAAACATTTAATAGAACTTTTTTTGTATCTATTTAAATACTTTTTAAGAAGGGTAGGAGAGTGCATAGAATCGTCCTGTTCCTGCTTTTTTAAGATAAATCTAAATAAAAAAATGCAACAGATTAAGATTTAATTTGAACTGTGTTATTTAGTTTAGTATGTACTGTTTCCCGAGCTGTTTTCTTATATGTTGTGAAGAAGAAAGATCTTCTGTTTGGTACCAATATATATTTATTATACATTTAATTTTTTTTACTAGATATTTTGTTCGAATTCCCTTTAATTCGTTTCTTATGAACAATTATTTGCTGACTTTGTGGTTGAGTCAATGGTAATGTAAAACTTTTTAACTTTTAAGTTAAATTGTCCAGTCAGTCTAAAATACGCACCACAGACAATACAGCGTCATCATCACTCTAAGGATCCAATTATAGATATCAATGGCATATCAATGAAGACACAATTTCATGAATAATATATAATTATAATGATAATAATAACAATAATAATAATAATAATAATAATAATCTAATCTAATCCCTCAGGTATATAGAGAAATGCTTTGAATTTCTCTATGCACGGGCACGCGCTCCCGAGTTACCCTAGGCAGCACTATGCTGTTCTTTACCCTCTTACTCCCTCACCGTCTCCAAAAACCCATCTTCTCATTTACCTTATATTTCCTATTACCCCCCGAGGAGCAAGCACCTACCGGACCGGCCTTCATACTGCTTTCCTTCAGAAATACCCGGATCTTCAGAACATTACAGAGCAATGCATTTCCGACCAACCACGAGTAATTGTCCGGAGTAAACTTTTGGCTGAACCAATCCTGGAACAACTTAAAGCAGAGGTGCAGCTTGAGCCCATATCTCCGCCTACAATAGAGGAACTTGAAGATGAGCTACGAAATGAAGAAAACATATGCGAAGTCGAATCTACAGGGCAAGACATCAATGACAGAGCTAACAACACCCAGGACAATGGAAAAATATCAGTATACAATGAACCGCAAAAAGCTGTTGCTGAGTTTAACGGCCCAGATCCAACTCAAAGACATAAGCTCCCGAAATTTAGAACTAGTCGGGAGACTCACAGCATTCTCGAGATTTTCGACATCATACTAGCAGAGTTTAGTTTGGAGTATCACATCCTTGAGAAGCTCCATACACTCATCTACTACTCTGCCATCGCCGTTTTTAGATGCCATAAACAACAAGTGCATTCTCAGAAAAAAACAGGCAAAGCTACACCCCAACAAAAACTCTTATGGCAGAAAAGACTTGAGACGACAATTGATGATTTGAGACAGGAATTAGGAAGATGTACATAATTTCGGAAGAATGAACACCCCTCCAGCAGACTTAAAATACGCATTAGGAAGATATTTAAGAAGATTAGTACAAAACCCACCGTGTTCAATCATCAACAAAAACTAGATGAGTATAGAGATACCAATAACACCAAAGATCAAACCAATACTGAGAAGATCCATCCTACCCAGAAAAGAGCATTTGACCGAGTATTGGTCAAACATCTGGGAAAAATCGAAAGAGCGTATCCGAAATGCTACATGGATACAATCTCAACGTCATCAGATTCAAACACCACTTTATCACCAAGGAGGAAGTTAGCAGCTTTATTAAGGGAACGAGCAACTGCAAGTCGCCAGGAGTTGACCACATTCACAATTTCTGGTATAAGAAATTTGAGGTCCTCCATGAAGTTATGGCCCATCATTTTACTAAATTAATGCTTTATCCGGAGACAATCCTCGCATTTCTAATACTAGGTACTACAACTATGCTACCCAAAAGCAATAGGAGAAGACCCGTCCCAGTACAGGCCCATCACCTGTTTGCCCACTATGTACAAGATCCTAACAGGGTGCATTGCAAATCGTATCAATCATCATGTTAACAGTCATAACCTATTAGCCGAAGAACAGCAGGGATCCATTCGAGACCACCAAGGATGCAAAGAACAACTTACCATCGACTCTGTGGTACTTAAGCAGGCACCGAAAAAACAAGGCAATATACACACCGCTTTTATAGACTTTAAAAAGGGTTTGGCAGTGTACCATATTCCTGGCTCATAGACGTATTAGGAATATACGAAATTCACCCTATGATCGTCAATTTCCTGGCAACTATCAAGCACCATTGGAGAACGAACCTGAAGATCTATAATGGCGATCAATCTCTTGCCACCGATAACATACACATCAAAAGGGGAATTTACCAAGGAGACTCGTTAAGTCCGTTTTGGTTCTGCTTAGCGATAAACCCCCTCTCCACGTTGCTCAACAATACAGGACATGGCTTCAACATCAAAGCCAATCGAGACGATTCCCGAACCATATCCCAACAAAACCTCGTCTTGTTGTTTCGTTTACCCAGCGGTGGCTGCGTGATCAAATATTTTATAGCAAAAAGCGGTTAAAGGGTACAGATATGTTGGTTGCGGAGCTACTTACTAGGGAAAACTATACATTATTTAACGAGGCCAAACAACATTTCGAAAATAAGGGTTGGATAAAAGGGGGCAAAACCTTTGTGCTTAGTGGCAGTGTCAAAGTGTCTATTACGTCACGTCAAAAACTAAGTGATGTAGTTAACAGTGAAGTTGGCTCTAATTTTTAATACTTGTGATCCAAAGGTATGTTGACATTAGTAACTAATATATTATGTATTATTATAGTCGTCATTGGGAATAAACCCCGTTTTTTAAATACATAATTACATTTAGACAAGTGTGTTGACTTTTCTGAATACTAAATAAAAGGTTCTCCCTATTATTGCGTTCGTTTTGATCATTATTGACTTTTTTTTTTTCGAGGTTATATCGGGGTATATATAATTCTTGTATTATAAAATACATAGATGGTAAGGTATTATCTATAATAGTTTTAGAGGTACTGTAATATTCCTCCTGTCTATGTTTAAGTACTTCAATTAGTGGATTATTGTAGATATAAATATAGAATAATTTATTTTTCTTATTGTCCAAACTTTAATCTGGCTGAAGGACATATATTTTTTTTTAATTTACTGGTTACATCATACGTTATATTTATTATTGAACACAATTATTGTAATCGATTTTAATTTAGCCTACTTGGATCGCCATGGCTAATTATTTTATATGAGCACATGCGCATATTAAGTAAAGCTTATTATATTTGTTTTATGTTTTTAGGGACTATATTGGGGTGCATTTTATGGGTTTATTTTTCTAAATTTAGGTACGGCTTTTGGCGGGGATCGGGGGCATGCATGTGCGTGGGGTGGACAATGCTGAATAATAATGCATGACCAAAATTTGCATGCGGACACAAGGCAAAATCCTAAATTTTCAGTAGCTCACCTCAACATTCGTTCCTTCAATACAGATTTTGATGAATTTTCGTATTATATGAATTATTTTAATTTTGATTTAGTGGGTGTTATCGAGACATGGTTGACACCTGCATACGATGATAAATGTTTTGCATTAAATCCATACAGATTTGTTCGGAGAGATAGGAATGGTAGAGGGGGAGGAGTAGGAATCTATATTAAAAAACACATTAAATTTCAATTAGTTGAACTTGACGTCGTCGCAGATTCCTGCGAATTTTTATATGTAAAATTTAATTTAGGTAAAAAATCAGTACTATTTGCAACTATTTACAAACCTCCTTCTTCGAACGTGGACAATTTTATTGAATGCCTAGAAGATATTATGAATCTAACTGTACCATTTTACGCTCTTTGTCGGTGATTTTAACATAGATTTAATAAAGCAGTCTGCATCGAAAATTAAACTCTTTAAAGTTCTCGAAATGTACAATTTAGTTCAACTCGTAGTGGATCCCACTCGTATTAATATAACGAATAATACTTCTAGTCTTCTTGATGTTGTAATAACAAAAAATAGTCTTCAAGTACAGGATTGTAAAACAGTTAACATATCTGAAGAGATATCGGACCATTGTTTAATTTATTCAGTGTTCAACCTGAACATAAAACTAGAGAATAAAATCATCGAGTTTAGAGACTATAATAGTATTAATTACAATTAATTTGAGCAGGATACCTTACAGATCCCTTGGAAAGCTATTTATTATACACTAGATATAAATGACAAATTGCAGCTTTTTAATGACAACATAAGTTTCCTAATAAATAAACATGCACCATTACAACGAAAAAAAATTAAAGAAAGGCCTTATACGCCATGGATAACAAATAATATTAAATTACTAATTAAGCTTAGAGACAAAGCATACAGCAAATATCTTAGTAACAAAACTGATGGTCGACTTAGGTATTATCGAGAATTGAGAATCTATACACAACATGCTATCTCTAGAGAAAAAATCGCATATTTTAATTATTTTGCTAATTCAAAAAGTAGAGATTTTTGGAGGCAAAAAAATTAAATTTGACAAAAAACACAAACTATGACATCTCTACAAATTTTCCGGACCCATCCTCCATAAATGATTATTTTTCCAATTGCGCCTCGGGGGTTAATAAAACTTCAAACATAAAACTCAATTTTTATAACCAAAATAAGCATGCTAATGTAACATCTGATTTAAACTTTGACCTAATAGACGAAAATTCTTTGATTAAAATAATTAATTCAATAAAAAGTAGATCCATTGGAGAAGATCAGTTATCTATCACGGATCTAAAGTTATGTTTACCTTTTTGTAAAAATTCGCTCATAAATATAATTAATACTTGTATATTAGAAAATTGTTACCCTGATTTATGGAAAAAAGCAATAATAAAACCCCTAGCGAAAACAAATAATCCTAAAGACTTTAAGGATCTTAGATCTATTAGTATACTGCCAGTTCTTTCTAAAATAATTGAAAAAATTGAAAAACATATCTACAAACAAATCGTATCTTTTTCTGCTTATAATAAATTAATACCTGAATGTCAATCAGGCTTTCGTGAAAACTTCAGTACTACTACGTGTTTAGTAAATCTTGTAAACGACATCAGGATCAGTTAGGATAAGAAAAAAATAACTGCTTAGCTCTATTAGATTTTAGTAAGGCCTTCGATACGTTGAGTCACGATATACTATTGGCTAAACTTCATTACCTTGGTTTATCGGAAAACTCTGTAGCATTTCTAAGGTCTTATCTTGTTGACCGATCCCACTGTGTACTACTAAATGATGGTCCTGTCAAGCTCAAATCTCACTATTTACCTTTGACAACTGGGGTACCGCAGGGGTCGATCTTGGGGCCGTTGCTGTTTTCTTTATGTTGCTGATATAGATAAGGGAGTTAATTTTTCGAAACTTCAACAATTCGCTGACGACTGTCAATTGTATATGTCATTTGAACCTCAGAATTTTGAAAATTGTATGGCTAATTTTAATCGCGATCTAAATTATCTAAACCATTTTGCGATGGATCATAATCTGAAGCTGAACGCAGCCAAATCGTGTGTAATTTTATTAGGAACTAATAAAAATAGCAGACATGTCAGGTAATATAAATTTAAAAATTAACAACGCACCTGTGCCCGAAAAAATTTAGGTATCTATTTTGACTTTGGACTCTCATTCGAAACACATATTAAAAACAAACTTAAAGTTTCATATATGCGTCTTAAAAACCTGAACAAACTTAAAACTTACTTGCCAGAAAAAATTAAATATTATTTATGTAATACATTTATTTTATCTCTATTTGATTACGGGGACGTGGTTTATCATAGCTCGTTGGTTGGAAGAATTTCAAAATCTATTCAAAAGTTACAAAATACCTGTATGAGATTTTCTCATAATATTCCTTTTAGGAATCATATCACTCCTCATTTAAATAATTTTTCAGTTTTAACGATGGCAAATCGATGCAAATTATATGTATATACGTTTGTCTACAGAATTTTAAAATCATGTCAACCCCCTTATTTAAGAAGAGTTTTTAGCGTACAAGATAACCGCTATGTCATTACGAGGAATGTTAACGATTTTATAATTCCTCAACACAAAACGTCTACGTTTCAGAAATCATTCAGTTTTATAGCCATATAAATGTGGAATTCTCTTCCAAATCGCGTACAGGAATATAACATTCAACCGTTCACCCAGTACATCAGGAACAAACTTTTAGTTGAACAAAGTCTTACTTGAAATCGTGATTCTCTGGGAAACTCCTTATATATAATTAATCAATTTCTGTGTTTTGTGCGCACATTTGAATGTAAGCCAAATGTCTGCATGCACTGCACTGATGCTTTCCATGTTTTTTATAAACTATTTATGTCTAGCTTCTTCCGACCCATGTCATGAATGTCTCATGGGGTGTCTCCTTATCCTTTGCCTAGCCACGCCAGTTATTTGAATAATCTTTTTTTTATAAGTTTTTATAATTTACTATATATTATGTTACATTTATCTTATAAACTTGGTCTTACTGAATAAAATTGTACTCCGTATTAGATGTTAATTAGTAGGGTTGTTCCGCGCAGTCGTATGTTTTATGTGGCTGCGAATCAGTTTTTTAATTGGGGAGCAGTCCTTATTCCTCAGCTTATTTATGTATGTAGGAATATAAGTATTTTTTCCATACAATAGCAAATAATCATGAAAGTTGTCATGTCCTAGCTGATGAATAAAAATTGTTTGAATTTGAATTTGAATATCCCACCTTCTGTATATGGATGATATATGGTGGAAACCATAACGAACTAAAAAAGCTTATTGACTTGACATACACATTCTCGACAGACATCCATATGGAATTTGGAATGGAAAAATGTACAGCCTTAAGCTTCAAAAAAGGCAAAGTCATTAATTGTGATGTAGCCCTACCCAATGGAGAAATAGTTCAAGCGATAAACCAAGGAGATACCTCCAAATACCTAAGATTCCAACAAGCTAGAATGCTCGTGGATAAGCAAGGAAAGACCAATATGAAAGATCAGTACGTTCAAAGAGTCCGAGCTCTTCTGAAGGCAGAACTGAACACCGGAAATCTCATTACAGCAATTAAAAACCTATGCTGTGCCCGTGCTAAACTACATTTTCGGAATCTTGAAATGGACTAACATGGAGCTAGAGGGACTAAAACGAACTACTCGCCTGATGATGACTAAGTACAAGTCACGCCACCCAAGGTCATCACCTCTTCGAATGACCTTACCACGAAGAGAAGGTGGAAGATCCCTTGTTCAAATGACTAATTCACACTCCCGACAGCTGCAAAAGTTAAGAGATTTTTTCACCAACAAGGCACAAACATCAAGCCTACACCGCATAGTGACCTTAAGTGACAACTCGTACTCTCCACTTAATCTCGCAAGTGACAACATCATCCTAAAGTCAATTTCAGACCCCGATAAACAAAAACGGTGGGCTTAAATGGCACTGCACGGCCGACATCACAATGACTTGAATAAGCAAGCACGGACTACCTCCACCGACATAACCAGGTATGTAACATCATACACCAGAAGCTTGCCAATAAATACGGGCTCCTGAAAACCTTTACGCCCTATCATTAATATTAATCAAGTTCAGTGCTTGAAAATAATGCCTTCAAACTGTACTATAATAATAACAACGTGTTGGATAAATATCAAGAAAAAAAAGCCAAATATGCGGAGCTCGCCAACGAGATACAGCAGATGAGTCGACTGAATAAGGTTCATGTGATACCTATCATCGTATCATCAATAGGACTAGTTCCAAAAACACTAGAACAGAACCTGAAAATCATAGCACAGCATACTAACACCTTCATCGACATCCACAAGGTAGTTCTGCTCAGTATTTGCCACATAGTGAGAAAATACTTACAGGACAACACATAGAACTAATAGAAACCAGCCCACTCCTTTTGATGCATGCATCCGGGATGGGCTTTTAACCCAAGATTTGTTGAGAAATTGATTGTCAATTTCGATAATATTGATAATAATAATAATAATAATAATAATAGTAATAATAATAATAATAATAATAGTAATAATAATAATAATAATAGTAATAATAATAATAGTAATAATAATAATAATAATAATACTGGCGTCGGAAGCAGAGTGAAGTCTAGTATGGCTACTGCAACAACCCCACCACCCCTTGTGGCAGCTACCACCGACGTTACAAGCCCAGCTCTCGCTGTGTCTGAGGAGACGCATGTCACCAATCCTTAGACCACGAAGGCTGCAAGGAAGCGTATGAAATGGACACCAGCAATGAATTGTCTCATAATGTGCACTTATTTTAAGATCACCAGATTTGAGAAATTAGATCACAGTAATAGTACTACTACACACAATAGTGTGTCGAGCTTCTTAAGGATGTCATACTCCAGACCAAGTTCTTCTATTATGGTGATCTAATTTCTTAAATCTGGTGATCTTAAAATAAGTGCACATTATGAAACAATTGATCGCTGGTGTCCATTTCATACGCTTCCTTGCAGCCTTCGTGGTCTGAGGATTGGTGACATGCGTCTCCTCAGACACTACTGCTCTGCTGTCGCCGTCCTTAGATGCCATAAACAACAAGTGCATTCTCAGAAGAAAACAGGCAAAGCTACACACCATCAGAATCCCATACGGAAGAAAAGACTTGAGACAGGAACTAGGAAGACTCACATAATTTCGGAAGAATAAATACTTCTCTAGCAGACTTAAGACGCGCATTAAGAAGATATTTAAGAAAATAAGTACAAAATCCACAGTCCTCGACCATCAACAAAAACTAGTATCAAGATACACTAAAGCTAAAACTAAAAGTTAAAGCGAAAGGTCTGCAGAGATACAACAAATGCTCAAAGAAAAAACTGACTTTTCAACATAAAGCTATATCCCGTCATTTTACCAAAAGAATGCATTATTCTAAGAGAACCCCGTACAACTATGCTACCCAAAAGCAATAGGACAGGAGACTCGTTCCAGTACAGGCCCATCACCTGTTTGCCCACCATGTACAAGATCCTAACTCGATGCATTGCAAATCATATCTTTCACACTATTAACAGTCATAACTTATTAGCCGAGAAACTGAAGAGATGCATTCGAGACCATCAAGGATGCAAAGAACAACTTATCATCGACTCTGTGGTATTAAAGCAGGCACAGAAAAAACAATGCAACATATACACTGCTTTTATAGAATATAAAAAGGCGTTTGATAGTGTACCATATTCCTGTCTCATAGACGTACAAGGAATGTACAAAATTCACCCTATGATCATCAATTTACGGCATCTATCAGGAACCAGAACAAACCTGAGGATCTATAATGGTGATCAATCTCATACCACCAATGAGATACACATTAATAGGGGAGTTTACCAAGGAGACTCGCTAAGTCCACATCTTAATATCGTCTATATACAGAAAGTGGAATATGATTCGGTATTGTCTCTATTATCTTTGATGTTAAAACGATGTCCTGTATTTTTGAGCAACGTGGAAAGGGGGTTCAGCGCTAAGCAGAACCAAAGTGGACTTAGCGACGAACCCCCTCTACGCGTTGCTCAACAATACAGGACATGGTTTCCACATCAAAGCCAATAGAGACAATTCCGAACCATATCCCACCTTCTGTATGTAGATGATATTAACCTCTACAGTGGAAACAAAAACCAACTAAAAAAGCTTGACATATACCTTCCCGAAAGACATACATATGGAATTTGGAATAGAAAAATGTAAAGCCTTAAACATCGAAAAAAGCAAGTAATTAATGGTGATGTAGCCCTACCTAATATAGAAATAGTTCTAGTGATGAACCAAGGACAGACTTACAAATACCTAGAATTCCAACAAGCCAGACTGTTGCATGATAAGCAAGGAAAGACCAAGCTGAAAGATCAGTACGATCAAAGAGTGCGAGCTCTTCTGAAGACTACAACGAACTACTTGCCTAATGACGATCAAGTACAAGTCACATCACCCAAGGTCATCAACTCTCCGAAAGATCTTACCACGGAGAGAAGGCGGAAGATCCCTTGTTGACTTGACCAATTCGCACTCCCGACAGCTGCAAAGAGATTTCTTCACCAACAAGGCACAAACATCAAACCTCTACCGCATAGAGATCTTAAGTGACAACTCGTACTCTCCACTTAATCTTGCAAGTTTCAGCATCATCCTAAAGTCACTTTCAGACTCCGATAAACAAGAATAGTGGGCTCAAATGCCACTGCACGACCGACATCACAATGACTTGAATCAGCCACACATAGATAAGGACGCATCCAACAGGCGGCTGAAGGATGGACAACTATTCCCAGAGACAGTGTCGAAAATGTATTGAGAGATCAGAGATTATACAGCATATAACATCTGGCTGTACTTACCTACCAAACAAGGACTACCTCCAGCGACACAACGAGGTGTGTAACATCATACACCAGAATCTTGCCAATAAATAAGGTTCATCTGATACCGATCATCGTATCATCAACTGGACTAGTTCCAAAAACACTAGAACAGAACCTGAATCATAAGACTACATAATAACATCTTCGTCGACATCTAGAAGGCAGTCCTGCTCAGTACTCGCCACAGTGAGAAAATTCTTACAGGACAACACATAAAACTGATAGAAACCAGCCCACTCCTTTTGATGCATGCATGCGGGAGGGATTGGGAACCCAACATTGGTTGACAAATGTATAGTCAATTTCGATAATAATAATAATACGTTTATTATATACCCAAAAGCGGACGAAATAAAAGGTTACAATACAATACAAGACAGTAATTCTTACAATTAAGGACAACTTAACAGGTAACAAGTACCGATACTTCCTTAAGTGCCGGATGCAAATATTTAATTATAGACTAATTAACAAAACAAAACTCATAAAAATACAAAAGTGTCTAGTTAACTAATTATAACAATCTGTAGGCAGCTCTATATTTTAAATCAGCAATAAAAAAAACATATTGCATCATACAAAACATTAATATAAAAAACTAAGTAAAAATATTGGCATTAAACAAAAAGTTCATTTTCTAAGTGCGCAAGTGTGAATATGTGAAGGCGTGGTAGATTTACAGAATTAGTTGCTATGCCAGCAAAGGCATTTCTTAAAGGCGCATAATGACAAAGTAAAGTCAGCGTTCCTGATTCAGTAGCAGATGGCAATGTTATAAGAAAAAGACCGTTTAAATATTTCTCTCCTATGGGAAAGAATAGGTAATTCGTTATGTAATCCCAAGCTAAGATTGTGGATATCGGTTCGAAATGACACCTTATCAAGCAAATACGGATATTTCTTCAACTTAAGAATTTTCAAGAAAAAATACGAGAATGGAGTTTACGCTGGTTTAACACATTAAGCCAGCCTGAGTCTTGTAGTTTACGAGATATTCGATTAGGTGGTCGTATACCGTATATTAAACGAAGGCTGTTCTGAGCTTTCTAGATGCGTCTTGTATCTAAAGCACCCAGACATGGACTATAAACAATTTTTATACCAATAACTTATTATATTATTATGTAATCACATTACTGTTAAATTAGTTTTTAATTTTTTTATATTTATGGTTAAGTTTAGTGGTGTGACCATTTTGCTTGAAACATGCGGCTGGGGCAATTTTTTACAGTATCAAAGAGACTAGTTGTTACAGGGTCACAACTAATCACGAAATTAGTTTTATGCTAATACTGTAATAATAAATATCAATCTCTTAAAAGAACTAAAATGATAAATGTCTTGTTTGAACTCTGTGAGTGCATTAAGACCACCATATAGATCCACTTATGCACCGACTATTTAAATCATCAAGGCCTGGTTGTTCACGTAAAAGACTATATGTCCATCCTTGCTTTATACGACAATATAATTCATCTAACCACTAACTATTAAATAACCACCTAATTTTGTATCGCCAAACTCTGGTAGTTCACATAATAGACTAGATTACGGCGCTTGGAATATACGACAATTTCAAAAAGCTGTACTTGCAAGACCAATATTAAAGGTCGTAAATATCGTGAGACTGCTATTATATACTAACAGACACTCCCAAAAAAAATAAGTTAAACGAGAAGAGAAAGGGAAAGCGCAAAAAACGGGAATTTGGCTGTAACGGTTGCAAAATTCTAGAACAGGAAAAATGGAAAACGGATAAATTAATTTAAAAATAATTGTTGAAACAGCCAATGAATGAAACTTTTGCAAATCCAAGCGAGACAAAATAATGTATCAAATGTACTTAATTCCACGGATGGATTCATACCTATTGTGTAGCAACAGATTTATACTCTGTAACTAATAACAAACTACCCTAAAGAATATAAGAACTTGCCCCGCAATGGTAATTTGTTATAATCAACGTTGCCTGGTACCACAATGTACAGTTAGTTGTAAGTTTAATATGAGCTAGAATATTATTTTATTTGTTACATAAAAATAAGAGGAAACTACGTTAAATCACTATAAATTGTTCTTAAACTTTAATATATTCATCCTTATATGTGTAACTATGGTATAACAGACGCCCTAATCCGAAATTTATTTTAAAATACCAAATAAATAGGCGTTACCCATTTATGTACGTACATCTGTATTTACATACTTATCATGTCCAAGATTTGGACCGTATCTAAGAAAATTTCTTTTATCACAACTACGGTTCACAAAAATAAAATATCTATATTTCAACTTTAGTATTTTCATATAAGATATGCAAAAGATTTGATTTGCTAGTCGAATTTGTTGGGTTTTTAGCCTCTTTGAAAAAGATCGGCCAAATACATTACCCCAAGGTCTTACTGTGAGACACAATCACCTTTTCGATCAACTCGGCGAATCCTATCTAAAAAGAGAACATATAAATTGCTTAATAACTCAAGAACTGTTATTAAATTAATGGTTTACATTTCAAAGTCAAGTCTAAGGCCATTGTAGCCACCTGAAAACTGAAAACCGTACATATCTGAAAATTAAACTAAAATAATAATCGAATGATTTTTTTCTACCAGCTATATTTGTGCATATATTAGATATGCATGCAGTACTAACGCCTACGTACTTTTGTCGACAATTCTAAAATTCCAATTTTTGAATTAACAAAACCTGCAATTGTATATTTCTTTGAACAAATTTGTATTGAGTTTTAGTTGATATTCAATTTTTTACTATATTGTTATTATCTATTATTATAATAAACTATATATATATATAGATATTAAGGAAAACTTTAAGCCGTTACAGTGGCCGTGGGACAACGCTTTCCTGGATGACTGGAAGGAGGGGTGTGAAAACTAATTGCGCACTTTTTGGTTCTGACAACATCAAAAGACTTCGCTCTAACTAATAATTCCAAATTCGAGTTAAAACTAGTTCTTTGAGTTTGAAAACAAGAACAAATATAGTTTCCTAGTACAAATAATATAAAAGGATTGGTATGAATACCGGAACCGAGAGACTAGTTACAGGATTTTAAATAGCTTACCAATGGTTGTTCTTCAACGTTAATTTGGCAAAAAATGCAACTTTACAACAGCTCTGTAGTACTATTTTTGTTAGGCATAGACACCTTTAGTGAGTTATTGTCAAGCAAGTTCATTTTACTATATGCATGTATAAAAGTTTAAACCAAACAAAAATTAAGGAATATAAACCATCTACTAAAAATAAATTTTAATTTTTTTTTAAATTGAATAGATTTTCTTTACATACATTAATAATTTCAAATATACAAAATAGCTTTTTTACATAATTAAGACCAAATCCTCTGTAAAAGCGCAGCGCATTTCAAAATAATTTTCGAGATACCAAGAAAAAATTTTGGGTTTATAATTTTATTAACACTCACGATTTAAGTACTTACTAAAAAATAAAGTTATATAACCGTCATGTTTGAGTGAAATTTAGCAGAAGAGTGTTAAATACATTTTCTAGGTTCGAAGTAAAGCACTTTTTGGAAAACATTCCAATTCGCAGTGTATAATCCTATTATTTGACATTATGATGGCGCACCTCCCCATAATAGTCAAACCCTAACTCATAATAACTTAATAACCAGTACAATTTATGGATATATGGGGAGACAAATTCACTGGCCCGCAAATAGCTCCGGTCTTACCCCACTGGACAATTTCTTGGGGTATTTAAAAGATAGGGTTTATATTAATAGGTTTTGAAGAGTTTACGGTAGAAAATTGAGCAAAAAATTTTAATTCTAAATGACGAATATCCCTTTTAGCAACCCAACAGAATTCATAAATTAAGCAAATTATATCAAAAGAGTTTTAAAAATGGAATTACCTCTGTGAAAATTCTATTTTTTCTTGACATATTATGTCAATTCACTTATTTGGTTATCTCTCGTCATCCATGGTTAAGCGGAATCTAAAATTCATTAAATCCTGTTGGGCTATCTCGGCTTGCAAGACCTAAAAGGGATGTTCTATTGCTTCTAAAAACAAAAATGTTGAATTATTTAAAAACCGCTTAACCAAACTTAGAGAAATTATATATTTTTGAAAAGATGAAAACGAGGAGATTTTATGTTTTTAATATTATACAGTGTACTTCATTTTAAAAAATTTATGTTTTTCCGATTTCCAAATTATAAAGAAAAACTCTGTACATTTGTATTACGAAATAAGAATGCAATCAATTTAAAAAAGTAAAGTAATAAAAAATCGCTCGTTGGTAATTATCATTTGGTTATTCAAAAAAAAAACAATTTTAGAATAAAATCATAAATTTGATTTCATACGTTCTATTAGTGCTTCCTTAAAATACCATAAACAAATTTATCATTTTTTAGCAACTCATCTTTATTACATTTCGGAAATGCTCCTAACCAGTTAAATATAGATATTTTTAATCTGCTCAATACCATTAAAGAGTCGCGATTCGAGACGAGGGAAGCAAACAGCAACTTTTCCACTTTATAATAATTTTCATAACTTCCGTGGTTTTCCCTAAAATCTGGAAATGAAGCCATGCAGCGTTCAGTTGAGACAAAATTCAGCAAAATATGTGAGAACATGGACCTATACAAAAATCTATTTAATAATGAATGGCTTTTTAAACTTCGCATATATTTTTCAAGTCAGAAATATTAAACGTCTTTAAACAGCTTTGTTTTGATTGTGCACATACTTCGCAGCTTTTTGTTTTCTGTTTCCTTATATTTTAAAATATGATTAAAATAAAGAAACAGTAAATGTTGGATGGAGTATGTCCCTTATTAATCAATTGCGATAACCTAAATTTAACAATGATATCTAGAAAAACTTCATTTTATTTAATTTATTTTCATTGTGTTGATTGATATTTTTTTATCTCTATTTAATGTATTAAGTATTCTTAGAAGTTTTCGGCCAACGTAATAAAATAAATGAGGGTTTGTAACTGGCAAAACACAGTAACCGTTTAGTTATGCACATTTTTATTTCGATGCCTAAAACTCAAAAATGGTTAAAGATAAGTAGAGACACATATTAGGCAATTAAAGAGAGAATTCTTCGCTGGCCTCTGATAACATAATATGAAGGGTATTTGATACCCTTTATATTATGATTATAAAATTTGATAAAATTGATTCAAGCTTATGTATTTTAGCTAACAAAATCGCAAAATTTTCGAAGATCCTCAATACTAAAACTGTCAACTCTTGGTTCTGACGAAAAAAAAAAATTGTAAGTCTAATTCTGCTAGTTTTAAGTTCACTTAATTTTTTTATCAAATATTTTCTTTAAAATTAACTAAATCATTTTTATCTTAAAACGGTTAACCTTAGGTACAGGTCACTGTTAATAGAAAATACTTAGATTTTCATGGGTTACCTAAAAAGTAAAAAATATACAGGGTGTTCCTTTTAAAATAACAAAATTTTATTGATTGCCATGGAAATCATCAAAATATTATGACAAAACCTCATAATATTTGAATTAAAGATCTATGTCAATTGCAGCTCGTACGAAATTTAGAAAAATAAGTTTTTTATAATTTTCGAAATTCTTTAATAGTTCACTCACCGTGAATAATTCTCCATACCGGGTTCCAGAAATAAGTGGCTCGCCCATATACCTTTCTTTTCGCCAAGATGAAAAATAAAATTATGGTTAGTCAAATATTGCGACCTAATTTTAAATTTCTTTGCCATGAAATCTTCTTTTTATTTCCAAATTTTTGCTATTAACTTTCGTTTCTTAAATATGTTTGCAAAATTTGATTCGTTGTGACAATCTTAATCTGACATGCAAAGGTATTTTTTACTTAATTTTAATTTGACAATCTGAATGCTGTGATTTAGTAGAAACTATTAATTTACGTCCAAGTAGCCTAGAACAATAAGATTTTCCTTCTTTCGTTCACTAAACAATTTTTATAGCGAAAATAGGAAACTTACCTTTGAACTGTCCTTCTACTCAGTCGATTTAAGCCGACACCGACGAATAAAGGACTCTTAATGTAAAAATGCCTATTCTATTTGAAACTAATAATTAAGATTAAAAACATACAGATAATTCTGACTGTTAAGATAACTCATTAAACTGGTAATAACCTTTCGTTAAAGAACTACACTGAAAATTATTTACTTCTTTTTTATTTATCTTAGTCTTAAAAATGAAATGCAAATAAAATGACAAATTCAAGAGGTGAACAAACCGAGAGGTATTCTGTTTTAAAACCGACCTGAATACTATTATTTTGCCATTTTTCGTTTAACCATTACTATTTTTGCAAATAGATCTTCATTGGTTCTGACATCGATTACTATTTAATTACCGGGAACGCAAAGACCGGTACCGTTTTCTTACCACCGTTCTTTTACACTCCGAACAGAATAAAGTTTCTATAGGGTATTTAGGAACAACTCATTTAGTTTAGCCAAAGTATTTACCTGTATACTGTAATAGTTAAATCGAAAAGTGTTTTAGCCACCTCTTGCATACTTCACGGATTAGATAAATAGGTCTAGTAATTCTACCAGACCTATCTAATTCGTGTTATTTTTCGTAACATTCGGAATAAACCACTGATAAATTTACATTTTGATTTTTTATGTAAGTAGAAACAGAACCTTATGTTTTCGACGTCTGAAAGTTTCCTAGAGATATATATCTACCACTAAAGACCAGAGACGGGCTCTTCGACATTCTTTCTGTTAAAGTGAATTATCTAACCTCTGAATTCCCTTTTAACGTTCATAGTAAAGAATGGTTAGGGTCTACTAAAACCGATCCCCAAGATGGAGCACCAGAGGCCTTTGCAATCAGCCAATCTCTTACCAACCTCAATAGAGAACTACTTACTTTCCACGCATCCTCACACATAGCCAAAATCCATTGGACCTTTTTTTCACCACTCAGCCTGAGCCTTATCATTTTTCCATTTCTGCTCATCTGGGTTCCTCTGACCACGGTCTAATTACTGTTTCCTGTTTCAAACAATAGGAACTTGTAGAATCCATGCCACCTTGAACCAAAATGGCAGCCAAAAATAGCAATCAAAACTTCTGCAAAAGCTCCTTTACACCCCCAACTTCTGGCGATAAAGTCATCTCCACGTCTAAAGTTGAAGCTGAGCTTCAATTCCCCCTTCATCTGTACCAGTTTTGCCATACAATATGCACGAAATTACCTTGAAGGCTAAAAAGTTACGACATATTCTCAAAACAATTAAAACTAAAAAGTCGTCCGGCCTTGTTAGTATTCCGGACATAGTCTTAAAAAAGTGCGCTTTTGAATTGGCCGCTATCCTCACTAGGTTATTCCAAATGTCCTACGACAAGGGCATTTTTCCAAAAAGCTGGAACTCAGCTCGAGTACAGCATGTTCCCAAAAAGGGATCCAAAACTCTTTCCTTTAACTATAGACCCATATCCCTCCTCCCAATTATGAGAAAGGCAATGGAGAAGTTTATTAATAATGATTTCTTAAATTACCTCGAAAACTTATACACGAGAGCCACTACGGCTCCCTCCGCCAAAGATCCACAGCAGATCTTCTTACCTTTGTAGCCCACAACTGGCAGAAGCCTATCGAATTCCATGAAGAAGCCCAAAGGATTGCCATCGATATATCTAAAACATTTGATTAAGTCTGTTCCTAACAAACTTCCTGCCTATGGTGTTCTTCCAAAACTTTGTAATTGGATCGCCAGTTTTTTTCCCACAGAAGTATTTCTGTAGTTGTTAACGGACATTCATTTCACCAAATTAAGGCAAGCGTTCCACATGGTTTAGTATTGGCACCTACACTATTCCTTCTACACATCAATGACCGCTCTCTTCTACCCATTCACACCTACGCTGACGATAGCACACTCTAATCCAATATACAATTTACAAGTCTCCCAAAGTCTCCAAGACTGAAATTGATGATAGGCGTAGATTAATGACTTTATCCCTAGGACCTCATTAAAATCGTAGAATGAAAAGCAAAGAACCTTGTCCAGTTTAAAGGCAATAAGACACAATCTTGCATACTATCTCACAAATTATTTCCCGGTATCCACAACATTCAAATGAATAATCAAATGTTTAAAGCCAAAGATTGCTTTAGCTCAGTCGGTATCACTTTTCAGAAAGATCTTCGCTGGTATGATCACATCACCTCAATTGCTACAGCAGCGGCGAATAAACTAATTAATGATCCAAATCTCACAAGGAAATTTACATCACTAGAGCATCGTCGAATTGTGGAAGATCTGTCTCTGCTTTACAGATACTACTACGGATTCTGTTCTGACGAAATATCATCCATTATGCCCTTCCTAGTAATTACTGCCAGGGGAGACACGAGCATCAATTGCCCAATAAAAACCCCGGGGCAATCCCTGCATGGAATCTCATAATTGATATTACTGTTTTTATTCTTAGGTGTTTTTGTTTTTAATCTTGAGTATATACCCGAAGATAATAAGTTGTATCCTTTATGACACACTTTTATGTTATTTCTTTCGAAGAGATGTTGGAATTGCTGTGAGAGGCCATTTATAAAGGGCAATGATATAAATTTTGTTGATTTATTTATTAGTCTTTTCTGCTGTTTTTTTTGTGAATTATAAAATATATGAATTCTTTTTTTAAATATTTTATTGACAAATTTTGGTGGATAACTGTTCTCCAAAAGTGCTTGTTTCGCTTTGTTGATGGCCTCTGTTCGGTATTCAGGATCAGAGAGTTGTACCACTCGATCTGCCAAGCCAATAACCACTGATTTTTTTTGGGCAATTGGATGGTTGGAGTTAAAATTAAGATATCTAGAGGACCATGTTTTTTTTGTATACCATTCAGTTTTTATTTTTTGATTTTCATTGTGTAATGTTATATCTAAAAAGTTAATTTTTTTGTTTTCTTCAACTTCAGTAGTAAATTGTAATTTATTATTATAGCTGTTAAAATATTTTTTAAGTTTTCGACCTGGTTTTTGGGAATAGCTGTGATACAATCATCTACGTATCGATAAAAAAATGGAATCTCGAAATCTAACTTTTGCAAGACAGTTTCCTCCAAATCCTCCAAAACTAATTGGGCGACAACGCTTGAAATGGATGCCCCCATAGCACAACCATCTATTTGTTTAAATATTTTATTTTCATATGCAAAATATGAAGAATTTAACGTTAGTTCAACGGCATTTATAAATTCGTCTTTGGGAATATCTGTATATTTTTTAATTTCGTTCCATTTTCTCTCTATAATGTTTGTAGCTACTGAAATGGGTACATTAGTATACAAGGAAATAACATCTAGTGAAATTAAAATATATTGCTCTGGTATTTTTATATCTTTTATTTTTTCTTTAAATTGTCGAGAATCTTTAATATAATATTTATTTTTATGTACAATATTACTTAGAATGTCCTTCAAAAATTTCGAGAGTGGATCGAAAGGAGACTGAATACAAGATACTATAGGTCTAAATGGTGCACCACTCTTGTGTAACTTTGGAAGACCATAAATTTTAGGGAGAATTGCATTTCGAATTTTTAACTTTTTTACCATATCTGGTGAAATAAAAAGTTTATTTTCCCAAGAGTCTATTATATCGTTGTTCTTTTTTTGGTATTGATTTGTGGGATCAACTTTAACTTCTTTATATATTTTTTTATCGGCTAAAATGTCATTCATTTTTTTGTGGTATTCACTTGAATCAAGAAAGTTTTTTTCTTTGTTTGTTTTAATTTTAAGTTTGTTTTTGAAATTAGTAAGTATATTACTTGTTTTTGCCCTAATAGTGTCTTTTTGTTCTGTACTTAAGTGACTAATGCCATTTTCAATGTTACACATAATAATATCTGTAGGTAATGTTTTTTCATCATTAACTTAGGTAGCAAAGTTTGGACCCTTACTCAAAACCTCTAAAGCAAATTCAGGAATATCTGTATTTGTTAAGTTTTCTACCCACTTACCAGTGTTGGAATTTTCAGCGTTGTTATTTGGATTATCTTTTGGCTTGAGGTGTTTTATTTTATTAATATTTTTTGTTTTTATTTTCTGAAATTGTTTTTCAACTTTTATTGAAATTTGTTTTTTAAAAAAGGTTAAAAGTATCTGTTGAAATTTTTTGACATATTTTGGTTTCAATTTTTTGGATATCATTATTTAATTTATTTATAAGTTTGGTTGTATGGGGTATATACTCAAGATTAAAAACAAAAACACCTAAGAATAAAAAAAGTAATATCATTTATGAGATTCCATGCAGGGATTGCCCCGGGGTTTATATTGGGCAAACAGGGCAGTATCTAGAAAATAGATTAAAGGGTCATAAGTATGATAAAGGAAATACCACTGCTTTGACATCACATCAAAAATCGCGAAAACATACATTCAATTTCGACGAAACTAAAATATTAAGAGTCGAACCAAACAAAAAGAAACGAGAGTTCCTCGAAATGGTAGCAATCCAAAAAAATCCAAATGCCATAAACGGCAAAAAAGATCTAAATAATTTAAGTAAAACCTACCTATCAGTTCTATAGTACCCAAGCATACATTTTATTTATTTTATGTTCTTCGGTTGTGATTGTAAATTGTTAGTGAGATATGTAAAAGTGAAATCGTTAAATATATTGGAAATTTTATTTTTAAAATTGAGCTATGTTTAAGGTAAGATTCTTGACATTTATGTAAGTTAAATTTAAGATTTAAAAATTCCTGAAATTTGTAGACTTTTGAAAAAGGCCTAAAAAAAAAGGTCGAAACGTTAAGAAAAATGTTCAAAAAGACAATGTGAGCTAATTTATTTCAACACAAACTGACCTAAAGCCAAGAAATTTCATTTCAGAAATATATATATATATATATATATATATATATATATATATATATATATATATATATATATATATATATATATATATATATATATATATATATATATATTATATTTCTCTTCTTGAACCGGTCTTATCAAAAGAACAACATTACCATAAACTGACATTCAAAGAAATGGTCGAGATAAAAAAAGAAAAAAATACAGTAAACGATCGGAAAGACATTGACAATCTCAGCCAATTATATCACAATCTAATTTAATTCAATTGTTATAAACTATTTTCCATCAATCATAAATACATACTGTATACTGTCAGACTCACACAAATACTTTTAAAACAACCCGTATCCACAAATAGTTCTACATTGTAAATATAATCAAAAAAACTAAAGGATATATATAAAAAATAAAAAAAAAACAATAGAATTCTTTAACCAGTGTATCACTTACCTCCACACCGCCAAGCAAGGTAAAAGAACATCTTTCTCAAGGTATGTACTGTACTATTTTAAATAAATGTTTTAATAATTTTAGTGCGTGCCGTTATACCTAATTGTTTTTATTTATTAACTTTTATTAACGTATATATTAATATACACTTTTTGTATTTAATTTTTAGATGTGCAGAATTAAATATTTTGAAAAAGCCTGAAAAGAACAGGCGAAACGTCAATTAAAGTTTCTTTGTTCAATCCACGAACCTAATCCCAAGAAAGTACTTGATATTTATTTATATATATATATATATATATATATATATATATATATATATATATATATATATATAAGAATATATATATATATATATATATATATATATATATATATATAGAATCACCTAACAAATATGTTGAAAAAGAAAAAAATCTTTAGTAGTGAGAACCTCATTTATGGCACTCGGTATATATTTACTTAAATACCATTTAGGTATTTTATGGATATAATGCATACGGAATAATGTAAAATGTAAAATATTACTCAGTTTTAAAATAAAAAATATTTTTTTTTATTTTTATCAATTCTTATTAGTTGAGAAAATGCGTGTTGATGTACATAATAAAGCCATTAGAAAATTCAATCGTATAATTTTTATTTGTCCATTAAATCAGTGAGATCGCATAAAATCCAAGAGCTGGATTTATTGTTTCCATTATAAAACAGCGCTTCTTTAAATTTATGTATTTACTTTTTCAGACTTAATTAGGCCGCCCAAAAAGGTCGGTTGGTTATAACTACCCAACGAACCCTGAGGACTGCCTACAAAAAATGGTATAACAATTTCAGAATTTGAGATACAGCTTTTAAAATGTAAATGAATTAGCGGTCTGATGTATGCTTAGGAGAAGTCTTTTCTTATATTTCGCCACCGCCAATATTAACTTAACCGTAAGAGAGAGATTTAAATGTTAATTTAAAATGTGCAGAGTTTATTACATAGTTTATAGAAAACTATTATTTATGTAAACAGAAGATCTTAAAAAGGTGTAACAGATCCAACATACTGTTTTAAATGGATCATTCTATATAATGTATGTCCATATATGTGGTTCTTCTTACTGATTATAAATATAGTGGGTTTGACACTAATTACACAGTTAGACAACCACTCTTCCAGGAAGTTGAGTGTGAGAAATACTACCAAATACTACTCGTCATTTAAAATAACCATAAATGACAATAATGTCTCAAGAGCCATGGATCCCAATTTGTGGCCAACCGGCACCCACGTAAATATATTTTTCCACCGAAAACAGAACACCCTTCCAATACATCGTTTCAGTTATGTTAAGGCTGGAAAAATCAAATAAAACCTTACCTAAAAATACCTTAAGTTGTAATAACATAAATGTAAATAATAGTACCATCTCTGGCTGACACTTATAAATTTTACTTAATGCGATTTAAATATCCAATGATTAATAACTTTATTCGTTTTTGAGAGCACTGGTTAGATCGCAATTTTGGAATGCATAAATGTTCATGGTTTTTTCCTCAGTAGTTATTATTCGCCTTCCCCAGGTAAACATGGGCGAGTTTACATATTTGCAAAATGAGTTTATAACACAGATGTTCTAGACCAGTCTTGCGTTGTAAAAATAAAAATTATTAATATAATTTTAATATGCGTTTACAGATCTCCTTTATTTTAATTCATTTTTAGATCACTTTGAAGAACCTCTTGAATACCGGAAGTGGTTCTCTGACTCACTTCGGATAAAAATTATCGAATTTTTTGTGATCCAAAATGGATCTAACTTGTATTAATATTTACAAAAAGTTTAAAATAGAATATAACCTGGAGGTTTTGATCAAGAAAGTGCCTTGTGATAATTTTATTTAAAATTCATATAACAAGAGCAAGGACTCTTGAAAAATGATAAACTATGAGACCAATAAAAGCTGTTTTAAGAATGATATAAATAATGTATTTGATTGTGAACAATTGAACTTACATCTTTTTACTATAGGCGAAACGATTATATCTAAGATACCTTCCTTAAACTCTCATTAAACAGCTAAAAATAATCACGTGAAAATATACAAAATATTTTAATATTCCTCTTAGTATGGAATTAACTTGAAAAATTCCCCAAGTTTAGATTATTATGATATAAATAGCAAACTTGTTAAGGAAACTAAATAAATTTTTATACCTTTGTTGACACAATTATATAATAGTTGTTTAGCTAACTCAAAATTTCCAAATTAACAATATTCAAGAGTAATTCATCTTCCAATAAAGGAAGTAAATCCGATATGAATAACTACCTTTCAATTTTAATACTTCCAATTTTTAGAAAAATTTTCGAGATTATTCTGAAAAAGATGTTATTGGAATATCTCTTAAGTATATCATTCTTTAACGATAGACAATGGGGTTTTTTATCTGGGAGAACTACAGCTCAGGCTGTTCAAGCGCGCGGTTGTGTCTGATATAGTGGAGACTCTTGAAGGGGTGAACATGTGTCTCTGGTACTGTATGATATCTCAATAACCTTTGACTATATCAATCGCGGGCTGCTTTTGCAAAAACTTAGAAACAAGCTTGTTGGGAGCGGAAGAGAGGTCTCAGAACTATTTCGAATTATTTCATTCAAAAATACAATATGGAATAATTCTCTGGGGATCTTCATGCAGCCACAGTTTTTCATCTTCAGAAAAAAGCGAGTCGTTTTTATTGAATTTAAATTATAGGGATTCCTGCAGGCACCACTTTCCTACTCTTCGTATTATGACACTACCTTCGGTACTTGTTTATAACAGTCTCCTTGAAATACATCGTAACAGATCAAGCTATACGCTTCAGTTTAAGATTCCCACCTTCGCGACTAGAAATTCTCATCTATACAGAATTCCACGATACCGCCTGACCAAGTCTCTCAAAAATAAACCTAAATATTTTCAATGCCCTTCCTAAAACTATAAAAAAATTAAACCATTATGCTTTTAAAAATAAAAACCAGCCACCGATGTGGTTTTGTATTTGAATAGTGTTGCGGTTTGTATTCTTATATAATTGTTTTATTGTTTTTCACAATAACTATAATAATATTAATTGTGACTTGCTAAATATACATATTTTGTATAAAGAGGTTAAAAAAAAATATAAATCTAAATCTTTATCTAGCCAAAGAATTAACTTAGGGCGGGCAAAATATTTTTGTTTGAAGAAAAGCAACTTTTTTTATTCCAAAACACACTAGCTAAATATCGTATACCAAGGAAAAAGTAGAAATCACACATTTTTCTTATTCTAAATAGTTTTTTTTTTAAATAACGTTAATTCAATTAAGAATTTCAAAATAAAGTAGTAAAATAATAAGAAAACAAAGTACACTAACATATAAAATTCTTCAATAAAAAATAAGTCACCTTAGAATAATAAAAAAATAAAATATATAAATAAATTGGTGGCGTAACACTAAATATAGTTGCGGGCGACAAATAGAAGTTTATCTAGAAATTATATTATTTTATCCGTTTATACTAAAAATTTTCAAAAGAGTAGTTAGGACATTTTATATATTTGCTTAGATATTTAGATAAACAGTTTGTACTTATGATTTCAGTAAAATTGGAGAATTCGAAAAAAAATCGATTTTCTTTACCTGGAACTTCCTTCGTTATGAATATTCTCTTTTATTAGGAATAGTAAAGTGTGACCCAATTTAATTCCATAGTTTTTAGCAATACATATGCATATACTGTTTTTAAACATTTTTATTAGGCGCCATTTGGTTCCCGCATATTGGATTCATACCAATATTTTACCACTTTCTAAATATGCCACATTTAATTCTTGGAAATAATTTAAAATAAATTCAATAAGTAGTTTTTACATTAATTCATCACATTTAACTTTTATAAAAAATTTGAAAACAATTGAATAAGAAAGTTTTTTTACGTTGGTATTTTAAACATTTTGTTTAGTAGCCATTTGGTTCAGGCATTTTGAAATCGTATCACAATTTTACTAGTTTATTTCTATATCACACTTAATGCTTTCAGAAAATTTGAAATTATCCTAATAAATAGTTTTTCAAGCCGATTTTTTAAAAATTTTAGTAGGCCGCCATATTGGATTCATATCAAAAAATTACCACTTCATTTCTATGTAACACTTGATTTTTGTGGAAAATTTGAAGTAAATGGATAACTAGTTGTTTAATTATAATTTTTTTAAATTTTCGGCCGCCATTTTGGATATTTACAAAAATATTACCAGGTGATCCCCATAAAAAAAACTTTAACTTCTCATTAAAATTTTAAGTCAAACCGTTTGCTATGCCGTATACTGACTGACATACACACAGACAGGCTGACGACATTGGGAAAACATGTTTTTTTGACATCCAGAAACGCTAAAACTTGAAGCTATGTAAAACCTTGGAGGGAAATTCTTTCACGATTGCAAACATTTTGTTCCGCCATCTTGAGTTCCTACAAAAATTTTACCAATTCATCTTAATAACACACTAAAATATTACACAAAATTTGAAATCAATTTAATAAGTAGTTTTTTCAGGCTGATTTTTTAAATATTTTATTAAGCCTCCATTTTGTATCACGATCGCAGATTCGTACTAAAAATTTTCCGCGATACATGTGCAAAATTTCAAGTTAAATGGTTGACTAGTTTTTTAGTAATCATTTTTAAACATTTCACTAGGTCGCCATTTTGTTCCTCCATATTAAGTTTTTACCAAAATGTAAACATTTCATCAATCGTGTCTATCCGGCAGACCGTTCGACCGATGAAATAGAGAAAACATGTATTTTAACATCTAGGGACCCTAAAATATGAAGGTCTGTGAAAATGTGGGAGGGTGATTTTTCCACGAATGCAATACTTCTCTTTTACGAAGGAAATAAAAAGTGCACCTCGCTAATTGTAGTCTTGCAATTAAAGCTAACTCAATGCAGGCGGTAAAAGTTCAGAGATATCCCAAATGCGAGCTTTATCATTGGACTCGGAAACTACATGATATATGAAATAGGTTAAGCTGGTTTAATACTTGATCAATTAGGGTTGATTTTTCTTACTCTTAGACCCAGACTGATAAGTAATGAAAGTCTTTGGTAACTGAGCACTTCTATTGACTATTGGTACTGAACAGCCCAAGGACCGGACTGACAAGGTCTTCCCTTGCCCTCACTACTGTATCGTCTCTCGTTAAATCTATCTATTCCGAACTAATCTAATATACCACTCCGCGAGCACGATGCCTCGTCAGCGTGCTCATTCCGCTTATACATAATATTAAACAATTGCCAATATATTAGCAATAACAACTTTTTATACAGGGGGATACTACACTAGCTGGTTGGCTGTTTGGTTGTGGGCTCGCGAGCGTACTTGTGCATTTACCCATAGTAAATCTATTTTGTTTCGTTGGTACTCGTATGTAGTCGGGTACTTGTGACCCTGACTGTTGTTGTGCATTTTTTTTTTGTTCAGATGATTCATATAGGTGAGAAGGAAAGGCGTGCGAAAAGGGGGATTATAATCACTCTTCAAAGATGGGGGAAGGAATTAGCATCTGGGGAATGTTGGCCAGGCGACCAACGGCCCCTACAATTTATCGAGAAGTCCGAACCTCGCCCCACCCCTCCACCTGAGAGGATATGTGATGGTGGAATTGACCCCGGGAACATCTGGTTCTTCTCGGCCTGGTTACCAGCATGAATACTATTCCCTGTATGAATTTTTACTACTAAATTCAGCCGGATTACCCAACAAAGTCTACGTGCCAGGATTCGAACCCGGTCGTACCAAATGACTGACCCGTACGAGATAGGTAAAATTCGGCCAATTTAAGGATCATTCAAAAGGCGTGAAAATATGTAAAAAATTCCTAAGATATCCGAAAAATTCCGGAAATTAATTATTTTGTTCTTTTGGGCAAATATGGAATATTTATATCGGTGTTTAAACCTCTTTTATATACAATAAAATATAATATTTTAGTATTCTACAAAATGTATTTTAATGAGCTTTCTAATTTTAAATAAGCATCAAAAATTAGAGTTATATTCTGATACAATAGGTTTTGTATTCTCGTAAAAATTCTTGATTTCCAATCTATTTATTTGCAAATACTTATCTTCAATCTCGTAGAGAATACCCATTTGCTGCCACAATAACTGTCTTAATACTTATAAAATTTCCTCTGACAAAAAAATAAAAATTGGAAATAAAGAGCCAATATTTTTTGTATTCTACATTCTAACCCACACATTAAAAGATTCTAGGCCCTATCATTTAACTTCTTGGTTCTTTTCATAGACAAATAATGTTTTTTTTTTATATGAACATCAACCTGGAGGTTAAGAAGGTTGTAGCACTTAAAATTTACAATTTTGCCAACAATCATTCGTTTACTTGTGTCCTATCTACATAGAATTAAAGGACATCCATCTACGACACCTTCGCTTAGCTAAATTAATTGTAGTTGTTAAATTCAAAAGTTCGAACTTCTTATTAATTTTGTCATAAATTTGGTAAAGCTGCAGCATTTGATTAGTCACCATTTAAATCTAAAGACGGTTTTTTATTGTTATAAAAAAAATGTTCTACTTCAATTTTATTGTCAACTTTCAATTTCATAAAAATCCCTTTATGAAGATGAATTTCTAGGTCGGTCAAAATAAATTTAAGTTCGGGCAATGCTCAAACTCGCCACCTCCTGGCTACGGCTCTGTAAGATATATCGGGAGCTACAAGAAAATCTATGAGTTGAGTTTTTGGTAATACAATTATGCATATTACCCTTTTTACATAATTTTGAATTTTGGGTTAAAAACTGGATGCCTCAGTTTTTATGTTGACCTTTACAAATTATAAGGAGATTCATATAAATATGAAGTATGAAAAAAACTAATAGGTTATATTTTAATCTATTTAATCCAAGAAGACATTTAAATCGGCCCACATTGCCCTCACCAAAATCTGATTAACTTAGTCCTAAATCTATATCCCGTTTAGTGTATGATGTTTACCAGGCCAGACACAATAGGGTGTTATCAGAGATTAAATCAATACTTCATAAAGGAATATGGTTTACTAGAACATAAATGAGCGACATAAATATGTTGCTAGCTTACAGTATATTGACAATGATACGGATTTTTAATGTCTTTTACAATTATTAATTTTTGGTTAGGTTTTACGTAAATGAATTAAACATAGGATTAGGAAGAAATTTTAATAACTTAACATATGAAAAAAAAATATCTATAAAGAGAATTGCATTAAATTACAGCATGATTGCGGCGTAATAGTGTATATTTCCACTCTTATAGAGTCACATTTAAAAGATTTTTCTCAGTGCCATACCCGCATTCGGGCGTTGGCGAAGTCCAGTGAGTGCCTTGAAATCTAGATGTAAATAATTTCTTTATTGCACTACCCCAGACTATCATACTAGGGAAGAGAGAGAGCCCCATTACCACAGATTACCACTTCAGATGTGTATTTGCCAGACAGAGAAACGGAAATTGAAAGTGAGATACCAAGCCTATCCCGTTTAAAGGTCCTGAGCGTTAGGGCGCACGCCGCTCATGCTCTGTAACCCGTGTTTCTCAAATGACATGCCAGCGTCCGTTTTGTACTTTGTAACATAGGAATTCAACCTCGTTCGGCAGCACAGTGGTTTGAAATGTTAATGTATTTGTACAAAAAAAAGCCAAACCAGTAAAATGTTAAACAACCTTTGGAAAATTATATCAAATAACTAACTAAATAATATAGTTGCTGTTCTTGATTTTAAAACCAATAATTTTGAATATACAGAATCTATAGATTATTTGGAAATTTTAATATATTGGGTTTATAGCTACTAAAACTCACAAATATTTGAATAAAAGGTAAACATTATGCTAACAGCATATGCTTTAGAGAGCAGATATATTATAAAAGTATTATTTAATTGTTTAGTTAAACTAAATTATTTTAATTAATTAGCTTAGTTAATTGATGCTCACTTTAATATATTTTGAGTTATTTATTTTTATTGCTGTGTTATGAGAATTAACAATATTTTGCAAAAAATACTAGTTTAAGTAAATGCAAAATAGGTAATATTTTAAATTCTAGCTGCGTTTAATAATATCACCATACACAATAATCTCATGATTCCAACCACAAATTGTGCGACGCCTTTACGAGTTCTTTTAGCGTGTATAAGTAATATATTATAAATATCTGCCCAAGAATAGAAATTTTTAAATAATTTCGACCGTTACTCATCGAGAGATTGTCGCTAAAATCAAATTATATGACAAATCTAGTATAAAATCAACATACTCTTGCATTCATGCCCACTTACCTGTTTGATGGCCACTATCAAATTGTTACAGATTGTTAGGGCAATAATACGATTTGAATTAAATAGTAAACAATAGTGTGTTATGTACTTCTTTTAAGTTTATATTATTTTTTTTTGGAAATTAAAATCTTTCAAAGCAGGCCGCAGTTAATTAGGTTGAATTAGTTAACTTTTTTAGTGATTTGAGTTTATATAACTCTTTCTGCCTGTAGTATTTTTATAAGTATGGAAAATAAGCAAACTGCTGCATTTACAAGCACTGTAAAAATAGTCATTATAATAATTTAGATAAGATATTCAAATTGTTCAGAATGCCACAAGGTAAGCCGGAGGTAATTAGGTAAAAAGCACGAAAAAGTAAATTAAACCACGTTTATAGATTTTGACATTTAAAATAAACTACAAACCTGTACAATTTTTTAAATAAATGTATGTGTCTCTTTGTGTCATGCTAGTTTTCTTTCAAACCACTGGGCGCTAATCTCTGGCCGTGCTGTCTTAATAACTACTTCGACTTAAACTCTTTGTTTAAGAAAACGACAGCAAACAATTCAGAATACAAGTTTTTGTTATTATCATGTTATGCGACCGGATATTTGACTGCCAATAATTCAAATTACTGTGTGTGTACTCTAGCAAAACATAAATTTACATCGTAAGTATTGCAAAGTAGTTTTTAATGTAGATAGTTTTTCGATCGTTTAATATTTTAAACATTAAAAATGTGTTATTTTTACCAGTAAAATACAATACCTTAGAAGTATTAACGTAGTTTTTGTTGAAACGGCGCAATAACCTGCAATAGTGTAAATCCCTGTTAAACGTCAATGAGAGCCAAGGTATACATCGTTTGATGTTTTACCGGGGGTAACCTCTTATAATCCTTCCTCTTTGCTATTAACTTTCGTAATCGCCTCCAGGTCTACGAACAAAGTCGCTTTTGTGTAATCCTAACGACTTTGTATAAAATATATATATATATATATATATATATATATATATATATATATATATATATATATATATATATATATATATATATATACATATATCTATATATATATATGTATATATATATATATATATATATATATATATATATATATTTATATATATACTGCAATAAATGCACAGTTTAAGATATTTCCCGTTAAATCTGCAAATAATATATTGAAAACAATAATCGACAAATTATGTACAGTCTAAAACCTGTACATGTGGAAAAAGTAGCAAAACATTCTAGAAACTCATATTTTATATTTTAAAATAAACAAGTTCCTGTCCTGGAGCTGAAAATGTCCAAATACTAAAATAAACTTTAATTAATATATACATATAATATTGCTTGGGTATGGTTTAGTTTTTTAATTTGGTAACGTTAGCTTTACGACAAAACAGATTCTGCCAAAATTTAATAACTTAAATTAAATTACTCTTAAATTTATTTAAAATGTTTGATAATTGATTTACCTATTTATGTTGTTTAAAAACTGTAATGCAAAGTAGCAAAAATGACATTGGCATAATAGGTTATATAGGCTAGCTCCCGTCACATATGCCAATGTTTTACCATAACGCCAATGCGTCAGAGAGATGCAGCTAATAAAAGTGGAAATCGCACTAATGGCAAGAGTGATAAATATCTGCTTTTATTAGTCAATTAGGTGTTGCAAAGACGACATTATTTTATCTTGTCTATGCAACAAACGGACACTGGGTGTTTGCTTTTAGAGTTGGACGAAAAAAATCTAATCTAGTAGAATCCTAGATTTTAACATTTTGTGAGCATGTTTACTGAGGTTGTGCCTCGCATTACCCAAATTGCATTGAAACCGCTGTTCAATCATTACCCTCAATATGAAAAACTGAGAGGTGTTGACCGTTTCTAGAAGCCATTTTAAATGTAACCCATGAGACTTTATTTACGTCAAAAGTTTGTACAATTAGTCCGGAATCACCCTGCATATGGAAATAAATTTTGAAAAGAAAAAAAATGATTTATATAAAATTCCTGTACGTCAATCAGTTAAAAGTATTTTAAATCATCAACAAATTTCTTATTAAGATAAATTTGTTCGATAAGGGAATAGTGGAACCATAATATTTTTTTAGAGATTTTTCTATTATTACTTTATTAGTACTATTACAACCTAGTAACGAAACACAGAAATTATTTTATGTTCGCTTGGCTAACGTATAAGAAGCTTTCAGTGTAAGAACATATAACTTTAAATTAGCCCCGAATAAAAATGGTGTAAAGCATTATCTTACATCACACAAAGTAAGATACAGGAAGCACGAAATACAGAGAGAAATAGTGAAAATGGTTGACCCAAATTAGATCAGTAGGGAGAAAAATGTTAAATCATATTCAGTCTTAGGTTTTTTCATTATCAAGGGCGAATTAATTTATTTATAAACTAGTTTAACATAATGTGTTATTTATTTCGTATTTTTCTTCAGTATGTGTTCGTCCAGTATTGAATATAGCCTCTTCTAATTCATCTGTATCTTCTTTGTCATGCGACATGTCCATTCCACTGCTATTTAGGGCTATCTAATTTCTATAGCTCTTTGCGTGACTTTACGTAGATCTGCTACTTTCCCCTAGCGGTATTGATATGTTTGAATGTTATAAAATTGAACTAGAAGTTTCTCTTAACTCTACCCCTAGGTAACTCTGCGTTTAAATTTGTAGATTAGGTTTTTTATTAGGTTTAATAGCTAGCTATACTGGCCTATTTCTTCCAAAATACTGTTATCAATCTGGTTTCTGACGTGGCTGTTACTCATAATTTCTGTTCATATGGCCTCTGCGAATCTTAACCGTTTTGGAACTCCCCATCGATATTTTTGTTCTTTTTTGTCTTACTCAAGTTGCTCAAATACATTTTCCAATTATGCCAGCTTGAGCGAGATAGCGTCCTTTGTCGGACCTGCTTACCTATAATATTTTATCAGTTTTCTGGCTATTGCCTATTTTCACGTAAAATGTGGTCTTTTTATCTGTAAAGCATATCTTAAGTCGACTCTAGCGTCACCCATGGCATTTAGAAATACCCAAATTTCGCCAATGTCAAATGGTTGTGATAGTGAAATGCTTGATCGATAGGACCATTGTATTTAGTTGTTCCCTCTAGCTCTGTACTAATATTTCTTTAGAAATGGTAGAGAATGTAAAATTATGAAAAAACTTACTTGCCTGACTTTCATTGGCTTTATTGTTGATTTATTCACAAAGAATAGTATAGTATCTCTAGTCATTTTGCGGCAATTCAAAACTGACAAATAACTTCTTCTGCTACTGTCCTAATAGTATGACCATTGTCTATTGTTGCAAAGCCTTTTCGAAATCCCACCTACTCCACTAATTAGTAAGAGTCAGTTTTTTAATAATTAGTTGACTGATTATCGTCAGGACAAATTTTGATATTCTCCTTCTTAATAGACATTTATTTATTATTAGGGTCAGTAGTCGTTTAAGGATTTGCCGCCTATTTAAAATATTAATGTCACAGTATCTTTACCCAGTGACTTTCGTTTTTTCATCTGTTTGTGTGAGACCATGTGTGATTTCTGAAAAAGTTCTTTCAGGCAAGTCTTCTGTTGCTATGTTTAATATTTTTTATACTTATTTTTAATTTTGAAATCCAATTTCAAAAAAATACTTATAGTATAGCTTTGAGAAAAACTAAATCATATTTGTTGAAGAAACTTATTTCTCTGAAGCTCATACAGAGCCCACGGTTTACGAGTACTGAGGATCAAAGATCCTTCGTCGCCTGCTCATAAATAAAAAAGTAATTAAATGTTATAACATGTAAAAAAACTAAAAAATATGTTTAACGAATTATTGGATTATGTCTTATTCGTTTTCGATTTTCATTTTTTTCTCTTATTTTGATCATTATTTTCTTTAGCAAAAACAAAATAAAATATGCTACAACTAAAAATTAATGCAAAAATAATGTTTTAGGTCATGTGGCACTTTAAATATAGAATATTTCAACTCCTTGCATAGTTTAGATAAAGGTTATGCTCTCTTCTAAGCTGAAACATGTTATTTTCCTAAATTGGAATATTTTAATAAAATGGCAAGAAATTAATAACGAGGTCTGAAAGTTGCTCCTAAATGAAATTTTTAAACTTTACAGAACATCAGTCTCTTTATGTATCAAAGAAGTTTTAATCAGGTATGAGTACAAAAAAACTGAAACGAAACAACTTTAAATTATTTATAAAAAAATCTTTAAAAATAGTAGAGGCTTTTTTCAAACTAGGATCCTAGATAAGCTTGTAAATAAACCAATTTTATGAATCTTTTATCGTCTTAAAGACCAAATATTTACTCTATTTTTATATACAGGGTGTCTAAAATTAAATGGTCTATCCCTTTATTAAATATTTTTTGTATTCTATGAAGTTTTATTTTATTTTGTTTTTATTTATTCAATGTGTTGCATTTTTCTGGGTGGCTATAAAATTTCTTATTTTAAATAGGACACCATATATATTATTACAGATTAATTGTTTGTAATTTTCTTCAGTTTTTTATCTATTTACAAATTAAGAGAAGTAAAGTAATTTTAACCTTTTTTAACATTTACTAGAGCCAAAAATAAGTCTATTAGTTTTGTATTTATAGTCTCGCATCTCGTATTTTTTTAATGTAACCCCTGCATATTACATTAAATTTAAATAAAGAAGTAAACAACTATTTCAATGATATTAATTAATATGGGACCAGAACTCAACGTTTCAGAGTTATTGGCGGTCATCTTCAGCATGTAAGTTTTTTACAAAGCTTTTAAATTGTATAATTTGAAAAGATACAATTCGCGCACTAATGGTTATTACAGATAACATTTTTTTTGCCCTTGTCCATTACCTTAATAAAAGTTTTGTTAACTAGATTCACTAAATGATGAATACTTTGAATTATTGTATGGATTGTAAGTAACTGCATGTCAATAAACTTTTTTTAAATTATTTTTGCTTAAATTACTCTAGGTCTTAGCCTCTATTTTAATACACTTTATCTTTTAAAGTTTCCATAAAAAGTAATTCGAGGTGAAAAGATCAGGGCTCTTCAAAAGCAAGGAATTACTTTTATGATTCCAATCAATTCTACAAAATTGCTGTTTATAAACTAATTTACCTCCTCGCTACTGAGACTTGGAACACCATCCAGTTGAAATATAATGTTATTCCCTTCTCATAATATTGCGATTTTGCATAATTTATTGGACCAAAAAGAAATGTTGCCTTGCCTCCCAGGAACCCTGATCTTACCACCTCGGATTATTTTTTTGGGAAGCTTTAAGATATAAGGTGTATAAAGATGGATGTTGAAATATTAAGCAACTTAAGCGTTTTCTGCACGCAATACTACGGATCATTTGCAAAACGTTTGCCGCTGCCATATTACGTTAAAACTGTAAGAGATAGTTATTAGCTTTAGTATGTTTTTAATAGGGAAATGTGTATTGTTGGCCGCAACGTTCATATTTTTATAAAAAAATCGAATTTAGAATGATAAATTAGAAGTAGATTTATCAATCTTTTGACGCAACCATCGCCGCATTTTTTTTCACAATATGGCACTATATTGCCTTACATTAACTCTTTGTCTACATAACAGCAAATTTTGAAAGGTTAAATCGTACTCATGTTTTTGTAACTCTGCAGCGTTTGAATCCGTTTTTACCCGAAATGTATTTTAAGTTGCCTAAACGCAGCATAATATTTCACATATATTTGTTTTTTCCCACGCGTCGGTACCTTTTCATCTTTCTTTGAACTTGACCACACCTTGCCGCGGATTTTTCATTTTCTGCTGGCAATTCCCCCTTAATAAAAGAGAAGAAATTCTACACAATCACAGTGCAAGAAACTTGTGAAAATTTCCACTACGTGGATTGCTCAAAACGGGAGACACATGTGAAACGTTCTTCTTAGATTTGTTTAATATTTTATGGTTAATTATTTTTTTTGTTACTTAAACTAATATTTTAAATTAGGTTTTTTATATTAAAGTATAATTAATAAGTGTCGATCTAAGCAATATGTAAATACAACTTTTTACTAAAAACGTTTTTAATATAGTTTCCCATGAGACCAACGTTAGTCCGAAATATCTGAAATATTGTATGGCCACAAAAAGTTTAAATGTTTTTGACATGCAACTAGTTACAAACTACACATTAATCCAAGGTTTTCATCATTTACTGACTCTAATTTTTACAACTTTTAAAGATAATGGACAAGTGTGAATAAAATATTATCTGTATTAGCTGTTAGTACGTAAAAATTTATTTTTCCAAATGTCACACTCTAAAAGCTTTGTTATGGAAAAAAAATACACGATGGAATGATTGTCAATAAATCTGAAACGTTGAATCGTCGATCCATATTGTTATATATCGGGAATCATTGTTCAATGCTCAATATAATAAACAGGCGCGCGGTTGCATTAAAAATAATTAAAAAATACGAGATGTGAAACATGGCAACGTTGTAGCTTTTTTTTAAGTTTTAAAAACTAGTCTTAGATTATAAATAGAAAAAATAAGATTTATTTTCTTTTAGCTCCAGCAAAATTTTAAAAACTTTAAAACTTCTTTAACTCGGTGAATTGCTCGCAGGCCCTGAATAGATGGGCCTGGGAAAGAGAAAGGAGAATTGGTCAAAAACGAAATACTGTAGACAGACAAAAGAAATGCTACCCAACCCAAGGCAACTCGGCTGATGTCAAGGAGTCAACAGGTGATCGGGGACCTAATTGGCATTTTGTCAGGACCCTATAAACTAAACGGGCACTTGTACCAGCTGGGGTTAGCAGACAAATCTTGTTGTCTTGACTGTGAGGCACAGGAGGAGGATCCCTATCATCTTGTTGGCACGTGTGAAATGTGGGCAAGACTACTAGGAATACTTTCGGTGTTGAGTCCTTCTCCAAGAAAATTACAGCATCTCGACTGCGTGACGGCAGGTAGACGTGAGTAACATGACTATATTAGCGTAAAATTTAAATATTTTCCTGTTTTCTATAAAAAATCAGTTTAGTGGATATAAAATATATAAACACCACATCAAATGAAATATTGAATAGATCATTCAAGAACTAGGAAATTTAATTCAATGTGGAATTTGGAGGGTGTCGATAACCATCGCAAAAAATAATTTTCAACTCGAAAACGTCAATATTCTATTTTTTTAAAGCGTTTTGTGTATTTTTTAATGCGATAAACTGACTTTTCATAAAGAACAGCAAATATTAGCAGAATTTCAATTTATTTTAAATTTAACACTTGCTAATCTACTTGCCGTCTCTAAAAGAGTTTACGGCAATCCAAATTTGTCACATTGAATTGCTTAATTACGCTATTGATTGTTATTAAATATGATATTTTCATACCGCTCCTGATATTTTTTTGGCCAATCGATGCTTAAGATGTGGAAGGAGAAAGTTGCAAGAAATGAATTATAATGTGAACTCATCGCTGTACCTCTAGTATTTGCAAAAATA
>JAUTXW010005103.1:0-96382 GCA_030620095.1 Kuschelorhynchus macadamiae | reverse complement strand
AAATCTCAATCTTCTAGCGGCGTCCCCTTCACGGAGTTGATGAAATCTTCTCGTTCTGTACGGTTTGAATTTATGTTTTTTGAGTATTTTTAAAACGGTGGTCTTTGGAACATTCGTTATATTAGCCAATGTTCGAGAGGAGGTGCCAGGATGATCTAATACCTCACCAATTATATTTAGCTGCTGGATTTCCTTTTCTTCCTTTAGTTCATAATGTCTTGTTCTTAACTTTTTAAAACTTCCGTAATTTACTAAATTACTTTTTAATGTTTGATAAATTCGGTTATCCGGTTGACGTCGCTCGGGAAATGTATTAAAATATAATTCACTAGCTGCTCCAGGAACTTCGTTAGATAATATGTAACATTTTAACATATCATACTTTTCATAATTCTCAAACATATTTTGTCAGCAACTTAACACAACTTTATAAAGATAACACCAAAACGCAATAATTACACCAGACTACAGTAATCTGACAGCAATATATTCAAAATATTGAACGCGCGTCATTATTCCAAGGCCTACTTCGATGTAAACCAAAAACACCTAATATTTTCGTTATTTTTGAAAATAAGTACCTACAACTTTATATCACTGAAAAGGGCTAAACGCGAGCATTTTTTATAATTTATAGCCAACTATGATTTCCATTTGAAAAAAAAAAAGTTTTGCCTATTTATGATAAAACGGACAACTATAGAAAAAATCTGAGTACGCCACTGGATTGCACATAAAAAAGTGCCTTTAGAATGTCTTTGCAGAATGTTAATATTCCGCAAAATAAAAAAGTTATGGACAATTTTCAAAATGGCCGAAAATTGAAAAACGCCCTATATCTCAGTTGGCAGTGAAAATATCGGCAGGCGGTTTTTGCCATTAAACATTTCTCAGAAATCGAGCCCATGACACCTAAGTCAGTTTTGCTCTATCTAGTCAGGAAATAGGTTTTCTCTGTTAAAACAGACCAATTTCGACCACCCGGTACAATTGTACATTTTATTATACCAATCGTTGTTGCAGCGGCGCGCGCTTTCAAAAACGGTTTTCAACTTGTTTGCGGGCCGCATTATCTGGCTGTTTTCAAAACTCATTTGGGCCGCAGAAAAATGCTCACTGGGCCGCATGCGCCGGATGTTTAACATGGCTGCCTTAGAGATTTTAATGAAAAAGTATCCAAAAATCGTTATATTTTAAACAAAATTATAGATTGTGTAAAATTTTGTGGGGCATTCGAGCTGGCACTACGTGGCCATGATGAAGCGGCTTTGTCTGAAAATCCAGGGGTTTTTCAAGGATTTATAAATTTTGTTGAGGAGAGGAGAAATCGTTTATAAAAGGAATGTGCGTGCAATTTTAACGAACGTGTCATTCAGCATTTTTCCAATTCTAAAGAAAGAAGAGTAGACCAGAACTTCAAGAGAATTTAAAGCTCAATTTAAAGATATTTATTTTTATTTTACGTATGCCTATTTTTAAATTTGTTATTGACCTCCCAATATAATTCACCACGAGCCGCCACTGTTGACACCCTGTAAATGTTAGTAAGTTAGTGACTATGTGGGTAACTAAAAGGGAAGCTCCGGGTAAAGAAAAATTACCAATTTTTTTTTGGATGCAGTCTAATAAATTCTCAACATTCTCCTAATTATCTACCGAAGGTGCAACTAGTTAAAATCAAAAAAGTTTCGAAAACCGCCTTTCATAATGAATTACGACATGTTCCGTCTCAAGTCCGTTGTTGGCGGTACATAAACAACCCGTATTCTTAGAACGAGCGGATGTGGAAAATGGGAAAGGCAAATAGAAGAAAGGAAATATTTCAAAGCGGATGCTTTCATAAATATAGAGGTATGAGATGGGTATGTGCCGCTTGTTTGTTAGGTCTGAACTCGGCAAAACAACACAGACGGCAAACGGAAAATATTTATATTCCAGGAGTTTCATTTTCGGTTTTAATTGTATATTTAGTTAGAGCCAAGTCCAAACAATGAAACATTGTAATTAGCAACACGACGAAGGTGAATTAAATACATTCGGATATTGAAATACAATTTTTGTTAAACATTTAGGCAAGAGATTCCCTAATATGCATACTGAAAAAAGCGATTAATATTTTTCGTGCTACTTCTACAAACATTAACTTACTTATTAACTTAACACCAGAACAAAAACGCTTTCCTACAGGGTTTTCACTGTGAGTGGTCTATTAGACGTTTATGGAAAACCGATTTACAGATCGTTTTAAAATATTGGTTACAAAAGTAACCAGCTATGATCTATCTATATAAAATATTTTCAGTTCCGCGGTGTTGCCGCTTCTACCCGAGACAGCTGGAAATTTCGCTATTTTAAATGGAACACCCTGTATATTTTTCAATTTTCAGAATGTACGTTCATTTCTAAGTTTCGTACATATCTTCCTATACCTATCTGTAGCCGTTCTTTAGTTATTAATTAATTAAATTTATGAAACAGTCTGAAGCTGAAATAATGATTATACGGAAGCGTATAAGGGCCACAATTTTTTTTTTAATTCTGACTTTGAAGTCGGAATTTAACAAAATTCTGAGTTTAAAGTCAGAATTTAACAAATTTCTGAGTTTAAAGTCAGAATCTAACAAAATTCTGAGTTTAAAATCGAAATTTAACTAACTAAATTCTTAGTTTAAAGTCCGAATTTAACTAGATTCTGAGTTTAAAGTCAGAAATTAACAAAATTCAGAGTTTAAAGTCAGAATTTAACAATATTCTGAGTTTAAAGTCGAAATTTAACTAAATTCTGAGTTTAAAGTAAGAAATTAAGTAAATTCTGATTTTAAAGTCAGAATTTAACTAAATTCTGAGTTGAAAGCCAGAATTTAACGAAATGCATTTTTGACGTCTCCTGCCAAACCTGAAATTGGTGTCAGGAGATAGATAATTAAATATTAAGACAGATAAGTGAAATCCATTTCGTTGCAAGTAAACTCGTTTTAGATTTACCGAGCTTCAAAGGGTCAAAATTGTCATTGTTCAAGCGCCATTTTCTCGAAAACAGTTAAATTTAGGCATGAGAAAAGTAACTCAATAAGTGCTTGGATTTTTTAGAAAAATATAAAAGTTTAATAAAATATAGGGCATTTCATTTAAAAAACGGATGATGCCTCCGGTTTGAGGTAGAAGCGGCAACACCGCGCAATTTAAAATATTTTATAATAAGAGTATATCTGTTCATCTATGGCCAAAGCCAAATTCTCAAAACATCCTATTCGATGGTTCTTCAGATATTTCTAATAGGACACTCAACTTGAATCACCCTGAAACAGAGGGGGAGATCTGTCAGTATGTTTCGCGGGACACCCTTATATCGTTGAAACATTATTTATTTATTTCTTAAGACTTATTTATCGTTTTGTATTACCTTTTTTATTTTGTGAACCTTTTAATGTATATGTTTTCTTGTATTCATTTTGGCTTTTTTTTCAGCAATAGAAATAAATAAAAATATATAAAATGAACTAATTAAACATATGTTTAATTTGTCAGGGACTTATTTAACACTCAAAAATCAAAATAGGAAACTTTTATTTTGTACTCTCCCCTCTTTTATCATTTTTTAACTATTTGTAGTTTGGTGGAACAATTCATAGCGCTTTTGCCAAAATTCTGACTTTAAACTCAGAATTTTGTTAAATTCCGACTTTAATCTCAGAATTTTATTAAATTCCGACTTTGATCTCAGAATTTTGTTAAATTCTGACTTTAAACTCAGAATTTTGCTAAATTCCGACTTTAAACTCAGAATTGAAAAATAAAAAAAATTGTGGCCCTTCTACGCTTCCGTACGATTATGCAATGCCCGTAAATATTTAAATGTTTATTATACTTATAAAGTGGCTGATGCTGATGGGGCCCCCGGCGGTTCTGAGATTTGGGGCCCTAGTTTTTGAAATATTTTTAGTAATTTCGAGATTCTCCAATTAATATTACATTATCTTTTCCTAAATGAAAAAGCCACTTTTGTATTTTCATAGGAACATTTAATATAGTACATGCCTACCACAACATAACAAAAATAGTTAGATTAAATTAAATAAAACATACTCTAATATTTTACAAACATTAAATAAAAGTTTACTCATAAAAATAATAAAAATCATAAACTCTAGTGTTTTAAAATAAAAATAAACGAAATAACAACAATAATACTGTTAGTCTACAAGTAAACGTTTATTTTCATGGTTTGTAGCTGCAAGATAGTTAATAATGTCATCTTTATTTAAATTATTAAACAAATCCATTTCCGCATGCATCAAAATAAATGTTGATAAAATCGACTGGTCAATTTGAGATCTGTTTGTTTTTTATTATTTTCAATTTACAAAAAACCCCTTCGCAAGACACTTGGGTTATCGGTAAGGTCATAATAAATTTAATAGTAATATATAAGTGATAATTCTCAATGAGCAATCACTTCGTTTAGTACAAACAGAACGCAAGCTAGACAGTTAAAACATTTTTTTTGTCTGAAGCTAAATGTTTACGCATTACTATTATTTTTTCACTATTTTTATCTTCATACTCACTGCTGCTGTCAGTTTCACTATTTCCAGTCAGATTTTCGATAATATCAACTTTTGAATATACAATTTCTTCCCTCCAATTTACTATACAAGTCTTTTATTGTCCAGAAAATTGAATAAGTTCTGTCAGCAACATGTTTCTATCGACATTTACAAGTCTAGCCACCGTTGAAAGGGCATCTTCAGGAAAATCATTTATTGCCATAGCAGAAACATCGCAAAACTTGTTGGGGTCAAAATAAGAACAGTCTAGGAGTAATGATTTGTTTGGAAAAAATCTTTCGTCTACACTATTTGAAAGAGTGCCCAGAATCTCATAATATACAGATTTGTAGCTCCGAAATGGAGAAAAAGATCTAGCCTCGTCATGTGGTTTTTCTCCACTAAGCATTTTCTTTTTAGGAATTCTCTTTACATCTTCGACATAACGTTTGCTTTGACCATGAATTTTTAAAAAGTGCTCCTCACTTCTTTTTTCTTTAATTTGTCTTAACAAAGTTTCTACCAACTTCCAAGCTTTTAGATACTCTAATTGCAGACATAAAAACCAATTTAAAATCATTCCATTTTTTAAGTAAATTGGTGTCCTTGTTTTATTTCATGTTGGAATGAAATAAACGTAACGAATTTACTAGTTTCTGAGGAAGGTTCGTTGAAGTCAATTATTGACTCTATTGCTTTCTGTTTACTCCCCCAACGTGTCGTACCTATTTTTTTTAGATGATATAATTTATTTCCAGATTTATTTTGGTTAAGGAAGACCATACACTCATCTTTTTATATGAACTACCAAAGACCAAAGAGATTTTCAGCTAGAACACAATTTGCAGTCGACATTTATAACCAAATTCAGTGTATAGGCCCATGATACGTTCCGCTCATGTTGCTGGCTCCATAAAAAGAACAAGCAATGATGTTAGAAAGCGGAATGTTAAGTGCCTCAAAGCCAGTTTTAATTAAATTAAAGAAGCCCTGTCCAGATGACTCTTCTGCAACTAAACCAAATAGACATTGTGCTATATGTATTATCTTACTTAAGACCATTTAAAATTCGTTTTTGTCCAATAGAACCAATCACTGCTATACGTTTATTAAAAAATGACTTAGACAGAAATGTTACTAAAGCTCCTCTTCCCTTTGTTTTGCGCATTTTTCTTTTCTTGCTTTCTTCTACAGATTTTTGTACATGTTTTTACAATATAACGTCATACTCTGCTAACAATTTTACCAGCTCTAAAAAATGTCCATGCTTTTCCCCTGTAGACTAAACTCAATAAATAAATATAACACCTATTAAATTTTATGACTAATCGACGATTATTTATTTCTCTGGAACGTTCAGTACTCAAATTTGTATTTATTAATGTAACAATACCAGCTCCATGACAGCTCTGCAATGCAGCGGCAGTCATAGCATTTTTAAAATTCGATGAGTTTTCGTGTTCTTGAACGGCTTTACAAGAATGTTTTACGAAAAAAGGTTGTCCTATGACGAAAGGCGAAACTCGGTTGTTTATATCCCCGAAGGCCATACAGCTTGTACAAAATAATTTGTTGACTTCCAAAGAATAAGAAAGCCAATATACAGGAAATAAAATGTTGGTAGTATGGAACGCCGTTTTACTTTTTAGTCATACGCGTCTTTGATACCAAATTTAATTGCAAAACATATAAATGATGCTGCCTGCATACAATTTTTATTCTTTTTAATTCTTCCGATATCGAATTTTTGTGGATACCGAATTTACCGAATGACATTTTTATGATAAGCAATTTCTTTGCAGACCATTTCAATTGATACCACAAAAAAGTAGTTGTTTATCCTTTTTTAACACGTATACAGCCTACTTAAAATTTCTATATACATGCGTCTTTCCTTAGTTATTGCATTTCAACAAATCGATGTTAATAAAAATTGGTATGAAATAAATGCTATATACAAAAATCAGTTTAAATATTTAATAAATTGACTCTTATTAAAATGTAGTCGCTTCAAACGGGATCGCAGTAAATTAATATTAATACCGAAAACATTAGAATGCAATAACGACTTTGTGGAGATTAATTTATTTCAACCGTATGAAGGCAAATCTGATTTAAGAACTCATGTAATAAAAAAAATTAATTTATTTTTATGGCATATCAAAAAAAATTAAAGCATCTCTTACGATATCATTTCTTTTTAATGTCAATTCCATTAACACCCTAAAAATGTAAATAGAATAACGCTCATTATTTTGATTTTGATTTTCGTGTATATGTAATTTATACTACATCAAACGGATATAACACGGGCCCTTTACCATTGAAATTAAAATACTTGAATATACATTTGAATAAATAAATAAAAGTTCATACGAGATTTAATTGTATAAGAGTTGTGGAATTTAAATGATTAGAGGGTATAAGGTAACTGGTTTTATTTAATATGCATTGTTTTGATTTCGAATTTTTATTAATGTCGATTCTTCTGAATATCAATTTTCATTGAATGCAGCCACCTTGTTTCAATTTTAATTATCGGACGTGGAGCGATCTAGTGCAAACTAAGAACAACAAGAGCAGAAATCTGTAATTTTTTAAATACCCGAGTTTCTGGCTAGTCATGCGTTCGAAGATTTAAAAGTGCATCTAAAATTAAGACTGTGTTGTGCATGACGTTATGACGAGTCGGATGCGAATAATGAAAAACATATTCGTAGGTAATCAATGACAGTTAAAACGTGTTTAATTATTGTTCGATTGGGAATACTTAGTTATTAAATCATTGCGGAATACGATATACACCCCTATATTTAAAATGTGACCACGTACAAAATTACAGATCATAATGAAAAAAAGTTAAAACGAACGTATCTAGCTCCCAACATCCTATTCCAAAACAAGCTATTCTATATATTTATACCAGAATAAAGAAAACAAGGTTTTGAATTTCCCAGCTATAATTCACAGATTACCACACAATGTAATTTGTAATGGCAAATTGCAATTTCTCCTGGAAGCTGTGTGCCGGCGACATGCTCTACTACAGTTTTTTTTTTGGCTTCTTAAACGTGATTTAAAGTAGGCTGTCCAGATTTTTTTAAAATGAAAAGAGTATATTTCGACGAAATGTAAAAATAGGTACCAGCGTATAATAATTAAGTAAAGTCTTATCACTTTCGCAGAATTCAATGACTTTCAATAATAATTATAATACACATAATAATATGGACTAAAAATAACAAAAATAATTAGAAAATGGCACCAGATTTCGCAAAATAGAGATCATTTGTCCCAGATTTCTCATAATAGAGGATATTTGTCGTATTTATGGAAATAGTAAGAGTACCAGAGTACATGGACCCGAAAAAGAGAAGATTCCTCTTAAAAAGAGTATATGTGGTCACCCTATTTAAAGCAAACTGTAGTAAGGTTGTATAGGTATATCACTATATCTTTATTTACAATATTTATTTGATAATTAGGACACTATTTTCATGTTTGTCTCCCTTGTTTAATATGTGAGTAATTATTATAATTTATAGGTATGTGCACTTCACTTTCAAAGCTGCGTGTCGATCAAGATACGGATTTACAAAAATGAACACATCAGTGGTGTATTTAGAATGCCGTCTTAGAGGGGGAGGCAAACATTTGATAACTAAAAAAAAGTTCTAGGTTCTTGTTGGAACAACATAAGCATGAAGACTAAAAAAAAACAAAGTTCTCAATGTTTGTGAGGTAAAAGTCCCGAAATGCTTTATATAATGTAATTTTTGCTTGGGTTATTAGCTCGGGGGAAAGGGGGTGCAGGGTGCATTTGTCTCCTGCACGTACTCAAACCGAAACTGTCGTATGTTTGAATGCAGAACATGTTATATTGAAGAATACCCCAAAACAAAAACATTGCATTCATGCCCTATTATCTTGGTAATTTTGTTCACAAGGTCTCTTTACACACAGCTTTGTAGGTTACACAAGTTTAACCTACAAAGCTGATTTTTTTTTCTATTTTTAGTTTTTACATTCTGGTACTCACGCACATATTATGAAATCAAGGGCTTTTAAAAAACGCAGGTCTATCTAAAAAAAAAATTAGTTGATCTGACCGCGAAAAAGAAACGTCGGATTTCAAATCTATGTGCACCATCTTGTTGATAATGGAAAGTAGCTATAAAGATATAAAATTTATTTTGTAATATCTCTTCAAATGCAGCCTGAAAAAAATAAAATATGTATAGCTGATTTTTCGGTATTTTACGTACCTATATCCTCGGAGGTAGTCATAATTGTCTAACTTTGTCAACTACTTATTATTCGATGTTAAATTGCGCAACTTTGCTCTATTTTAACCGACATTGTATCGAATTTGTAACACCCTGTATATGTTTGCGTGTTTTCATTCGTTGGGACCATTCCGGTATACTACCTCAATGGTTGAGATATTCCAAGTACAACCATATGTAATTCTCACATTGAATGCTATTTTTTAACTAATTTTTATTTCTCAATCTAGAGTGCTGTGATTTGGCAAAAACTATTAACTTACCTCCAAGAACCCTGAGAAAAATAAAATTATCTGTCTATTCACTAAACATCTTTTACGCCCATTTAAATATTAAACGATTTTTTCTAAAAAATCTTTTTTTTAATGTCGCTCTTCGGGTTAGCCTTTGCGAGTAATATATAATGATACCCCCCACAACAATATGCAGTATTTTAAAAAATCGGCAAATAAAGGCATAATATGCATTTAAGCCTAAGCAATTTCTAGTCACCCTGATATACGAAGGTTCTGGTTTGACACGTCATGGTTGAAGTTACAATATCATAGTAAATCAAAATAACAAACAAATATAGGGCGTCCCATTTAAAAAACAAAAGTTAATAGCAGAAATTCGGAACTAAAAGAAGATACGGCAACACTGTTACAGTAAGATATATCATAAAATAGATAAAAACTCAAAGTGGAGGTGCTACAGATAGAACGTTTAAACACGCATTTCAGATTTCAAAACATAAAAATAGCTTTCTGGATAAAAAATCAGATTCAGCTTTTGCTGGAAGAACATTCATTGCTTTATTTTACACCTACCAATAAAATAGAGGTTGTGTTGTTTGATTGAAATTGTTATATCATTGTATAAACGGGGGCTTAACAATACTGCTTGTATACATATATATATATATATATATATATATATATATATATATATATATATATATATATATATATATATAAATATATCCGAATTCAATGGCCGATTCAAATTATAAACCTTTCATTAACATCAGAATCAGACACTATCACTAACCGAGAAAATAAGTGTTACTTCACAGATTGTTTTGTAATCTGTGACAATATAGCTTGTACAAATTTATTTAAAACTAAAATCTCGAAGTGTTGAAAGTAGTTTGCCGAACCATCGACGTCGCACGTCATGCGAATACTATTTTTTGCCTTCGCCCTCCCACTTCATATACTAACGGCCCGCCACTGACTCAGGCCCCCGTCGACGCGTCGTCGCGTCGGCAGTGGCCCCAGCAAAGAGCTTGCGCGTCTTGTTTTTGCGGGGATTTAATGATTGAAAAGGCCACAACGCGTAAGGCTCAAATATGTGGTGGGGGCCCCGAGAGACATCAGCAAGCGAAATACAAAACTGAGGATCTTTTCTTTTTTTTGTCATCATGTAAATTTTGAGTTGCTGCCGAAGGGCCCCCAAATACGTAAAACCCATTGACCGTTTTTTGTCATCGCAAAACTTTGCCTCGCCCAGATGAGCCCCAACCATCGTAAGTAGTTAATTCGGCCTTGTTGCTTCTAGAAAAGCAGCCTCTATAACACAACATGCGAGTCGCTTTTTAATACTCATTGTTTATAAAATTATGATTAACACCACGATACACTTACAACGGTATGCCCACGCCGGTCTCTTCAGCATTCAGCAAGAAAATAAAATTGAAGTTTACAAATATCAGATTATCTAAAGTGTTCATCGTGAGGATTCGTGATATTTATTTTGATTAAAATAATTAATTAATTTAAAATAAAAGTTAAGAATGCTGCAAGTAAAATAATTGCAGGGGAAACTTCCATTCATATTTTATAACATTTGTTACTTGAGTTGCTGCACTAGTGCCGTCTATTGACATTTTTAGTTTTTACTTGCAATTGAAAAATACAAACCAGTTTCAAAAGTGCCCTATACAAGTAGCTAAAACCATATTGTTCTATTATTATAGTAAATATATCCTAAATTACCATTTTTTAAATTTATCTTAACAGCTTGACGGTAAGCACCAATCCACATTTTTGAAAATGTATTATTTTGGAAATTTGAAATATTTTATATCTGTCACTTTTGTTTATCGATTATAATTTCAATCTCGATTTCTACTGCCTGCAACTGCACAGGTAGGACGTAATAAACTGTATTGAAAATAAAATCTTTAGATTCAAAATAATTAGTTTAATAATTTTAAAAACATTTTATTGAAGCGTAAATTCTACAAACGTTTTCAAATGACAATGCATTACGGCCTATTTGACTCCCAAACGCTGTACATAGATGTGACGTACTTGCGCGAGAAAGACGAGTTTAAATTCGGTCCGTATCATCGTCGTTTATTGCACAAATGATATTAAAAAATCAGCAAGCAAGATTACTAGAATGCAATCCAATGTTAGCGCAATACGCAAACCAAAGAAGTCGGCTCATACTTCAGAACACAGAATACCAGACCAGTGAAGCTCCAGAATTTTACAAACCTTTTTGAGCGCGAAGACTTCTCTTTCGTATGACGACACATTCGCAAATTAATTTGAGTTATCGAACACACTCACGCAAACACATTATATTTTTTTTGGGAGGCTATAGATGGCGAAACTTCCGATAATAAAAATGCATTCGAGGTGCTTGTATTCAATCGAAATTGATATCAATGGAAATTGGTTTCAATGAAAATAGATAATCATAGAAATTGCTGTAAATGAAAATACCATTCATAAAAATTGATAATCGGCTATATTGTTTCCCACAAAATACTACAAAGGTACTCGTTAAATATTGGATAAATATTGATATCAACAAATTTGTAAGTAATAAAATTATATTATAATAAAAAAAGTGCATTTTAATTATAATAATATAATGAAAATTGAATTAATTTTGTAAAGACCCATCCAAATATCCTGACATACATTTTAATAGCTAAATCAAATTAATTGATTATTAAAAATCTATATGAAGGCTTTAGCTCTAGATGTTCCAAGGATTCAGTTAAAATTACATTTTTATTATAATATTATAAAATAAATTGCCATAATGAAGTCCCATTCAATTTAAATTAATACCGGGCATATAGCAGACTAAAAAGTAAAACGGCATTCCATATGGTAGTGATTAGTGCAAAAAATAATCAACTAAAAAGTGCTTACGAATTTGAGAAAATAACCGGATTCAGGGTAAGTGGTCGCAATTTGCCAGAACTTAGTATACGACAAACTAGTAAAGACAAAAATAAAAAGGTTCATCGAAACTTTCGCAAAAGTATGTACGATTTAGCTAACTGGATACGTGGTTGTGAAGTTTCTAACTCATTTTACTGTATTATATGTATTTTTCTAAGGACTCGTCGGACTCATTATGGTGCAAAACCGGTGTTACAGACTTAAAACACTTAAAACAAAAAATAAACAAACATGCATTTTCTGCAGATCACAAGAAATGTTCGGTGAACTATGCAACGGTCGGAAGTGTTGATATTCGCACTCAGCTAGCCACAGCTTATAGAAAATCCCTTAGAGATTTTAATGAAAATGTATCCAAAAAGCATTTTTCCAATTCTAAAGGCCGTTTTACATGCTGCAATTCTTTCTTGCAAGTTGCAATAGTCTTGAACAAAAGCATGCGCAGTGGCAAGACATTTGTATCTTTTGTCAAACTGCGCATGCCTTTGTTCAAGACTATTGCATATTGCAAAGAAGAATTGCAGCATGTAAAACGGCCTTTAAGAACGAAGAGTAGACCTGAACTTCAAGAGAATTTAAAGCTCAATTTGAAGATAAGATATTTATTTTTATTTTAAGTATGCCTATTTTTAAATTTGTGATTGACCTTTCAATATAATATACCACGAACCGCCACTGATTATAAGTAATTAAATCAGTTAATTTCACACATCCACTATACATTTTTGATAGTAATTTTCAAAGCTTTTGTTCAAAGTTGCTAGCCAACTAGGGGTTCGCGAGACCGAGACCGATACTGAATCAGTCTCGGTCTCGGTCTCGGAAAATGTTTACGGACTCGGTCTCGGTCTCGATGCTTCGAGACCGAGACCTACATAGTCCCGGTATCGGTCTCGAAAGTCTCGGTGGTCTCGAAAACAAAATTTTAAAAATAATAATTGTTCGCCGAGATGTTATTTAGACAAAAGTACATGGAAGCCTTCGTTCAAAACCCAGGGTTTTTCCAATCTTAAAAATGTAATGTAAAAAGACCCAATGTTTGAACGTTTCAGTAAAGTAGAAAAAATGTAGGTATATTTATATAAAACATTATTCGAAAATTCTATAATTCGAAATGATGTTGCTAACAGATGGAATCAGTAAAGGAAGATATACGGACAATAGTACGTGTATCAAAATAAATGTCACATATCCTTTGTTCTTTGGACATCAACAGAAAGGCTACACATCACTAGAGTTACTTAAACAACCATCCACTGAACAACAATTATTTGACATTTTGAAAGATATACAAATGGAATAAGATATATTAAACACAAAATAAGGACACACTGTATAATGCTGCCGAACTCATTCAAGCAACGTGCTGGGCATTCTAGGGACAGACGTTACAATTCAATAGGTAGAAAACGATCGATAGCCAAGTAAAGCACCCTTAGGTATTCTGTAAACTTTGCTATTTTGAACAAAACTTTTATTACTTTGATGCGTATTTACTTTCTTAACCAGGACCGTTCTTAAGGGTATGCACGTTGTGCTTGCACAATGGTGGCTGTGGTTCATAATACTACTTATGAATCAACTATTTTTGTTATTTGGTAAATTAACTATAAATTTTAAAAGTGGAGTAGATTTTAAAAGTAAATTTATTTATTAAACAAATATCTATTTGTTTAATTTTTCGCCTGAAAGATCAATCTATAGCCTTTTTTGAGAAAATGTACAGGGATAAATATTATATTGTGCCTGCTGAATCACCAGTAATATCAAGTTCCTCAAGCGATGATAACTATGACATCGATTATACATCACTATTTGAAAAAAAAGTGAATCCGAAAATTGGAGAAAAGAAATAAAAGAATATTTACATTTAAAGCGCGCTCCAAAGGGTAGAGATATTTTAGAATGGTGGAAAGCACACGATAAACAATTTCCAAATTTAGCCAAAATGGTAAAAGATCTTTTGTCTATACAGGCGGCCTCCGTAGCAGTAGAGCGTTTATTTTCACAAGCCGGGTCAATTAATACAAAACTAAGAAGCATGTTAAATGAAACTTCAAGCAAATGCTTACTATGTATTCATTCATGGTATAAAAGTAACTTGAAAATAGTATTTTTAGGTTTATTATATAGGTTGAAATAAAATCTAAAAATATGCTTATAATGTATGTTTAGAAAGTTAAATTTTTACTTTGTTATTAGAACAGTTCGTTATTTTTTAAGCGTTATAGTTGAATCAGCTTTATTGATCATCTATTTAAAAACCTAAGCCAAATTCTACTTTGTGTTTTGTTTGTTGAAAATCTTGTCCGTATGTATATGTATTATTTTTATTATACACATATAGTTAAAAATTTTATACGTCCATTATTTGCAAATACAAACAAAATCAATACAAAAATATTGTTTTATAAAAGACGTACCTTCTTTAATTAGCAAGCCATCGAAGCGATTAAAGAAGAAAATGTTAAGAAAAATTTTCACTGATTTTTTTTAACAATTTTTTTGTTTATTTTGAGTCAGAAACTTTTTAAACAAAAATTACTATAATTACTTCGTCTGTTGGAGTCTTTATCGTATCTATACTATAAAAGAATATGATATTGCGATGTTTTTACAGTCTATTAGTTATTAATTATTGAACCAAAAAACTAAAAATTTTTGGATTTTAGTTACTTTCAATAATTAAACATAAAAACCGACTATAAATTTATAAAGATCACAATATCAAAATCCTATATAGTATAGTTGTGATAAACTGTCTCTCTTTGAGAACAGGGTAGGAATTTACGGTTTTCGACATGTAAAGTGGAATTTCGCTACTAGAATTTCTAAATTTGTAAAATTCTCTTTTTTTGGTTATTTATATCGTTTTTTAAATTACTATTTTACTAGTATCATTGTTATAAAAATATATACAATGCTAGTATAAAATAATTGGTTATAGAAAAATTATTTTTTACATCCATTAATTGGCCCCCAAACATATATTTTTTGAATTATTTTGTCAAAACAAATAATTTACGAACATTAGTTATTTTGCTACTTCACTTTGAGATCGAGACGAGGAGTCTTGATAGGTATCGGTCTCGGTTACCAAGTCTCGGTCTCGGTCTCGAAATACTTTTTCAAGTATCGGTCTCGGTCTCGTTTTGAGACCGAGACCGAGACTAGTCTCGTGGTCTCGCGAACCTCTATAGCCAAAATTCTTTCTAAAATTTTATTGACCTTTAATAATTTTATATAGATATATTTCTGTTCAGCTAGTTCCTTATTTCTTTTGTCTACCTTCCCCGCAAGGTTCTGCTTTGGTTTCTCATAGTTGTAATAAAAATTGTTGTACTTAAACATTATGCTAGGATTAGTAACAACGTATTTGTTTTTGTCATTATTCGTCAATTGTTTGAAAGCTACTTTTTATTGATTTATTTTTCTCGGTTCTCTCAATCTACCCACACAGTCGTGCACCGAACAGTTTTATGAACCTCATAGCATTCAGTAGATCGGAGCAGTTGAATTAATTATTTTATTTTTAGGAAAGTCAAAAATATTTCAAATAACCTTGCATTTTTTGTGGAAATAAACACCTTCCTAAGGTATATAAGCAGTAAGCATCGATGCCACAACATAGGAAGACAAAGAAGTGATAAGCAAAATTCAGGATTTCAAAATGGCAGCGCCCGTATGGCGGACGAATTTTGTCATTTGTGTAGATTCGGTTGAAAATTGATATTGGTATTTAGTGTTTAAGACTGCAAATTACGATTTTTTTTAAAACATTAAAAAATTTGACAAAGCGGACGAATTTTGTCACTTGAGCCGATTCGACTGAATATCGGTATCTGGGGGTATGCAAATTAGAACTTTTAGCGAACATTTAATAATTCAAAATGATGTCGCCAACAAGGCGGAGCAATTTTGTCATTTTGCAGACTGAAAATGGGGATAATTAACAGTGCAAGTTACAGATTTTTAGTCAAAATTTTTTCTAATATGTGTTAAATAATGGCAATTACAAAAAGAACGATTCGAATTCTGTTATTTTTACTGCCGCTAGGCAGCGTGTGTAAACGGTGAGCAAACTTTCATCAATAAATATCAAATTTCAAAACATTTTCTCACTTTCCTCGATGCAGTTTCGCTCATTTTAGCTTAATACATCATAAAACTCAAAGGATGTTTATAGATTAAACATCCTTTAATAAACCAATCGTTTAAGAAAGCGAGTTCAGAATGTTTACAAACTCATTTACGTCTTCCACGTGAGAACGCATTCTAATTGCCAAATGGTGCGTTTAATGACACTATTTTGAATCTTATGCAATACGGAGAGATCAATGGGATGTCGTTTTTCCGAAATGTTGTCGCAAGAAATGATTTATCTCTTTCTTAAAGTTTTTCAGCGGGGAATAAAAAGAAGAATTTTTCGAGGCGTATATTAATGAGAGCATTGACACGGCATATTTTTTTTTTAGTTTGCAGAAAGTGCATAGACATACCTAAATTTAGGTTTTATTATGTCATTTTATTGACCGTTTCTAAAATATATACATTAAATAATAATACAAATTTAGAACAGAAGTTTTCACGTCTCGCTTGCGATTGCATCAGGCATCTTCAGGGATCTTCACTCTATTAGATCTGAATACTGAATTCAAAGTTTTGTATTGCATGTGTGCATATTTGGAATTTAGGGACGCTAAAACGTGAAGATATGGAAAACCTCGTGATTTTTTTACCATTAAATTTATTTGGCCGCCATTTTGTTCCGCCATCTTGAATTCGTTAAGCAATTTTTTAGTAATAATGTTTTTAACATTTCACTAGGTGGCCATTTTATTTGGCCTTGATACTTTCCCGCATTCAAAAGCAGTTAGATTGACAGATAAGAGATCAGGCTTTACGGGAATTTAAACGAGCCAGGACTGCTGTTGCCTGGGAAAATTATAAACGCTTAAGAAATTTTACTGTTTCGTTAGTAAGGCGGGAAAAGAGGAAATATTTAAATGAAGTTTGCGTGGAAAAAAATTTAAGAAAAACCTGGAGATCTTTGAAGTCATTGAAGTTATGCTCTGGTAAAGATTTTAGTATTCCAGATAATCTGGCCGATCCAAATAAGATTAGTGATTATTTTGGTGAATTTCTTCAAAATATTTCTGATTGCAGTTTGAAAATTAATTTTTATCGGAATAATATTTTTAATGATCAATTGAATTTTTCTTTTAATATGACTACTATTACAGAGGTTCACAAAATAATTCACGAAATACGCACTGAAGCTGCTGGTGTTGATGGCATGAGCGTTAAAATGTTAAAAATTTGCAGTCCTTTCATTGACAAATACATTACCCATATTATTAATTGTTGCATAGAGACTAATTATTTTCCGGATCAGTGGAAAATTTTTATTGGAAAACCTTTATCTAAAACCAAAAATCCAACCAAACTTAACGATCTCAGGATAATCAGCATTTTACCACTTCTTACTAAAATTTTTGAAAAAATTTTATATAATCAATTATTCAATTACTGTATTGTTAATAATATAATTCCGGAAACTCAATGTGGCTTCAGAAAAGACTTTAGTACATCCGTTGCATTGGTTGGTTTAACCGATGATATTATGACTGCTGTTGATAAGAAATTAAATACTGCGCTAGTCCTCCTTGATTTTTCCAAAGCTTTTGATACTATTAATCACGAACTTCTGCTATCAAAACTAAAATATTATGGACTTGAGGAACCCTCAGTTAATCTTATAAAGTCATATTTTTCTAATCGTTATCAAAAAATTTTTTGTAATGACATATTTTCAGATGAGGTTCAGATCTTGTCAGGTGTGCTTCAGGGTTCGATCCTTGGACCACTTCTTTTTATTATTTACACTTCAGATATTTTGAAATCTTTAAAACAATGTAAAATTCAGGCGTACGCAGATGACACTCAAATTTACTATCATTTTAGTCATGAAGACCACTTAAATGCATCAAATATAATAAATGAAGATTTAAATATATTACAAAAACATTCTTTTGAACACAACTTAAAATTAAACCCTTCAAAATCAATTTTGATGCTTTTTGGCCCAAAGAACCACAGAGATTTTTTGTGCCAAAATCTTAATATTAATATTGACAGTATCAGACTTCCTGTGGTTGCGTTTGCTCGTAACTTGGGAATTCTGTTGGATTCCGAGTTACGGTTTAGGGAATACGTTAAAATATTGATTCAAAAATCGTATCTGTCTCTAAAGGTATTGTATAACAGCCGTCAAGTCCTTAGTTTTTCCTTGCGTAAAATGCTTTGCGAATCCCTAGTTTTATCAAATTTTAATTATTGCGATTTTGTCTATGGTTCTTGTCTGGACATGGCAGACAAGAATCGGATTCAAAAAGTTCAAAATACATGTTCGCGCCTTATTTTGGGACTAAGAAAATTTGACCATATTTCACACACTTTCAAAGAACTAGGTTGGCTTAAAATGGATAATCGTAGAACGCTACATCTAGGCAGCTTTTTAATAAAAATTTTAAAAAACCCTGTGCTACCTTCATCCCTTAAAAATAAGTTTATGTTACGTTTAAATATCCACTCACGTAACATTAGATTTTGCAATAAATTAACGATGCCTCATCATCCGACCGCCATGTTTCAGAGATCTTTTACTTATAATGCCATAATACTGTATAACTCATTACCCTCTGAGCTAACATTGTTAAATGATATCAAATTTAAAACTTTATTTAAAAAACATCTCTTTAATATTCAAAACTCTATTTAAAATTAAAATTAAATTAAAATGTTTAAATTACTATTGTTTTTATTTACAATTCTGCTTATGTCTTGTTTCTCCAATATGGCAGGTATGAACATGACTCCTAACACTCGTAACTTTTTTTTTATGTATTTTAATATAATTATTTGATTTGCATGTTAAATTTAGATTAATATTTTAACTGTATATCCAGCAAAATAGGGTTCAGTAGAGTAGCCTATTTGGCTAGACTGCGCCCTGTTTTTTCCTGGATTTTTTTTTATAATTTTAAGCAAACATTGTAACAAGTAAGAAAATAAAAGTCATTTATTATTATTATTATTATATAAGCTTTAAGTTTAAAACTTTTTACCTATTCATATAGGTAGGTTCTAAGCCCGGGTAAAACAATATTTCTTATACGTCATAAAATTGTAAAAATCATTAAATACATTAGAAAAACTTTTTATTTTAACTTAAAACAGAAATAATATTCCTTATTATTATTAACAATATTAATATTGAAAGTACAGTTTGTGGCATGTTGCATATTTAAAGCTGAGTGCAACTGGTTTCTTGGGAAAGCTGATGAAAATGATTCGTTATCCAGCGTTAATGAATGAACTGGAACTTCAATGGTTTTCTCGCAAATATACAAACTTGGTATTTCAACTAGTTGATTTTTTGCACTGCCACCTAAAATATTGTTGCATAACCCTTTTTCGTACGTAGTTGAGTCGTGTAGAGATTCTATAAGAAGAGATTTTTCAAAACTCAAATTCCAAGGGGGTGAAACCACCCCTTAAATATTATAATTTTTTTAATTTAAAAAACGGTCAGTTTTTTGGAAAAACGCTTGAATACGTGTTATTTAATTTATTTTTCTACATACTTTAGGATCTTTTAAAAATTCATACAGAGTGTTCAAAGGGGTGAAACAACCACTTAAATTATACAATATTTTTTTATTTAAAAACCGGTTAGTTTTTCGAAAAAAACGCTTGAACACGTGTTTTTTAATTTATTTTTTTACACATTTTAGAATTTTTAAAAAATTCATACAATGTGTCCAAAGACGTAAAACCATCCATTGAATATTATAATACATTTTATTTAAAAAACCGTTAGATATTCGGAAAATGCTTGAACATAATATCCTTTATATTTTATTTTACTACATATTTTAAAACTTTTTAAAATTCGAGACAGGGTGTCCAAGGGGCTGAAACCACCCATTTAATATTATATTTCTTATTTAAAAAACAATTAGTTATTCGGAAAAACATTTGAACACGTGCTTTTTATTTTATTTTATTACATATTTTAAGATTTTTTATAAATTAATACAGGGTTTTTGAAAAAATCGGGTCATTGATTAATTTTTGAGACCTTTCTCAAACCGTTTGCCGTAGAAAGCTGAGTTTGTGCAAACATCTTGATTTCAGGATGCAGAGGTTCGATAAGAATGGATTCTTCGAAACTCAGTTTCCAAAGGGGTGAAACTACCCCTTAAATGTTTATAGTGGACTCGAAAGTTGTCAAAATAAAACCGCTTCTTGGTTTACAGAACGAGCTATATTAACTCAAAAAAACGCACAACAGATGAAATAAATCTAGCTTTATTGGAAAACATACTCAATAGATGTAATTATAGACCAAGAAAATGCGGTTAATTATTTTATTGAATTCCTACACTCTCTAAACGCTTCAGGAATCTCTCTTTACGAGTTAACTTTAAAAGTGGAGGCACCAGTGGAGCTTATTCGAAATTTAAAACTACCACAATTGTGTAATGGAACTCGGTTACAGGTTAAAATACTACAAAACAATGTAATAGAGTCTGCTATTATTTCTGGCCCTAGTATGGGAGTTTTTATATCACGTATCCCTTTAATTCCGCCAGACTGTCTTGTTCAGTTTAAACGTGTAAAGTTTCCTTTAAAGCCTTGTTTGGCAATGCCAATTAACAAAGTTCAAGGGCAATCCTTAAGTAGAGCTGGAGTAGACATGCCCTACGATTGTTTTTCCCATGGTCAACCCTATGTCGCATGCTCTAGAGAAAGTTCGCGTAGTAGCTTGGCTATTTTACAGCCAGATTAGGGGTTCGCGAGACCATGAGACTAATACCGAGACTTGAAAAAGTATTTCGAGACCGAGACCGAGACTTGGTGTTTGAGACCGAGACCGATACCGAGACTTACCTATCGAGACTCTCGGTCTCGATCTCAAAGTGAAGTAGCAAAATAACTAATGTTCATAAATTATTTGTTTTGACAAAATAATTTAAAAAATATATGTTTAGGGGCAAATTAATTGATGCAAAAAATATTTTTCAATAATTATATTATAGCCATTTAAAAAACGATATGAGTAACCATAAAAAGAGAATTTCCCAAATTTAAAAATTCTAGAAGCGAAATTCCACTTCACAAGTCGAAAACCGTAAATTGCCACCCTGTTCTCAAAGACAGACACTTTATCACAACTATACTATATAGGATTTTGATATTGAGATCTTTATAAATTTATAATCGGTTTTTATGTTTAATTATTGAAAGTAACTAAAATCCAAAAATGTTTAGTTTTTTGGTTCAATAATTAATAACTAATAGACTGTAACAACTAAAAACATCGCAATATCATATTTTTATATAGTATAGATACGGTAAAGTCTCCAACAGACGAAGTAATTGTGGTGATTTTTGTTTAAAAATAAACAAAAAAGTGTTAAAAAAAATCAGTGAAAATTTTTCTTAACATTTTCTTCTTTAATCGCTTCGATGACTTGCTAATTAAAGAAGGTATGTGTTTTATATAACAATATTTTTGTATTGATTTTGTTTGTATTTGAAAATAATGGACGATATAAAATTTTTAACTATATGTGTATAATAAAAATAATACATATACTACGGACAAGATTTTCAACAAACAAAACACAAAGTTGAATTTGGCTTTAAATAGATGATCAATAAAGCTAATTCAACTATTACGCTTAAAAAATAACGAACTGTTCTAATAACAAAGTAAAAATTTAAATTTCTAAACATACATTATAAGCATATTTTTAGAAAATATTTCAACCTATATAATAAACCTAAAAATATTACAGAAAATTTAAACTAATATTTTATAATTTCATTTTTCAAGTTACATTTATACCATGAATGAATACATAATAAGCATTTGTTTGAGGTTTCATTTAAAATGCTTCTTAGTTTTGTATTAATTAACCCTGCTTGTGAAAATAAACGCTCTACTGCTACAGAGTTCGCGTGTATAGACAAAAGATCTTTTGCCATTTTGGCTAAATTTGGAAAGTGTTTATCGTGTGCTTTCCACCATTCTAAAATATCTGTACCCTTTGGACCGCGCTTTAATTGCGAATATTCTATTATTTCTTTTCTCCAATTTTCGGAATCACCTTTTTTTCAAATAGTGATGTATAATCGATGTCACAGTTATCATCGCTTGAGGAACTTGATATTACTGGTGATTCAGCAGGCACAATATAATATTTATCCCTGTACATTTTCTCAAAAAAGGCTATAGATTGATCTTTCAGGCGAAAAATTAAACAAGTAGATATTTGTTTAATAAATAAATTTACTTTTGAAATCTACTCCACTTTTAAAATTTATAGTTAATTTACCAAATAACAAAAATAGTTGATTCATAAGTAGTATTATGAACCATAGCCGCCTTTGTGCAAGCACAACGTGCAGATCCCTAAGAACGGCCCTGGTTAAGAAAGTAAATACGCATCAAAGTAATAAAAGTTTAGTTCAAAATAGCAAAGTTTACAGAATAACTAAGGGTGCTTTACTTGGCCATCGATCGTGTTCTACCTATTGAATTATAACGTCTGTCCCTAGAATGCCCAACACGTTGCTTGCATGAGTTCGGCAGCATTATACAGTGTGTCCTTATTTTGTGTTTAATATATCTTATTCCATTTGTATATCTTTCGAAATGTCAAATAATTATTGTTCTGTGGATGGTTGTTTAAGTAACTCTAGTGATGTGTGGCCTTTCTGTTGATATCCAAAGAACAAGGGATATGTGATATTTATTTTGATACACCTACTATTGTCCGTATATCTTCATTTACTGATTCCATCTGTTGGCAACATCATTTCGAATTATAGATATTGGAACAATTTTTTATATAAATATACCTACATTTTTTCTACTTTACTGAAATGTTCAAACATTGGGTTTTTTTACATTAAATTTTTAGATCGGCCAAACTCTGGGTTTCGAACGTAGGCTTCCATGTGCTTTTGTCTAAATAACATCTCGGCAAACAATTAATATTTTTAAAATTTTGTTTTCGAGACCACCGAGACTTTCGAGACCACCGAGACTAAACATAGTAAACATTTTCCGAGACCGAGACTGATTCTGTCTCGGTCTCGGTCTCGTCTCGCGAACCCCTAAGCTAGATAATGCAACAACAGACGTGGTTTATAAAGAGGTACTCAAATGGAGGGATTTAAGTACCATTTTACATCCTTTTCATTATAGTCATATACGCGAAGGAAGTCGCGGGTACCCGCTAGTTTTCTATAAGATAGTAGATACTTTCCATTGTTACTTTCGTCGGATATAACAAAAGAGCGTGAAGTGTAATTTTTTGAAAACTGAATTTTGACCACAATTAAATTACTCTTGTCTTCAATGTCAAATGTTGTTAGTTTTGCTAATTCCTCTCTTCTGCAAACGACTGCAAGACCAAAAATAGTCGCGATTTATTTTATTTTATTCGTTAAATCCGATATGTTTTCTTTTGTAAAAATATTTGCTTTCTTTGGTTTGAAGCCAACATTTCGCTTTTTAATAAAAACAGTTAATTTATAGAATTTGCTTATATCTATATTTTCTTTAACTTTTAAAACGTTCTTAAGCATTGAGTACACAAAGTGTTTGGTCTAAAATCTTTGCTTAATTTAAGAAAATAAGCGATAGTATCTCTTTTTTAACACCTTTTCCTTTGGACTATTTCTCGAACAAGTCGTAATACTTTTCATACTTCTGTTTTGACTTTACTGGCAGTACCTCTAAATTTGCTGATTCCACGGCTTTTAGTACCTCTTCTGGTATTCTTTCATCAGAACTATCCATTTTAAGCAGAATTACTTTTTTTGAAGCTTTTTTCAAATGACTGAATGTTTGTATTTTGACATAGCAAAAAGACTAAAATTGTCAAAATTGCAAAGTGGCAAAGAGAACTTATTGTTTTCTTATTTACGATTACATTGCTTCCCTTTTACGAGGGAAGTAAAAATATTAATTTCTCAGTTTACTGATGCAACAAAATTAACAAAAAATTTCGTGAAGTTGGAAAGGTAAAAGATGCTATACGTTCTTGCAGACCTAAAAGCGCAACAGATGATAATAAGGCTCTGAATGTTTTAATCAGTTTGGAAGAAATTCCGCACCATTTAACCAGAACATTAGGAAGAGAAAATGACGTCTCACACACATCCGTAGACCGGCTTTTAAAAACTGAAAAGGTTTATCTATACAAAATAACGTTGGTGCAAGAACTCTCTGAGGATGATCACGATAGGCGCTTGTAATCTTGTGAAATAATGATGGAACGTTGCAGGCATAATTGTCGATATTGGGCCAGGGAAAATCTACACATTGGATACGTGAAAATCATACCCAAGATGGATTAGACGTAGTGGTACAGTAGAGCGTCCACCTCGGTCTCCGGACTTGACATCCCTTGACTACTTTTTATTTTTGTGGGGACACCTTAAAATATGGTTTATAAAACCAAGCCCAACGTCCTCGAGGATTTAAAGGAGCGAATAGAAATCGAATGTAGACGAATCGAGGAGGCTGGCATTCTTTTTAATGTATTAAATATTTTGTCACAATATTTAGCCTACTGTCAAAAAGTAAATGGACAATATTTTAAACACCTTACTTAGATATTGTTTGTTGTATTCGGTATTTCTTTTTTGTATTGTTTCCGTTGTTTTATGCAATCTACTTTTAAAGCTGAGACGCTGCTTTCTCTTGCTAGTGTCTTGGTAGCAAGATGAGAAATTATTGTGCTTTCCGGCCTGCCAGAATGTATGTACAGCATCTTTTATCTTTCCAGTTTCAATACAAAATATGAATAAGTGTTGGTGGAGTTGGCAAATGACATTTTTTTAGTTGTTGGTGATACTAGGTAGCTACATAAAAGCGCGGACCTTTTTTTACCTCTCAGTTGGGTTTTTTTACTTAATCCCACCTCAATATTTTCTCTTTGGGCGTCCTTCAGAACGAGACTTGCGACGACACTGAATCTGAATAAGTATTTTTACTAAAAATTTCACAAAATAAAGAAAAAGTAAGAGCAACTATTGGAATTCCGATATTTACGACCGTCTCCCCTTTATTTATTTCTGCGGCTAATGGTTTTAAAAATAGATTTCTTTATGATGAGTGTTCTATATGAGAGCTGTGACAATAAAAATAAAAATGCCCGAATTCTCAATTAATTATAAAGACAGATTTGTGGGATTTGTAGGATTAATAAACGCTACAGGAATTCTGGAAAGCTAACATGATTGTGATAAGACAGATATTAACATTTATTTTTTTTCAAAATACATATCATTTATCTTTTACGACATACATATACAGTTGTTTTGTTTTTTAAATGATGGCTAAAAGTGAAGCAGGTAATTTTTTGCCTTATTTTAGGACTAAAAGTTCCTATAAACATGTGTCCGTAAGGCCTTCGTTTTTTAGATTCAAAGTGTCAAAATTTTATTTTTTTAGTACATTTCTAGAGATGCGAAACATAATATTAAAGGGGTGGTTTCAGCCTCTTGGACACCCTGTCTCGGTTTTAAAAAAAAATTAAAATATGAAAAAAAATAAAATATACAGCATATCATGTTCAAGCATTTTCCGAATAACTAACAGTTTTTTAAATAAAATATATTCTAATATTTAAGGGACGGTTTTACTCCTCGGGACAGATTGTATGAATTTTTTAAAAATCCTAAAATATGTAAAAAAAAATTAAAAAACACGTGTTTAAGCATTTTTTCGGAAAACTAACCGTTTTTTAAACAAAAAAATATTGTATTATTTAAGTAGTCGTTTCACCCGTTTCACGACCCTGTATGAATTTTTAAATAAAAAATATTGTAATATTTAAGGGGTTGTTTCACCCCCTTGGAATTTGAGTTTTGAACAATTTTTTATATAAATTATCGAACCTCTACACCCTAAAATCAACCTGTATGTCAAAATATAGCCTTTTACCTCAAGCGGTTTGAGCTAGAGCTTAATGAGTGAGTCAAACAACTAAGTCTTTTATATATATATATATATATATATATATATATATATATATATATATATATATATATATATATATATATATATATATATATATATATATATATATATATATATATATATATATATATATATAATGGCCCCATTGAGCTTGGGTATCCAGCGGGCCTAAATCCTGTTCTTGCCGGTCTCCTCCGTTTATGTCTAATGAACATTAAAACAATTAAAAAAATTAAATTTTATTTCTCGTTAGTATTACTCCGTTTTTTGGCTTTCTTATTTAATTATTACGTTTTTATGTTCTTAAAACTTAAATGAGAAAAAAAACTGGTTGCTTTTAATTTTTTTCTATTAAAAAAGGGGACATACAGATCTACGGAAATGAAAAAATATATATTAATAATTTCCATAATTGTTTTAGGGAAAAACATTCTGGTAGTCATCAAGTAGTGGCAGTTGAGAGTAGCACCAACATAGCAGTGACTAACATAAAGGTAAGGGAATTAAATAAATATTTATATATTTGTTTATTTATAATATTTAATTAATGGCCAGACCATGAAGTATAAGAATCTAAATATTCTCACTGTACTGATGCCGCGAGTCTTGATACTCGAGACTCAGATTTTAGTAATATAAACCCGCACTTATAGATATAAATACATGCCTTTCTACTTCTGTCAAAGGATATTATGCTTCAATAAAATTCTTCGGATTTGTTTAACTGAAAAGTTGTATTGCCAAAATCTACCAAATTTTGGATTGTTATATCTTATATTTTTTAATTATTAGACTTTGGTTTTGTGCCTTTAAAAATGTTTTAATATTAATAATAAGCATAATATTACCAATTTATTAACTTCATCATGTACTACAAGCTCATAAATATTTCTGTGTCTGACTGTCTCGAAAAAAAAACATAAAGAACAAAAATAAATATATAAATGGAATTGCTTGAATGTTTTTCAAGTATTCTTAAATTTAGAGCCGGTGAAATTTCAAAGTCAAATATTAATTGTTTTTCACAACCCCTTTCTAATACCTCTTCTGTACACCTAATAATCTGAAATTCCCTTTATAAATTCTAGAATCATTTCATTTTTTTCTTCTCTTGAAAAGAAAGTAGCAGCTCCTTAAGATGAAGTTGTGCTTAAAAAGTACCATATCTCTTTTGTCCAAAAAATATTCATATTGTAGTCACAATTAAAAAATTTACTATTTGAATATGACATTCAACCATTCCGTTAGACTGAGGATAATAAGGACTTGACGTACTTAATTTTATTGAATATAATTTAGAAAAATTTTGAAACTTTGACTGTTGACGAGAACGGCTGACCGTTATCAGAAAATATTTCTACTGGTAAACCAAATGAACTAAAAATATTTTTTAGAGTCGATATAACAGAACTGGCAACTTTATTTAAAATGTTATTACCTATTAGAAATTTACTGTAATAATCTACTATAACAAGAAAATTAATAGTAGGCAAAATCTATACCTATGTTACTCCAAGGCAAATCTGCAATGTCATGAGGAGTTAAAGGATATTTAGGATTTTTTTTTGGAAAAACGCTGACATCTAGCACAAGTTGATACTAAATTTTCGATATCCCTCGTCATATCTGGCCAAATACGGCTTACGCTATATTTTTGCAAGACTAAATACTTTGATGAGCTTTATGTATTATATTTAGAAATTCGATTCATAAGGACTCGGGAATTATAAGTCGTTTTTTAAAAAACAATTCATTTAATATCATTGCAAATTTCCCAATATTGTTTAATATTATCAGGAATATTTGATTTGTGTAATGGCCAACCATTTTAAATGTAATTCAATATTTGTTTTAAACTTTAGTCTTTTGCTGTTTCTTCAGTAGTTTTTTTAACATTTTCATCAGACATTGCAGAAGTTGAATACACATGGAAATTTTCGTCTAAATCGGTAATATTATACGCTTTGTTTCCAGGGTCCCTACATAAAGTTTCTGCAATTTGTAATGTTTTGACAGGAACGTAAATCAAATTATAGTCATATCTTAGTAAACGTATCATTAATCTCTGCAGTTAACGAGACTATTGACTATATTTTTGTTGTGCAGGGGTTAAAGATACTAAAGTAAATTCTATTGGATGATTATCTAAAAAAAACTGCCTCTAACCCGTAACGACTAGCGTCAACTGAAAGCGCGATCTCTTTATTCTGACCAAAATATGATAACATCTGATAGATTTTAAATTTGATAAACATTCATTCTGTTCATGATCCCAGGTTTTTTTTCACTTAATAGTTATCTTAAAGCACCTGGTTTTGTTAATAAGTTCCGTTTAGTTTTTTGGAATAGATATATTTTTTACAGTGGCGGCTATTCGGAGGAAGTAGGGAAAGTGTCTCTTCCCCAAAAAAGAACCTGGCAAGTTATTTTTTAACACACTTTAAAAATCAATACAATATACCAATTTTCAATATTAAATCTAACTCATTTCATTAAAAATTATCAATCATTGCAATTAAATTTAATGCATTCGTGGTATTGCCCCGACCGCGTGTCAGAAACCTAGAGGCAAACATAAAACGAAATGATATACTTGCGCGTACTAAGCAAACCCGTATGTGTGCCCACTGCACCGGCAGAAAACTCGTTCGTGTCGATCTTCCAGCTAGAAATGAAAATAATGCGTCGCTATAGCAACGAGAGTATGGCATGTACGAAGACCGCGCCTCTAGGGAAGAGCCGGAGTTCAACGCTTCCGTTCGTATTGTACGTAAAGTAGATCGCGCTTTATCCAGTATTTTATTGGCGGTCTTTTATTTTATTGTTTGGAGGAATGGCGCGTGTATGTGGTTGAACGGTATTGACATTGTTTGTAGTTTGTTAGAAACTTCCTTTGGAAAGAAGATGACAAAAATTACCTTTTAATTATGGGTAGACAAACAAGTGTGCTGACAATTAGTGCTAAAAAAGGCATTAAAAATTCTGGTAAACCCTACAATATTCATTTAAAAAATTCTTGGTTTTCTAAATTTAAAGTTAAACCATTTGAGGCCATTTGTTCAAGTACTATATTTAAATTTTTGTTATGATCATCTAAATCTTTCCCATAAACTAGCATGACATCAATAGTTATTTATAATATAAGAGATGTAAGTAACATTATACAGACCGAAGGTTGATCTGTCAGTAAACCTGGGAAATAACACCTCAATATTCCAAGCAGAAGTCCATGCTATCGAATTGTGTGTTAGAATGTTGCAAGAACACATAAAACGATAAAAATATTCTCGGATAGTCAAGCGGCCCTTAAAGCACTTGAAGCAAGTCATTGTACATCCAAAACAGTTTAGAACTGCCAAAAGGCACTCGTTGGCCTGGGGAGCGACAATAAAATTGCTCTTATCTGGGTACCAGAACATGCAGATTTGGAGGGAAATGAGTCTGCGGACCTTCTAGCAAAGAAAGGAGCAGAGACGAGATTCGTGGGACCTGAACCAGCTTTAGGCGTAGCCCACGAAACGGTCAAGCGCGCAATTTTGGACCTGGTTGAGGAAAAAGCTAATCTCTATTGGCTTGGACTGCCAGGCCTGTCACATGTAGAAGCATTTATCCCCCTTCCTATGAAGAAGAGGATAACAGAAAGTCTGTTAAATATGAACAGAATTAAGCTCAAAACAGCAGTAGGCTTATACACTGGCCATTGTGGTCTTAGACATCACATGCACAGGATGGAGTTTGAAGACGAATCCGAGTGCCGCCTATGTTTGGAGGATGACAAGACAACCAGACATGTGCTATGTGAATGCCCGGCAGCTGCCAGGATCAGGTTCTTTATTTTCGGTAGAGATATCCTGCTGCCCCAAGACTCGAAGAATACCTCCCCAAAGGTAATAATAAGACTCATTGAGAGTTGCTCGGGGAAGTGTAAACATAGGTGTGAGCCACAATAGACCACAGAGTCACAGTGGAGGGTCGGTTTGATCCACTAACTTTTAACCTAACCTAACATTTACCAGTCGAGGACGAGTTTGCGCCCAAGCGATATCGAGGGCTGGCAAACAAGTTCGAGACTGGTTAATGTACCTACATCCCATATAGCATATAACATTTTTCCTCCACCCTGTATTGCATGTTTACAAGAAAATGCTGGATATATTTTTGGATTTTCATTATCATTACATTCGATAGTATTCTCATTAAATTATGAAGGCAGCCGTAAACCGTTGCCAGAGCAACATAAGCAGTTTTTATTTTATCAACAACGTCAAGTTGACAATTCATAGTGAAAAGTTTGAAGAAGTCGAATTGTTTGAGTCTGTGTGGACAAAATGGATGTTTCAGACATAGAAGAATCAGCGAATATTGCTTGTTTATCTCTACCACCGTAAAAGTCGAAAAAAAAAAGGTATGAAGCAGCATATAAATCCTTTAAGAATTGGTGCCAAAGCAAGACGGCTACTGCAGTCTCAGAAAACTTGTTTTTAGCGTATTTTCACGAGAACAGTGCTATATTGAATTCCCCATCAAGCTTATGGTGTGAGTATTCGATGTTGAAGTCCACCCTTTTTATAGAGGAAAATATAGATATTTCTAAATATCCAAAACCTCGAGCATTTTTGAAAAGAAAAAATGATGCTTATAGACCCAAAAAATCGAATATGTTTAACAGGGAAGATGTGAATAAGTTCATGCTTGAAGCCCCCGATGATATATACTTATTGATGAAGGTCATAATGGTAATGGGAGTTGCTGGAGCGTGCCGTTCTAATGAACTCTGTGAAATGAAAATGGACAATGTTAAAATAAGTCAAGAAGTCATAATTGTGACCATTCCTGACTCCAAAAATGGAATGTCACGTACATTTACAGTGACAAAAAGTGACGATACTGACGACTATTAATCCGAGCTTCTTTATGCGATATCAAAATGAAAAGTGCTTAAACCTGCCTGAGTCCAAGTAAAACTGCGAAATTTCTAAAGTTTGAGAACTTCAAAATGTATACTGGACACTCTTTTAGAAGAACGTCGGCAACTTTATTAGCAAATACTGGAGTAGACGTATTAGCTATCAAGCGACATGGTGGATGGAAATCCGCTACTATTGCGGAAAGTTACGAAGCTGAGAGCCTCAATAATAAAAAGGAAGTAGCGAATAAAATTTTATACAATAAGACCCAGCCAGAAGTCTCTGGCAGTGCTTCAACAGAGACAGAAACATTGGTTAGAAATGAAGGATCTGTGGAGTTAGAAAATGTTATACACATCGAGAAGAAACGAGAGAAAGGGTTTCCAAATTTTGTTAATAATATGAATAATTGTAATAATTGTACCATTAATATTTTTTTAATTATTAAACTTTGTAATATGTTGATGAAATCAAAAATTAAAGCTACTTATAATAATTTTAGATTATTATTTTCCTAGGGATGTAAGTTGACTTACATCCTGTCGTTAAGGGCAACCAATACCTTATTTTTAAATGTGTCCAGATTATTTGTTGCGTTTAGATTGACAAACAAAAATCCTTTTTGGCTTTTTCGCAACTGAATAAAAATACTTAACTTTAAATTGATTGAAGCAAATATTTAATAAAATTACATATCTCAACATGTAGACTAGTCTGTCTACAGAATGTTTCGATACATAATATAAACAATATTATTTAAGCAAGTATAAGAAATTATGTTAAATTATGGCGCACTGATTTGCAAATAACTTGATAAGGATTTCGCATTCGAATGACCTGTAATTTTTATCAAGTTTTGCTCCGACACTCCGCTTTTGGCCAGCTTGGACACGGCAGTAACTCTGAGGGAATGGTTGGTAAATTTATTTGTGGTCTTGAGGCCTGATTGCTGTGCTTGTTTTTTTGTCCAAGTTGAAACCTCGTTTTCAGCTACTGGTCTGTTTTTGAACCATTTTCCGGAAATTTTCCAATGGGGGTTTGGCGTCAAAAATAGTCGAGTGTTGGAGATACTTTTCCTTTTATCTTGTAATTCTTTATAAATTCTTACTGGGCAAAAGCTGGGACTTCTCCTGTTTCTCACCAACCACTTCGAATCGGCGAGTTTTCGGCCATCACCTTGACATGTTTTAGAAAAAACAGGGTTGTATTGAATTCTACCTGTTTTTCCTCCGAAGTTGTCTGTTTCTTCTTTGAAAAAAGTTGTTTCGGCTCTTGCACCTTCTCCTACTCTCCAGGCTAATTCATAGGACAACAGAAAAGAAACACTTCTTTTGTAAACCCTCTGGAGTTGATTCATCACAAGCTTCGATTAGATTTTTTAATTCATTGTATGTTAAAAAAACGGCCGATTCTCTGCGTTTGCCTTCAATACCTTGCAAATGTCTCCTTTTGGCATTTTTTGCGTCTCGGGCCGATTTGAATTCGATCTGCTCGAAGGGATTTATTTTAATTTTGTATTCATTGAAATACCTTTCCATCAATAATTTCGCCGTCACATTCCCAATAATTTTTACCGTTCCTTCTTTATATTCCTCCCCGTTCATTTTTGGCATATTGTAGGCCTAGCTTTTCAAAATCATTGCTAGTTGGGATACTGGAGTAACTTGGTCAAACGTATAGTTTTTTTCATCGCAGAATGACATAAACTGTCTCCAGATGCTCTTCTTGGATTTAACGGTGTTTCTTGGTTCGCTTCCAATTATATTTTCATCAATTTCCTCTTCTTGAACTAGCCCAAAGCGATTATTCATATTGACAACTTTTCAAAAATGTTTGAAAGATACTTAAAAAAAATCAGTTTCTAGGGACTCTAGCGTCTCTCAAAAGCAGGTTTCATATTGTCAAGATTTCATTTTTTGGTTAGGTATGTAATCACACCTAACCAGGTAAGTGGAAACACCATGTTTCCTAGACGACCTGATATTTCCGCTATAATTTTTCGAAAACACCACCAGTCTTACGGGAAAATTTGAACATGAGTGGAATATTCTACATAATACTTTGAAATGAAATATTTCCGGAACATTTTTAAGTAAGAGTATCTACCAAATGGTGTCGCAATTGTACACATTTTAGATTTTTTTTCGTCAAGTGCTACCTGCTTGAATGCAGAGGATGCATCTAACACAGAATAAACCCCTTAAACCAGCTAACTGAAAAAATATATTTTCAAAATCAGGAATTACAAAATATTCTCGTTTAATTTATTTACTAAGCTCTCTGGGATCCATGCAAATGCTCACATCACCATTTGATTTATTTACTGCAACGATAGGGTGAACCCAATCAGTTGGTTCAGTAATTCTTTTGATTAAACCTTCTTACAGAGCTTTTAGTATATCTAAAAGCTAACTGAGTCAGGCGGCATCACTAATTCTCAACAAATTCCCTGCACATTTATAATACATCCGCCTCGTACTCCTTTATAAAAACTTAAAACATCTTTTAAAATTTCGAAAAATATTGAATATTAACGGAAGAAACTTTTCTTGTTTTCTTAAACTGCTCCGCCAAGAGATGATTCATTCGGCAACCTGTTGATGGCCATCAATTAAAATGCTACCGTAATGACACTCTAATTTTACTGGGAGTACACTCATCGAGCACCTTTTCTAATTATAAGTCGCGGGCCCCTGCAAGTAAACACCTAATTATAAATGGGAACAGCTCTCCGCTATTTTTTCAATGGGTTAACCTTACGGATTATTTCTTCATAATAAATAAATATACGATAAAAATAACTCCCGTACTAATGCAGTCGTTTCGCAATAGTAAAGTAGGTCTGGGTGGAAATATAACATTGTGTCGAATATGTTTTATATAATTTCAACCCGAATAAAATTGTACTTTGGGGTTATATTTATAGAAAAAATTGCTCTCATGTAGTTGTTGTAGTCACTAGCATAGCCAGAAAAATCGTTTGGGGTGCAGAGGTCTAACATTTTGCAAGACACGACGCTACAGTAGTGACTAAAAAAAGCTTTTACTACGAGCGTATGCAAAATACCCTTTTTCCGCACTCATTTGCGTGTAAAAAGTAGCCTTTTCCCACACTGAGATTGGTTTTATTTTTATTTCCTAGTGATTTTGCTATAATTTAATACATTTTTGGATTAAATATTAATAAAAAATACGGGTTTTAAAGAGAAATTTTGAAATAGTTTTTTGGATTGTAGTGAAATTTATTTTTAAATGTCAGATTTAGAAAACGTTTAATAACTCGATAATTAATACGAGTGTGTTCCAATAGTTTGTTTCCATAGTTTATTGTAGATGTTTTTAAAAATAATACATGTACTAAATTTGAACTAATTATCTCGGAATATTCTGGAGGAAAACTCAAAAAACGAGAAAAAAAAATGAAACTTTGACAAGTTCATTTAAACATGGGTCCGCAAATGATTCGTTTCAGACTCTTTTAAATAACTTTAATATAATGGGGCAATGGGGGGGGTTTTTGACATGGGAAGTGGGTTTTTTGACATGGGAACTCATAATTTTGAAATAGTTTTTATGTAGCACATAGAGGGCGCTACGTACGCTAATATTGTTTACTCTAATTTGCCATAACTTTTTTGACAGTTGACTTTTGGGAATTTTTATGAATAAACCTTATTTTTATGTCTTTTTAAGCCGAAAATGCATACTTGCTTAATAACTCTAGAGGTAACAGTTCTTGAGATACAGAGTGTCAAGTTTTAATTGTTTTTTTCGTGATTTCGTTTTTCTCACACGTTTTCCGGGTTTATTAATTCCAATTTGGTACCTTTTTTTAGTTTTTAGAACCTCGACAATAACTAAAAGCAAAATTGTAATATGCAGAATACAGGATGTTTTTTTTGCGCCACCAGGAATTCCATTCTCCTGTGTTTTTTGAATTCCCTGTATCATAATTTGGTTTTCTATTTTTTTCTCATTCTTTTTGTTTCTTTGTATTTATATGGTATATGTTATCATTTTCTAGATCTTTGCGAAAATAGCCGTCTATGCAAACCAATTATCAAAGTAACAAAATTTTAAAAAATCTAGTGGCTTATTAATTAACAATTTAATTCTAACGTTACATTAAAAACTGAAACAATTATAACAACTGCTGAAAATGACCTCCTCTTGTTAATATGTAGGACTCAACTCTTTGCCTTATAGACTGGCGAACTCTCTCTAATGTCCCAGGTGTATTGCGAATTATTTCACATGAAGCTATAATTCTGTTTTTTAAATCTTCCTCTAACTGGATAGGGGTCTGATACACCAAAGATTTTAAATGTCCCAAGAAAAAATAATCTAAACAATTTAGAACGGGGGACCTTGGATGCCATGGCTGGGGTCCACGTCGACTTATCCAACGGTTGTTGTATTGTTGATTTAAAAACTCTTTTACATCCAAACTAAAATGTGGCGATGCGCCACTAAGCACAAACCACATTTGGTGTCTTATTTCAAGTGGTACCTCTTCTAACAGCAGCGGAAGTTCTTCTTTTAAAAATTGACGACAATACTGTCCGTTTAACCTTCATGGCAGGAAAAATGGACCCACCAAATGGTCTCCAATAATACCAGCCCACACATTTAGTTTTAACTCCTCCTGAAAATGACTTTCGGCTAACGCATGAGGATTTTCTTCTGCCCAAAAATGAGTATTCATCACTAAATACAATTTCATTTTCGAAGAACGGATTCTGGGTCAACCTTTGAATGAACCATAGGCAAAAATTAAATCGGAATGGAAAGTCGCATGGAGAAGAGCTTGGACTTTTTGGATATGGTGAGGACACATCAAATTATACATTAAAATTTTATAAACAAGCACATGTGAAATGTCTAATGTTGCCGCAATTTTTCTTGTACTTGTACCTGGTTCGTTTTCTACAGTATTCGGGTCTGCATCCTCAACTTCAATAGTTTTAACAGTGCGATGTGCTTCCTGATAAATGAGTAAACTTCTGGATTTTCGCTCAGTCGCACAGTGGGCCAGAGGGACCCTGTGAACTTGAAAAACTCGAAATATGTTTAAATGACAAAAAAAAATTTCATAAGTATTTGAATAATGAAAAATTGATTTTTTTGAGTTTATTTGACATTCATAAAACTTATTATTATACAGGGTAATCTCAAAAATATCTATATTACAAAACAGATCAGTCGTTTGAATTGACTGAAGTTAACAATGTATTGATAAATAATTTTGATAAGAATAACCAAAATTCAGAAACGATTTTTAAATTATATTTTATATAATTTTATATAATTTATATATTTATAAACCTAGTAATAGTGTGTGTGAGAATTTGATTAACAGTTGACAAACTTTTTTATTTTTCATAGACTTTTATTCCTAGTAAAACAAATAAATATTAACTATGGTTTAATTATTGATTCTTTGCTGTTACGTCATAATATGGCAACCGATGAATTCCATAAGATGACGCTTGGTGACATTCATGACGTAACGGCAAAGAAGTATCAGTAATTAAACTTTATCATTATACCTATAACAGTAACACTATATAAACTTATATAGTTCAATTTTTTTAACGTTCCCCTTTTGACATATGACAAAATATGACATTATTGACATATTTATATTAAAATTTGACATAATAATTGTCAATTAAAGGCTGTCAAAGGTCAAAACGGGGGAACGGTATAAAAATTGAACTATATTTATTTAAGAACAAACAAATAAAACGATATTATTAACAATAGAATAAAACTCATTTGTTAGCAAATAATATCGACAGTTATTCAGAATCACTGCTACTGTCACTACTGTCACGGTCGTTTAAAGATGATGGATTTGGATTAAATGATTTTAACAAATTTAATGCTTCTGGAACGAGTTTTTTCTTTACCGGCAATTTAAGTTTTCGTAAACTTGTAATGAAAGGATCGGAAGAAATCAACAAATTGTGGAAGACATCAATATTAGTTTCCACTCTGCTCATTTTTATTGAACGATGTTCCCTGTATTGTCGATATTCTTTATTTCGAGCTTCTTGAGCCTCCTCCGATAATTGACCAATGGGCACAGGACATGATTGGATGATTTCTGCTCCATGGAGAAGAATTTTATGTATAGTGACAGGCATTTTATACCATGGATACAGATGTACAAATTGTTTGGCGGTTTCTAAGGAATACGATTTAAAACTGTTTATATCAATGTTAAGTCCGCTGGCAATTACTTGTAGGATTACAAAAAAACGATATAATAAATTTTGATCTAAACGTGTTATTTCGGCAGAAATTTTGAAAAAATTTTCGAGCGGTGTTACCGTCATTACTTGTCCCCACCCCTTGTTTTGTTTGATCTATAATTATACCTAAACGATTTCTAAAGTCTTTCTGAATTCTCTCTTTTTCTTCTTTAATTTTTATTTTATCTTCTCCACGAGCCTGCCATTTTTGTAAACTTAACCTGTAACTTATTTTGAGGAGACATTCAAGACAGCGAATCCACGCGTGTAACGTAGACATACCAAAATTTAAATATTGTTCCTTAATCGGTCTCTTTAAAATATCATCTATGGAATTCATTTGTGACGGTGAGGCCCCACAAATATAGCACGTTTGAGAAGATGTATCTGTCAAAGCACTGACCATTTTACCATCAATCATTGACATGATTAAACTATGATTTATGTTAACAGACACATGCTCACTCAGTACAACCCGAGTTTCGACCAATTTTTGTATTTCTGTATCCATGTTATACTTTTCAGTCTTAGATACTTGAATTGATTCTTTTAAAAACTGCATTTTTATAGGCGTGCAGTAAACAGTGGAAGAAGGCCGCGGATTTTGCCATACAAGAACTTTCTCATTTTTTAAATTTTTATAATATAATTCTAACGGAACCAAACAGGACAAAAGTAAATTAGTATCAGAAAACTCACCCTGAAAACCTTGCTTATACTCTTTTTGCCCTGAGCTACCATCACAACCCCACTTACTCAGCAAAGTAAATGTATTAGTATTTTGAGGAAAATTATCGGAGGAGAGGTCAAGTGCCAAGAACAATCTGGATACCGTATGATCCAGTAAAGATTGTAATGTGACAGAGACAGAGTGTTCAGTAGCAGTGATTTCTGTTGGATAGCAAGATTGTTTGGCCTTTCTTACAATATTGTATGATGGATACAAGTTTACATTACTTTCTTTTGCATTGTTTCTTAAGAGTTGATACTGACGCTTGGAAAGATTTGTATCTATTATCAAAGATAGTGCTTTTTCTGGAGACATCTGGAGCGGTGAACTTGTTGTATTGTTTTTATTTAATACTTTTAAATGTATAGCCAATAGACTTGCAGCTGCTGGCTTGCCGGAACCCCTCAGACCCATTTCTGCAGCAAATACGAGCTCATCGGTTTCACATTCTCGCAGTTTCTCGGTTCTCTTGTACTTTCCACCATAACTTAAACTATTAAATGGTACCTTTGGTCGACCCAAAGTAGAATTTTTTGGCTTGGTGCACGTTATTGTAATATTTGTTTCCAGCCATGCCGCATGACTTGTCAAAAACCTATTTGCGTTTCTATTGGCCGCTTGCCATTTTTTTCGGAATTGAACGAAATAATTATGTGCCAAAGATTTTACCCGTTTTTGGTTCTGATCTCGACAACTTGCACATAAAATATTAGATAAGATATCTTCTATGGCACGTTCTTGATGACGGGATTCATATAGTGATTTTATCTGAATTGAATGTCTAATTTCTAAAAAAAAAGCGCCATATTTTACAAATTTGTTAAAAAGAATATCTAACTCAGAAATAGAGAAATAAAAGTACAACGAAAGTGTAAAATCACTTAGCGATGTATTTGAACTTGGCCGCCATCTTGGTATTCAAAATGGCGGTCATTTCTAGTAATTGGGTAAGTACTCAATCTATTTTTCATAAAATGTTTTTTGTTTCACTGCAATCAGTCATTTATTAGGAGAGTTACATATATGAATATTGTGTGCTTGTGTGTTTTCAGAAAATATAAAAATTAAAATGATATACTTAGTTATCTAAAAAAATATTTTTTTGAAAAAGGAGCAGCTAGGAGCAGGATTTTATTATACAGCAACCATTATGAGATATTAGTAGAACTTTTAATAGTAATGGTAGTCCTAACAAATGCTAATATTTTAAGATATTGCTTAATAAAGTCAGAAAATAGTTTATTGTGATATTTTTTTATAAGCTGAATGCTGATTATGATCTGGTTGTCTTTAAGAATTAGTTTATCAGCGTCAAAAATGGATAAAAACTCACCTTCGATGGTTTCTTGCATTTTAATTTTTGTAAAAAGATAATTATCTTATAATAACTGCTCGATTTTTAGCCGACAAAACTATTAAAATATCATATAACAGTACAAGAATATTACTGACAACAAACTTTGAAAATTATTTCTGTCATTACTATGACAACCACTCGACTTGTTACACTTGTTTCCGAATCTTCATGGCCTACTTAACCAATTTGTGATAATAAATAAAGGTAAAATACGAAAATGATTTTTGGACTTTTTAAATAGTTTAGGGTATTTGTGGCCCACAGTGAGTCGCATGTAAACCTAAGCAAAAGTTCGTGAATCAGGCTGTCGTCGATTTGGATAACGCTATATAGAGTCGTTTAGCTTCAAACGAATTACCATTGGCAAGATTATAAATGAAATGAATATCAACATATTCACGGTTTGTAAACTCAACCATTCTTAAATATTAAATACCTCAAAAGACTTTAGAAATATTAAATAGCGTAAAAAACTTTAACTATCCAATTATTTTAAACTAAATGTTAAAAAGGGTAACAAACGGAAAATATTGTTATGCTGTTTACTTCGATCTCAAAATTATTTTATACTAAACGTCAAAAAAGGTAACACACGGAATAGCCAACTAGATTTTTTCCCATTTTGTTACTTTGATAATACTTGATTTGCATCGAAGGCTATTTTCACAAATACATAAAGAAATATTACAGATACGATAAAAACGAAGGGAATTAAAAATAATGAGAAAAAATTGGGAGACAGATGATGATATTAAGATTTATACAGGGTATTCCAAAAAAATACAGGACAGTGGAATTCTGGGTGGCACAAAAAAATAACTCCTGTCTACTGCATACGACAAATTGGGCGTTTGGTTATTGTAAAGTTCTAAAAACTAATAAATGTAGCAAATTGGAACTAATAAACTCTGAAAACGTGTAGAAAAACAAAAAAAAATTAAAACTTTGACATCCTGTATCTCAAGAATGAAACATTTCTCAGTACACCTTTATAAGATAGAAGTTATTTATTTTAACGATACCTATTACATACTAATTTGTGTAATGTAATGTCCAGCAACTTCATCATCAAGTTTCAAAGGGAATAGTTAACCTGCGTCAACGCAGATATTTGCAAATTTCTCGAAAACGAGAAAAAAAAAAGAGAAGTAAAAAAGTATTCCTTTTTTGCTTCTATTGTCAAAAAAGTTATGGCAAGTTAAAGTAAATAACAATAGCGTGCGCAGCGTCTTTTAGATGTTAGATAAAAACTAATACCAAATTATAATTTCTCATCTCAAAAAACATCGGGTTACCCAATTTTGTGAAAAAAAATTATTTTGTGTAAAAATTATTAAAAAAAGACTAAAATGTCAACTTCAACACCCTGTATCTCCGAAACGAATTTTTCGTCACAGAATAAGCCAAATAATTATCACCCTCCGTATCTACGTGACATTCATTAACGCCCTGTATATTGGCTTGTTTTCCTATTTTGTCGGGTACTATCACCTCCTGAAATATGTCCACGACAATTATTAACACCCTGTATATACAACCACTCTAGGTGTTAGGTTTATTAATTCCTTTACTAGTAGCTCTTGTTTTATTTCAGTGTTGACCCCTTTGGAGTTCATAATAAATTTATTGCAATCGTCAAACAGGTGAATAAAACAAAACGTCTTTTTTCCATCAATTCTTCTTAAATTTCAAAAGTTACGTTACGTGACAAGTAACTAAAGAGTACTAAATGGCATATTTAAATCTTGGCAAATCTATGCAATAATTCATATGGCGTGGTGATTTTCTTTTGATCTATATTCAGGCCAGGTACCGGAACAAAATTGGTCTGGCGACAGGAATATTATGAAAAAAGATTTACCTGTGAATTGTAAACTTGACTGCCTATTTTCCGCTAGTTTCGTTTTCCTAAGAAGTAATTTCAAAAATTAAAAAAACTTTCTGGCTTTTCCGCAACGTAAAAAAATATATAAACATACATAAATAAAAAATAGTTTAACAGATTGCGAATCTCAAAATATAGATGAATCTGCTTACAACAGATTTAGACACAAAACATCAACACAAATATTTTTTATTAAGAAAGTAGTTATATTGTGATTTATCTTATTTTTTTAAAGTCATAAGTTTATCATTTTCAGCCTTCGAGGCCTCGAATATGTCCCCATACCTCAATTTCTTTGTCTAGGTTACATGTCAGAAATTGACCACCTTATTTTTTTTGTGTCTAAAATTATGATAGAAACAATTATCTAAATATTGAGATACATAGTTTCTTAAACTATTTTTGCTTTATGCATATTTATATATTTTTTACCTTGCGAAAAAGCCAAAAAGTTCCTTTAAAACAATTGACTATTACAAAATACATCATTTTTAGGTAAACCTTTCTGACTTTTACCTCTTAATATTTTTACGATTTCGATCACGTTTTAATAACATAATTTTAAATTCTTTAAAAATACAAACGTTGTATTGATTTCAGAGAACTTCCTAACTTTGAACATACAGGGTGAATCAGAAACTAGTAGCGTACCAACAAAATGGGCTATTCCATTGAAGACAAATTAAATATAAAAGGCCTATATTATGTCAATAATAGAAACCTTACCCACACCAAAATGAGTATCATAAGCAATTTCCCGGTAGAACCGTTCCAACACGAAGCGCAATAAGATATGTAGTAAACAAAATCATTTGGCAAATTCATAGATCTAATTTATAATTATCAACGAAAAAAACGTCTACCCGTTCATGATCTAACTGTAGAACATAACCCAAAAATATTAATTTTTTGTCAAGTAATTTTAAAAAGAACTATGATCTGTGGATTGGACGAAATGGACATATAAGATGTCCAGCGAACAGTCCAGACCTGACGCCGCTTGACGTATTTCTATGAGGTTATCTAAAAAAACATCTTACTACAATAGTCCTGAAAATATAGCTGTATTGGAACAGGCAATTAGGGAAGAAATTGCAAAATTAAACGAAAATCACTCTGATTTTATTTTGAACTGCATTAAATTGTTACAAAATTTTGAAGATGCTTCGCCAACCAAGGAGAACATGTGAATAACTAGAATTTATGGTTTTTAATATTATTTGTCATTTTTTCTTTCATTTTATAGATTTTCGTTTAGTATTTATTGTTTATAATAAAATATTTCTTTACTTTAAAATCTTATTAATCATTTTTTACATTATCGTCAAGACACCTTAGGTACGATTTCACCTAAACTAACTAGGATATTAGATGTTGAATTTTGAGCTAAGGGGGAATTTTAAAGTCATTTCATTCATTTAAAAAAACCAAAATTTAGTATGGTACTAGTTTTTGACTGACCCTGTATATTCAAAATTATTTTTTCTAGGAATTTCCCTTAAATCCACCATACAACTTTTATATATTTATTTTTGTTTTTTCTATCTACAAAAATAAACCCTGAAAATGGGTGGCGAAATACACTTCTCGTCAAAATTAGCGAATATCTCGTATAATAATGTAATATTTAAGAAAAAGTTTGATGTTCAATATTTTTCTAACCGCCATACCTATTTCGATGATCTTTTTTATATATTAGGCCAATATTTCAGAAATCATACTATGATATTTAAGTTTTTTTTATAACCGTGTTTCGCTGATATACAGGCTGTTATAGGTATTTCTGATTTTTGTTCTAGAATTCAAAACACCCTAGAGAGAACTGGTATGTTCAGTAGTTCGTCGCAAAAGTCACGTTATAGCGCCATTCTTTACGAATATTCTCTTTTTTATTCATCTTTTTATATCTGTATGTTTTTTATCTAACAAAAATTCCAAGACGTCAGTTTAATTAAATTTAATTTTAAATTAACAAATTTACAATAAATATGAACAAAACAAACAACTTTCGTTTCGAATAACGAGTATTCCCACCTCTTTCGTTGATCACAGCTTGACAGCGTCGTGGCATGCTTAAAATTAGCCGTTGGATCTCGTCTTGTTCGATCTGTCGCCAAATTTCGCTAAGCCTTTCTGCCAGCTGGTCTAAGTTCTCTTCGTATCCCATAAATGTTCAATGGGGTTAAGGTCAGGGCTCCGAGGCAGCCAATCCATGGCGTCACTGCCTACCTCTTGAAGACGATCTTGCAGAACCCTAATTACGCGAGGGCGTGCATTATCATGCATAAGCATGAATTGTACCCCTAAAAATATCCGTATGATACAATTTGTGGATCCAGAATATCTGTAACATATCGCTGAGCTGTTAATATTTCACCATTCAATACCAACTGCGTTCGGTCCTCAAAAGATATCCCACCTTAAACCATATCCGACCCACCACCATAACTCACACAGTGGGTACAAAGTTGCACTGGGCGTATCTTTCACCTGGTCCTCTGTAAACCATATTTCGCCTGTCGTTGGTAAAAAGACAAAACCTAGATTCGTCTGAGAACAAAATATTGGCCCAGTCTCTAACTTACCAATTTAGACGCTCACGCGCGAATTCCAAACGTTGTCTTCTGTGCTCCCTTGTAGTAGTTAGGGGGAGGTCTAGAGACCTGACTGGTAGGCCTATAAGGCCCTTTCAGTCTACCCCAGCTCCTCCCTCAACCACCACCCGCCACCAGGTGTACATCCTTGAATCTGCCTGTCCTTACTATGTAAGTCTGCATATCCTTCCATGCAAGGTCTTTAACTTCGTCCCTATGCAAGACCGTAGTGCCAAAAATATCTCGTCGCAGTCTCGCTCGCTTTTCACATCTGCACAGGAAGTGAAGCGGAGTTTCCTCCTCTTCCTGACACTCCGTGCAGATAGAATCTTTCTCAATGCCTAACATAAAGAGGTGTTTCCTCAATCGACAGTGCCCCGTTACTATTCCTACGATGGAATTTAGAGCTTTCCTGTCTCGGGCTAGTAACCACTCTGTTTGGCCCTTATCGGGTTTCACAATGAAGTCTTTAGCTTGCCTCCCGACCCTGGACTGGCCCCATTCACGTTGAAATTCATGTTGTGCCCATTCGTCGAGTGCTGTCCTTATCTGCTGCCTCGTTGCCCTCAATCCCACAGTGTCCTGGTACCCAAACCAACTTCACTCTTTTACGTGGCGCCAACTGCTCTAGCCTGTCACCGCATTCCTGAACCAAAACTGATCCCGCCATGGGTGAGTCGAGCTCCTTAAGTGCTGCTTGACTGTCTGAGCATATGACAATCTCTCCCTCTACCCCCTCTATGACTTCCTTCATCGTTATTGCCATTAGAATGGCATATACCTCAGCCTGAAACACTGTTGAAAACTTCCCCAAAGGGAATCTGGACCCGGTTTGTGTAGCCTCAATATAAACTCCAACACCAGAGGATTGCAACTGTGTCATATGTGAACCATCCGTATAGCAAACAATTGCCTCTCTGGAGAACTCCAGCCTGTTTCCCTCCCAGTCCTCTCTTTCGGGGATTGAGATACTATAACCCTTATGCCATCTTAGTCTGCCTGAGGGTCGTGCTACTCTGTTATCGCTAGGCTAGCCAGTCTCTGGACTTTTGCAAGACTGGAACGAATGGTTTTCCTCTCCACCGAGGGCCACCATACTATTGAGCCGTATGATATCCTGGGTCTTATGACTGCTTGGTACAGCCAGTGCATGACCCTAGGACTTAGCCCCCAGGTTGTGCCTACCGCTCTACGGAGCTGCCCGAAGGTCGCTATTGACTTTCTTATCTGCCTATCGACATGAGTCTTCCAGCTCAGCTTTGCATCTATTATGACCCTCAGGTATTTAACCTCTTTTGCCAAGGTCAGTTGAGACCTACTTCATAACACCATGCCTCCAATATATTACAGGCCATCTGCATTCTCTTGCAGATTATGCCCAAGTACTTGCCTGATATTAGAATCAATCCATCATCTGTATAAGCTTGTGCATAGAAGCCGGCCTCCACGAGTCTGTTAAGCAGACCGTCCATGACTAGACACCACAGGTGCGGGGAGAGACAGCTGCCTTGAGGGCATCCGCCTCGCATCCCGATGTCTATCTGGTACCCGCCCTGACTGACCTTGCAGTGCACATAGTCCTCTCTTCCCGGTTTCGGAATGAATTTGATTCTAGCTGACTGCTGCTCCCTTGTAAGTAGAGCAGTAGTAGTAGTAGCAGCCTTATGAGGCCTCAATTGATTTTCAGCCAATCTTCTTGTAATAGTGCTTTGACTAATTGGAAAATTGTAGCGATCTAAAAACTCTAAATGAATCAACGCACTGTTTGCAAATCTTCTTAAAACTTCAAGACGAATATAACGGTCCTGTCTGGGGGGTTGTTACTCGATGACGACCTTACCCCGGTCTTCTAATATTTCTCCCAGTTCCGTTATAATGTTGTAGCACACGAGAAATGTTTGCCTGAGATACTACAAACCTCTGGACCAACTCAGTTTGATTAAAACCTTTTTGGGAAAGGGCAACCACTACAACACATTCTGCTTCCGATAGACTGTGATTTCTTCTCGGAAATGGGTTCATTATTACAAGAATATAAAACACTGACAAGAAATAAAATTTAACACAAACTAACTTCTGATAGATAACTTGTCACGTTTGACATATGGATGTTTTTCTTGCATGCCAAGCACACTAGATGAATGATACTTTTTTAAATGTGCGAACTGGGAAACACAATAAAAACATATAGGGATAAAAAACCTTATATTTCCACTAAAAATAAAGATAAATGGATGAATAAAAAAATAAAATTCTGATAAAGGGTGGAACTACAACGTAAGTTTGGCGGGGAACTTCTGAACAGACCAGTTCTCTCTACAGGGTATTTTGAATCCTTGGACAAACATCGCAAATACTTACAACACCCTGTATGTCAGCGAAACACTGTCGCAAAAAAACCTTTAATATCTTAGTATCATTTCTGACATATTAGCCTACCATATAAAAGAAAGATCATCGAAATCGGTGGAGCGGTTAGAAAAATATCGAATATCAAACTTTTCTTAAATATTACATTAATCGCTAATTTTGACGAGAAGCTTGTGAAGAAGGGAGTGCCTTTGAATGTCTCCACAAATAAAAATCCAAGGGATCCAAGTCAGGAGATCGTTGTGGCCATAATGTAATATCACCCATTCATCGATGACCGTATGTTTCCGAAAATCGCTCGCTAACATCAGCAGCAAAGTACGTCGGTCTTGAAATGTCCGGTTAATTGTTTTTTTTTAAATAATTTTATTTTTTTATTTATTCTTTCCTATTGCTATTTAATATATTTTTGGTTTTCTTTATTTATTCCCAATAAGTAATGTTCTAAATTATCTTATATTTTTTTAGGTGCCAGCGCAAAATGCAGGAGATAGTAGGGAGAGAGTTCGAAGATTTGCTTTCGACTATTGCTTTTCGGAAGATGCTACACAAGACCAAGTATGTATCAGTAGATATGTTTTCTAGGAATTAAAACAAAATAAAACTAATTTTCAGTACTTTCTAATATAAAATTCGTCCATAATTTTGTGCAAAATGTGCATTTCAACCAGTGGCGGCTCGTGGTGTTTAGGCTAGGGTAGGCGACAACCACAATAATTTCAAGAATAATGACGTTATAAGAAAACGTTAAGCCGCGTACACACTTAGCTGACAACTAAGTTTTATAAATTAAATTTATCCGCCTATCTTTTAAAAGGGCGAATTTACTTATTATGACATCCGTAAAGTTATCAGCCTTCTGTAAGGAGCAGAACAACTCTTTTTCTATTGAAATTAGCGCAAGTGACGATAAACGTTCATTTTTTATTGTATTGCGGGAATACGTTTTTATTCGCTTTAAACAAGAGAAATGTCTTTCCACTGAGGTACTTGTAATAGGTATGGTAGCAATTAACGCAAAAAGTTTGTAACTTTCAGGAAATATTTCTTGAAGTTCATTTTTTACGAAATGTTTTAAAATTGCCTCGACGCTCAGCAATGCAAATTGTTCATCGAGATATATTACACTAAGCTCATTAACTAATTTTTGTTTGTCAAAGAAATTTTTATAAAAGTTGGTCACATTCGTCACAAATTCAAGCGGAAAATTTTTGCTATATTCTTCGAATTTTGAGGAATCCGCTAAAGAAAAATATAATAACTGAGACATATCTGCAAACCTAACTTCTATTTGAGTCACAATATTGTCAATTATCTCAGAAAATAAAATGCGTAAAGAACTTTGCTCATCGCCTTTAATGGTGTCCGATAACTTAATTCTTTTTGACAATTGCCCTGAGTCCCTATTATTAAAAATCCTTGTTTGGGCTTGTTCAAATATTGTATTAAACATTGTCTCATTTCTCAATAACTTGATACGATCTCTTGCCATAAATATTTGCTTTTTACAATAGGTGATGTCCAATGATTTTTTCTGTAGAATGTTGAAAAGGGGGTCAGTTATGTCAAAAATATGTTTATACACAGCGGTAAGAAACGAAAATTCTAAATCGTTCATAAATTTAAGATATCCCTTGGCCCCGTTTATTGACTCAGCCGATGATGATTGGTCGTCAATAATTTTAGAAAAAACTAATTTTAGGCCTTCCCATTCAGAGTGCAAGATTTTAATGATTTTAGAACGGGAAGCCCACCTGGTGTCTGAACTGGAAGAAATCCTCTTTCCTATCGTCGAATCTAAAGTAAATGTCCGTTTTGCAGACTGATGAAAAAATCCGGGAATCGAGGACGCACTTCCGAAAAAAATTCGGCAATTTTTTATATTTTTTGAACCAGTTTGTAAAACCAAATTCAATCTGTGCTCACTACAATGCGTAAACAAAGCAAAAGGAGCATCATCTTTAACTTTTTTTTGCAAACCATTCAATGAACCTGCCATCACACTAGCACCATCGTAGCATTGCCCAACTAATTTTGTTTTATAATCGAAATTGCCTATGACTGTAACAATTAATCCATACATTGCGTCCGCTGTTCTGTCTTCGCTAACGTCATGAAAACCCAAGAAACTTTCTTTGATTTCACCGTATTTATTAACGTACCGAATTGAAATCGCACATTGGGACTTCTCAGAAATATCCGTAGTATCGTCAGCTTGCACTGCAAAAAACAACGACTCTTTTATCTCCCTATGAATTGTATCTGCAAGGTAATCGGAAATACAGGATATCAAATCATTCTGGATAGTTTTTGATAAACCAGAAAAAATATTTCTAATTTTTTTTAAATGTTGTATTTCGTTATCACGTTTAATTAACAGATTAAAAGTTTCCCGAAAATTTCCCGCACTAACGGAATCGCTTTTTTCATTATGGCCTCTGAAAGATAATTCTTGCTTTGCTAGGTGACACGTAACATCGACCAAATAGCTCATTAGAAGTCTGTTTTTTCTCACCTCCTCATTATATAATTTAAGAGACAAAGAAGATTGTAATTGTAGCGCATCCTGTATAGTGCTACTGTTTTTTTCTAACCGCTTTAAACTAAGATAACTGCTTAAATGTTCTTTCGATGATTCGTGTTTTTTTATGGCCGCAGATAAATTTTTCAAATCAGAAAATCCCTGACGCACCCAAGTATTGTTTCTGCCTTTTGCCAAAAGTAAACATGGCCAACAAAACAAATTTTGTTTAAAATAGCTACCACATATCCACTGATGACTTTCGTACCATTGAGCTTTAAACGATCGTGAAAAAGTTTGGCCCTGTTTTTTATCAGGCTTTAAAATATTGAGAAGTGGCGTGGGGCGGCCAAAATAAATAACATCTTTTCGATCGTTTTCGTTTAGACGCGAAAATGGTGTCTCGCACAAAGAGCAAACAATATCATGCACCGGATTATTCGCCATGACTTTTTAAAAATCCATTAAAAAAAAACAAAGCAACGTAATGTACCTATATAAAATAGAACAAACCGGAAAAAACGCACTTAACCTACGGTCGACGCGACGGTAAATTCATCGAATATGAACCGTCCAACCCCTAAAACTAGCGAAACTACACTTAAAAGCAAAATATTTAATACCTAAATATGTCTATTAGAAACAAATAAAACAAAAATACTTATCCGTTTATCAGGATTTCTTCGTTTTTCTTCTGGCCAATGCCGATAAACAACCAAAATCACAAATTAAAGCACAGAAAAACTAGACGCGGTCGTAAAATAATAGTCAAAAAAACACACACGTATCACCGTCCAATGTTTTTATTTATTGATCGATATCAGAAAACGAGAGCGGTCAGAATGTAATTGACAAAATTTCAAATCACTTGACCGGAAATCCGAACGAACGATAATATTGCATCATGCATACTATTTACGATTTTTACGAATTATAAGTGAGATTAATGAGAATAGTAGCAGGTGGCCAACGTTGCCAAACGCAAAATTTGTAAATACGGTTTCGCAAGCCTGAGAAGAATTTCTTTATTTTTCTTGAGATGTACCTAGATTTTGTTTAAAAAACCCTTTCAAAACCACCCTAACAACATTGAAACTGCTTATTTTATTTTTTTTTATGGTTTGCAATGTTTGCATATGTAAGGCTGCCAACCGTCCCGCATTCTGCGGGACAGTCCCGGATTATCTTTTAAGGTCCCGCGTTACAAATAAGGTTAGAAATCGTCCCGCATTCTCTAATTATGTCCCGCAAGTCCCGAATTGCAACAAATCATATTCTAAGTTCCCATGTTTATCGGTTTAATAATACAGAGAAGTACCATTTTAAGAAGATTTGATTAAACTAAATTATGTGTTATAAATAAGCCTTAATTAAAAAAAATACCAAAGTGTAGAAACATGTTTCATTTTATTATTATTAAAAAAACCTCACCTAACCTAACATTTATGTTTAATGTCTTTAATTTTTTTGCTTTAGTATATAACAGAATGTTCGGATAATCAATTTAATGAATTAAAAAATTAATGCTGAAAATAAAGAATTTTAGAATATGGTTAATGCGCCTACAACGCATACTAAAATTTGTTGTGTCCCGCATTCGTAAATGAAAAAGTTGGTAGCCTTATGCATATGCATATTTTCTAAAAACGTAAAGCAGTTCAGGTGAAAATTCGAGAATTTGGCAACACTGCCAGATGAACAATATTGGAATCCAATGCGAAGACGTCAAATATTTGCCGAAGGCGGACGATCGTTTCGCCTACTGTAGTAGTTTATTTCGCGTGATTTTCTCTTTATGTCGGTCGCTGGTCGTCGGCGATGTGCGTTTTCGTGGGCTGGCTGGCTGCCGTAGAGAACATCTAAATTTAGGCGGTTGGGATATATCGCCTCTAAACGTACATAGGTTTCGCATTTAATCGATGTTTATTTAAATGTTAGGAATTTCTAAGGGAAACGCACGGGTTTTTTCGAAAGTTTTGTATATTTTGTGATGTTAAACGGTTAAATATTGTTTAATTGATATGAGATATTAGATTTTTTGGGCAGTATTTAGGCACGATTATTCAAGGGTAGGCGGCGCCTACCTTGCCTACCCTGACGAGCCGCCACTGATTTCAACGCACATTTTCACAACACTAAGTAATTTATTTAAAGCTTATTTCTTTATACTCCAATATCTTATAGTATTTTGAGCTTAAATCGGAACAATAACAATAATATCCTGAATTTTGATTATATTTCCATATTTAATGTATATTAAAATCTGGTGCCCTCTAGCGGCTCTCCTAATTTGCTGACCAGAATAAAAAACGTGCTACCATCTTAATTAATTGAAAAAACTTCACCAGGTTTTAAACGTGTAATTACCTTCACTAATAGTGTACGCTACCATAAAAATAATTATTTAATTCAGCCCTTAAGGGCAAGGTTATTCTTAAAGATTTTTACTAAAACAGTGCGACCACCATTATTTATAAATCAAACACAACGAAAATATAGTCCTGAGAGGCATTTTACAAGAGCTTTATGTTACCACAAAAATTATTATTTAATTCAGCCCTAAAGGGATACTTTACTTTTATAGATTTTTACTAAACCGTGCGATCACCGTTATTTCTAAATCAAACACAACGAAAATATAGACCTGAGTGACAATTTACAAGAGCTTTATGCTACCCCAAAAATTATTAATTAATTCAGCCCTAAAAAGCTACTTTACTCTTCAATTTTTTTACTAAAACAGTGCGATCACCGTTATTTATGAATCAAAAACAACGAAAATATAGTCCTGAGAGGCATTTTACAAGAGCTTTACACTACCACAAAAATTATTATTTAATTCAGCCCTAAAGGGATACTTTACTCTTAAAAATTTTTACTAAAACAATGCGACCACCGTTATTTATAAATCAAACACAACGAAAATATAGTCCTGAGTGACATTCTTCAAGAGCTTTATGCTACCACAAAAATTATTATTATTTAATTCAGCCCTAAAGGGCTACTTTACTCCTAAAGATTTTTACTAAAACCGTGCGACCACCGTTATTTATAAATCAAACACAACGAAACTATAGTCCTAAAAGGCATTTTACAAGAGCTTTATGCTACCCTTAAGGGCTGAATTAAATAATTATTTTTATGGTACCGAAAACTATTAGTGAAGCTAATTCACTGGCCGACAAAAATTTTTTTTTTTGTGGTTGTAGTACGTAGGGTTTTTTTTGTTAGGGTTGTAGAACCATATCGGATGTTACGATACTTAATATCTATAGAAAAAATGATTTCAGAAAATTCTTAACCCTGTTTATTGACTATGTTTACAGTTTTCGCCTATTAAACATACTATACATCTAAGAGAAAAGCAAACGAGAAAAATATTAACTTAAAACACTAATTAAACTCTATTTTTTCCGTTTATGAGGTGTGCTATCTTCTCTCTTCAAAAACCAACAGTACTCACCCATCATGGCTGGAACCCCTCGTCCCTGGTACCGAATTTCCATTGTTCTGATATCTTGGTGAAATCTTTCACCCTGCTCTTCACTAACAGTTCCAAATTTTTAGGAAAAAATGATAGATGGGAATGGAGGAAGTGAATTTTTAATGACATTCTGGCACCAAGCGCTTTATAGGCATCTAAGAGTTCATTAACTAATTGTTCATAATTGTTATCCATATTGTTGCCTAAAAATCCTCTTACTACATTAACAAATGAATTCCATGCTCTGAGTTCCTGCCTGGTAAGCTTTTCTGTAAAATTGACATCGTCCAGCAATTTTCTGATTTGTGGCCCAATAAAATTGCCCTTAATTTGCCATCACATAACTGGGGGAAAGACTTGTCTTAGGTATTTAAATCCATCATTATCTTTATTCAAAGCCTTCACAAATTTTTCATCAGCCCAAGTTTGGGCTGAAGCTCATTTTTGGCTCAACAAGAGGTATAAGTTTAACATTTTGAGATCCCGGTTGAAATTCGCTTCTTTCTGGCCAAATGTTTGTTACATAATGCTGATTTACTGCACGACTGTCCCATAAACAAAGAAAACAGCAATATTTTGTAAATTCGCCCTGAAGTCCCACTAAAATCGCTATAACTTTTAAGCCCCCACATATCTGCCATTTATACCTATTGTAGTTTATTTTATCCAAAATCGTGCGCATATTTTCATAATTTTCTTTCATTGCAATGGGCAACTGGTATAGAGGGTTTTAAATTTTCATTATGCAATAACACAGCTATTAAGCTATATTTAGATGAGTCTATGGATAAGCGCAACTCACGAGGGGAATGTTCAATATCAAGTTCCTGCATTAAACTGTCTATATCAGTACACGCGCACAACGAATTTTCCTTACTGTAGAATTCAGAAAACACAGCATATCTTTTTCTGAAATTGGTAATTTTTGTTTCTTTGGCCAATAGGTTCCATTTCTTAAGACGGGAACCCAGAAGTTCTGACTGTTGCTTGGATAACCCCAAATCACGAACTAAATCATTTAATCGCTTTGAACAATCAAATGTGGCTTGCCGGAACTGGGCCCTGTGGTAAATGGGATCGGTGCACTGTTCTTCTGAGCTGCCTGATGATGCGTTATCTCAATTATCTCCCAAATCAATAGCTTGCTAGTTTAAAGGCGCAATCGGCACTGGCAAATTTGCATTATGAGGAACAGGTCGTATGGCAGATTGCAAATTTGGATATTCTATATTGTGCTTTCCTTTTTTGGAATAACCTTCAGTCTTTGTCAGGCAAAAATAACAATCGTCAGAATGATTGGTGGGTTCTCGCCATACCATTGGAACTGCAAAAGGCATACTTTTTCTCTTTGCCTTCATCCACTGCACCAATGATAGACTACAACTAACACAGCACACATGGGGAGCCCACCGCTTATCTTGATCCCTAATTAACACACCAAAATATTTAAAGTAGACTTTTTTTAGATTTTCGGAAAATGATTTGGCTTGTGATTTCACCAGAAATTCTCCACAAATATAACAAAATTTGTCAGGAGAAATTTTTCAACTTCGGCGCGTTTGACGCGACATTCTCGTCTTCACATACACTTGCTTATCGATACACAGAGAACTACTCAATTCGAAACTCAACAGAAGAGTGATGTTTAACGTTTATTTTTATACTTTCCCATTATTTTTTTTACTATTGGGAGAGTATTTCCATTGTGAAAATAATGAGCTGGCCTGAGTGAAAAATCTTGTCGGCCAGTGTTACATGTTTAAAATTTGGTGAAGGTTTTTTAATAAATTACGATGGTAGCAAGTTTTTTATACTGGTAAGCAAACTATTAAGAGGGACTTGATACACATAAAATATCAAACACATAGATATATTGTTACATATTTTCCTGGATAAAAAACAAGAAAAATATCAAAATAGAACAATAAAACAATTTTAAAGTTTCAGTTCAACATTAATAAAAACAATAGATATGTGAGCTTTTTCGAAACAAAGCAAACAAAATAAAAAAGTCAGTCAACTCTTTCACAATAGATCTGGTCGTTGGAAATTGACCCACTAAACTGTTAAGAAAGATTAGCTAATAATTATCTGCTTAATTTCCCAGTCAATAACGTAAATTCAACAGAGAACGAGACCGCGTATTTCAAATATTTGGAAAATCCAGCCATTCGAAAACAATGAGACAGCCAAAACAAATCTCTCACGGGTTTGAGGTTTATTTACTTAGGATAGCATTTTTATTATTAGAGAATGGAGAGAATGACGCGTTTCACTGATGTTGATGAGTTTTGTCTTGATAACAAAAGGAATAATATGTTTAGGCCGTAGGTAAGAAATAAGTAGGTAGTAATGAACAAAAAAGGGATAAAAACTCATACATTTTTTTATTTATTAATTATAATAGCGTAATTAAACATATAAAAAACAAATTAACAAAAACAGATAGAAAAATCAAATGTAAATTAATGGGAGACTTGAGGTTGAAGCTGAGAAACAAGATAATCAATATTGGGGTCAATATTGCTAGTATATAGACGCAAAGTGTTTTCTAAATTAACATCTGTAAGCCGAGTAGGATACTTATTTTTATTAATTTTCATATACTGAAAAAAGCTGCTCACATTTATACGTGCTACCGAATGCACAAATTATTTTTCGTGCGAAAACTCTCAGCTGTAGATACTTTTCTTCGGAAAGGTATGTTGTGTAAAATTCGCTTAGTTCCACATACAAGGATTTGCAAAAATATGTAAAATGTTATCCATATTCTTAAAATCGGAAAACCGATCAGTGAATTGCTCTGACAGTAGTTTCAGTCAGTTCCAGTGGCGGCTTGTGGTGAATTATATTGGGAAGTCAATAACAAATTTAAAAATAGTTCAACTTTTCGTTCTTTAGAACTGGAAAAATGCTGAACGAAAAATTCGTTAAAATTGCACGCACATTCCTTTTATAAACGATTTCCCGATACTTAACATTGCTAAAGCGGATAGTCTATCTTGGCCCAACTCCTCAACAAAATTTATAAGCCCTCGAAAAACCCTTGGATTTTCAGACAAAGCCGTTTTATCATGGCCAGGTAGTGCCAGCTCGAATGCCCACAAAATTTTACACAATCTATAATTTTGTTTAAAATATAACGAGTTTTGGATACATTTTCATTAAAATCTCTAAGGGATTTTCTATAAGCTGTGTCTAGCTGAGTGCAAATATCAACACTTCCGACCGTAGTATAGTTCACCGATCTGCCGAAAACGCATGTTTTTTTTCTTTTTTCTTTTAAGTGTTTTAAGTCTTTAACACCGGTTGTGCACCATAATGAGTCCGACTAGTCCTTAGAAAACAACAAACAAACATAACAGTGAAATGAGTTAGAGGCTTCACAACCACATATCCAGTTAGCTAAATCGTATATACTTTTGCCAAACTTTAACTTAACTTTTTAATTTAACTTAACATCTTTATCTTTGTCTTTACTAGTTTGTCGTATACTAATTTCTGGCAAATTGCGACCACTTACCTCGAATTCGGTTATTTTCTCAAAATTAAGTTCGTTAGCACTTTTTAGTCGTTTAATTTTTTGCACTACCGATAGGGGAAAGTAGGGAGCATTCGACCGTTTTCAATTCAAAGATTTCTATTGAAAAATGTATTCAATAATTTAGGTTTTTTTAGATGTGGGCCATAAGAAAGAACTATTTGGTACATAATAAAACAATAAAACAAGAAAAAGACTTTTGCGATTATTGAATTTTGCATTTTTTTCTAAAAATCTACATATGGTCGAATCCTCCCTACTACTGGGGTAAGTTCAACCATCGCATGGGGAGGATTAAACCACATAATTAAATGAAACCAAATAGTCTTTAGAAACGTATATTATACAAAATAAAACAAAACAAAACAAAACAAACTCTGGGAAAATTTAGAAACTTATTATTTAACTAGCGAATATTCCACCCATTAAAGTTGTAATTAAAAACGTACAAATTAGCTGTTCTTGCAGTCCCTTCATTTTTGGCTCTGGGAAGAATGCTTAATATATCATCTCTTTCGACCACAGAAGTATCTTCAGTAACAGGGAAGACAAAAGTGTTGGATCTATTTTTCCTTCGTAGAAATTTCACTTTGATATTGTTTTCGATAACTGAAAGAACCTGTCCAATGTAATATAAGACTGTGGTTTTAGTCGGAAATTTTACAATTGTAAAATCCCCTGTCGAACTAATTCTCCACTTTTTAACATTGGGAACTCTTCAGCTGTCAAGTCCTCGGAGTCGTCGTCATCTGTATCGGCCATTTCAATTGACTTGTCACTTTCTTCACTGTCAGATGTGTTTTAATTTTACTTTTCACAGCAGTCAATTTTAAAGTTTTCTTTCTTTCACTTTCTGCCTGTATCCTGCCCAACTCTTCTAGTTCAGGTGTCAACGTATATATTTTTGACTTGGAAGCATTATTTCTCCTTTTTTTTGCATTTGGTTCGGCTATAGGAAAGGGACGGATTATTTCAAATGATTTCCTTTCAGTCGGTAATATGTCGTCATTTTCCTGTGAAGTAGAGGGTTTTACAATAACATTACTGTGAATAATAATGCGTCTATCAGAAGACGATTCCTCAGTTTCTTTATTTGGAAAATTATCTTCTGTGATCGTGCTTCCTGAAGAGATATCATCTTTTTTATTTTCTTGTCTTATGGTTAACTCTTTACCGCTAAAAATTGAACTCGGTGCGAAATCTTCTTCAGAAAAAGCTAGACGATTCACAGGCCAAATTCCCGGTTTCTTAAAAGAATTAATTATATTGGACATTGTGAAAGAACGGATATATGCCTTGTTAGTTAATTCGCCAATTCGTCTTATCGTTATAATTTCCCCAGGATGTGATGTCAACCAATCATTGAAAGCAACAGAAGTAGCAGCCTTGAATGGACCAAAAACCCCAACATCAAGAGGCTGCATTCGATGACTCGTGTGCGGTGGAAATGATACAATTGAAATGCCTGACTCCTTGCACAATTTCATGGCTTCGTAAGACGTGTGCGAAGAATGATTATCCAACAGGATTAAAATACGGTTTTGTATAGAGCAATTTGTATGTTTTATTATGTGTTTAAGAACGTCTGTAAATAAATCTCTTGTCATCCATCCTATTTTATTCCCTAATACGAGTGATGAAGCGGGTGCATCGTTGATATATTCTGAAGGATTTCTTAATCTCGGAACTACATAGACAGGTGGTATGGTATTCTCCAAGGCATTTATAATCCCAACAAAAGTGACTAACTCTCCTCTTTCTCCTGAAGCTGTCTGTCCCACTTGTTTTTTACCCTTTTGAGCGACAACCTTTACCGGTTTTAGGACTGTTTCTACACCCGTTTCATCAAGATTATAGATTTGAGCTCCAGTAAAATTGTATTTTGTGAGCTCGCTAATATAGTTTTTAAAAAACCCTTCAACCCTGTTTTTATTGAATCCTGTGGACCTCAGCAAACTTGTACTCTCCGGCGTTCTTAAAGATAGGTCTGGATGTCTCGACATGAAACCATAGAGCCAATCTAACCCTGCAACAACCGTTTTAAACTTATTTTTGAGCTTAAAAATTACAATAACTTACCCGCTATTTTATTTTTTTCCCATGACTCAGGATAATTGCAGCGGTTGCGGATAGCATATTCACATGCCAATTCCCTTATTTGGCGATAAGAAAGACCATAATGTAAAGCCGAACATTTCTTAATATAGCTACTAAGATCACTTTCTTCCTCAGCTGAGAGCACTTAACGATTTGTATATTTACTTTGAAACTTTTTGACGTCCTCGTCGTCAGATAAACCCGAATCTAAATTTTCATAAATCGGCTGTTTATGGTTAAGCTTAATTTTTTTAATCCTTGACATGAGCGTGCTTCTTTTTATACCATAATTCCGTGAAACCTCTCTAATGGGTATTTTATTTTTGAAATGATCCCTCAATGCTCTTTTGATACAATTTTCGTCAACTTCTCTCTGAGTTTTTCTCTTATATACTCTTGGCATCTAAAATTTGATACCTCTATGTAATAAAAGGTATTAACAGGGAGCATTCGACCACTGGTCGGATGCTCCCTAATTTAGGAGGTCGAATCCACCCCAACATGTAAAATAATACGGCCCTGCCTTTAAGTAAACATCAGAGTCTTTTGAGGTTATGTTGAAATACGGTACAGGTGTATTAAATCAAGTACTTTTCAGATAAAATACAAAAAAATTCACCAACCTAACACTCTATCAACAATAAACAATATATTATATTGTATAAAACGTACCTTTATTTGGGATTTTTAAGTTTTATCACTAAAAAAACATAAAAAATAACATTTATTTGAAGTTTTGGCGCGGAAGCGTGTTATAACAATGCAACGATTAAAATTTCCATGGACCGTACTCAAAACATTCATTAATAACAAGTATACAGAGGGTGGTTCAATGCTCCCGGTGGTCGAATGCACCCCACTCTCCCCTATTTTATTTCATCTACATTCACAACTCAAACATAGGCCACCTTGAAATTGGTTATTTTTGCAAAATTAAGTTTGCAAGCCCTTTTTAGTTGTTTATTTTTTTGCACTAGTCACTACCAACATTTTATTTCCTGTATATTTCCAACTCTCACATGAATCATAAAAATAAAAAAATATGTATTACAATAAATAGTATACAAATCAATTTTCATCGATTAAAAACGTCCGAAACAATATCGAGTTAGAATATCAACCGCGCAACCTCTGAACAATTGAACTTCTGCATGCCGACGTGATGCCGCGACCCATCGATCGAATTATGAGAAGAGACCGGTTGATGACCCAAATCGCGATTTTATATTGAATTTGCTATCACGTTCGGCTGCCGCTCGGTAGCTGTGAAATCTTCGGGTAGTTTCGTCGAGCTTTAAGGTAATCAGGGCAATTCGGACTGCCTAGTCTAGCTTAATATAGCGCATTTTATTATGCCTAAGGAACGCAACGATACCATTCGAACCGCCGCCCGCGCGTGGATAATAGTGTAACGTATTTAACTTTTTTCAAGGTTCGCCTTTTATTACAACTATTAGGAGGGACGGTCAAACGAATAATTTATTTTCTGAAATATTTTTGGGGGGTCATTGACCAAATGACCCTCTGGAACATCCGCCACTGTTCAGTTCTTCAGCATAGCGATCGTATCCAATGTTTTCGTGACTGGATAATGTTAAAAAATGAAAACAGTTTTTACTTCTCATTTGTGTTTCCCACAAGCGAATTTTGTTTTGAAAAGCTTTAAGATGATTGTACAGCTGATTTACCAACTGCCCTTGTTTTTGAAACTTCAAGTTCAGGTCGTTTAAGTGTCCTGTGATGTCTACCAGGAATGCCAAGTCACAAAGCACCAATTTGTTGTGTTTTCTCTTTCATTTCCCTAAAATCAGCTATTTCTTTTCTATAATTAAATTTTAGTAAATCTTCTTTATGTTAATAAGTGAAACAAAGATAAATTGTGGTATTTCTCCAATAGTAATAAACAATAACAAAATTAAATATTCAAATACAACAAAATGTTTAGGATTAATTATAGATGAAATTTTAAGCTGGAAAAATCATATTCAGAGTATAAGAACCGCTATAACTCCATTAATAGTATTATACAAAGCAAGATATTTCGTACCATTAAAATTCTTAAAAAACATATATTATTCTTTAATATATTCTAAATTCCAATATTTAATTTCAGTTTGGGGATCTGTGTGTTCGTCATATATGAAACCTTTAAAACAGTTGCAAAATAAAATTCTAAAATGTATTTATAAACTACCATATTTGGAACCTTCTATTAACCTACATAAACCTAACGGATTTTTAAACTTACAGAATATTTATAATTTCAAAATTTCCGTTTTAATACACTCTATTATTAATAATGGAAAAAAATCTGTAAACTATTATATTTAAAAAATCTAATACTTTACATTATCACGATACAAGACATTGCTTTCATTTACAGACCATTACAATAAAAAGTAACTTTGGGAAAAAATCAATTCTCCACGATGGTTTAAAAATATATAATAACTTACCAGAGACTATAAGATATACAACAAAATCATCGATATTCAAAAAACAATTAAAAATGCATTTTTTACAAAAATAAAAATGATTTTTTTAAAAATACTGTTTTTATATTATATTGAATTATAACATAGGAGTTTTTTCATTTATTACAACTTTATTATTATTATTTTATATTGTTATATGTTACATTCCATGTAATAAACTTGTAAAGTTGGTTTGGAATAAAACAAGTAAGGTCATAAAATGTACTTAGCATTTTACTTTTGCTTAGCCACCTTACTTCCCAATAGTATGTAACATCATCGTGTTCTGAAGCGAGTTGATCCAAAAATGCTTTAAACTGGCGATGGTTAAGACCGCGGGATATAATGAAATTGATGGTACTAACTATCACATCCATCATTTGAATGGACTTAGAGCACAAGTTTTGTTAATGAATAAAATTCTTCATCCACACCTCATATAAAAATAGATAACTGGGCTGTTGCAGTGAAAACTAACCAATCTATCAGTCAATGTTTTTTTGATTCACTAGCCATCATATCTATAAGTCGAACAACAGTACGTCGTGATAAGCTCACTTTCTCAAACTCTTTCTTATTTTCTGGGCACAAAAGTTCTTCAACATCTACACAAAAACAAACTCTCCCTCAGAAAATGATTTCGATGTTTTCGTTATCTTGGAACTAACTATAAAATTAGCTTTAACAACATTGTATAGATTTAATCTTTATGAATGGAATATTTGTTGCTAAATGCTTGATGCTTAAATCGGTAACGAGTTTTTTAATTTTATTCTTTCTGGAGTAATGCCGCTTCATGTCATATTGTGTTCTTTTAACACTGAAATTGTTTCATTTCACAACAAACACATAGGTTTACCACTGTGCATGATAAAAAGTATTCATCCGTTTATTTGTCTTGGAATTGACGACATTCTGTGTCCACTCCGCTTTTTTAAACCAGACATCTTGATAGATTTTTTTCCTTCTGAGCTGAATTTGCTTGAATATTTCCCGCGTCTTTTTTCAGTCGTTGAGAAGTAATGAGTTGACACGCGCGCTGAGCGGTTTATACATTACCCGCAACAACAAAGCAACTAGAATATTCTCGAATCGAGAGTTCCGATCGTACGCGAATATGCGATGCGAGCGCTCAAAGCCGACTGTTATTTATAATTCAATTTAAAACAAGGTTTTAACGCCTGTCCTAACGTTTCGAACAAAAACAAAGAAATTAATTTAATTTAATTTAATTTGCTGCGGTTATTCAGAGATAATAACTAGATGTTGGTTTACAAAAAAAAAATTAATGTGATAGGATCAAAAATGGGTTAATTAAGGTAAACATACGTCCTAATTAAGCAAAAAAAAATTTTTGTTTTATCAATATATAAATCCATCATAGCTTTACGAAGTAACTGTAATTTATTTAACAAAAACTTATATTTTAGATTTTCGAAACAATAGAAAGTATAGTCGGTACCTCCCTGAAAAACCGAAACCATTCCTGTATTTTGGCTTATGGACAAACATCGTCAGGAAAAACACATACCATGATGGGCCTTCCTCACGATCCTGGATTGACTCCAAGATTATGTAGACGAATTTTCAAATATTTTGAAGAGGGTGCACTGAATCATGAGGCAACTGAAATGAAAGTTTCTGTGAGGTAAACTGTCTATGTAGTTAATAATAATAATAAAATAATAATAATAATAATAATAAAATGGAGACAACCCCCGCATTTTTCATGCTGGGCACTACAACTATGCTTCCCAAAAAGAATAGGACAGAAGACCCGTCCCAGTACAGACCCATCACCTGTTTGCCCACCATGTACGCAAGGGCGTCGATAATTTTTTTTCTGAGGGGGGGGGGGTTAGTATAGAAGCATCTTTAGGAAAAGCTGAAAAAAGTGATTTAGGCTAAGATTTTCTGCAATTGGTAAGAAATTCAATTAAGATTAGCGTAAAAATAGTTAAATATCAAGAAAAAGAAATCAAAACTTTTTTTACTTTGTATTTAAAAATGTATTAAAATAAACCTGTGTTTATAAAAGTACAATACTAATGTGATATTAATAAATATAAAGTTATTTTGCTCTAGATTTCACTGGTTCCTATAACTGAATAAAAAAAACTAGTCTGTATAACAAAAAATCTACAGTTATTAGTTTAATCTACAAGTATCGGGTCAATACTGTACAGGGTCTCCAGATTTGGTTGCAAAAGCAGGGTATCTCGCTTATTTTTAAAGATAGAACCTTGCGGTTTTCACGAACCTAAGGGAAAAATTGCTGCTTATGCAGTTTTTTACGTTGCATCCAGTGGCGTAGTCAAATGTTTCATTTGAGTTGTTATTTTTTAGATATGACTCAAAGTAGTATTTTTTTAAATGGGACACCCTGTATATTTGTCCAGAAATTGATTTGTCCTTTTAAAAGCTTCTCAAAAATATATAATAGTATGGGTCTATTTTAATAAACAACAACAAAAATTCTAATTTTTATAATTATCATCCCAAATTTTGCAGTAGCCCATGCAAAGCAATGCTGCCTTTTATTTAAAGTCGTTAACAATATCTACATCCTAACAATGAATCAAAATAAATATGTAATTAAATTTATTTATCAAAATATGTATTGATAATTTCGCACCAAAAAAGTACCACCTACCTAGATTTATGTAACACAAGAACAAAACTGTAATAAATTATTATGTAACAAGCCTTTCAGCAAAAATCAACTGTCGTATAAGAACTACAGTAACCAAGGAAATCAAAAGAACTGTTCAAACTGATTTCCATCTTGTCCTATGCATGCTTCGCACAATTTTCGTATTCGTTTTAGGGAATTAAGCAAAATAACGGGATGATTTTGTAAATAGCGAAAATTTTCTCTTATTGCATTTCCTAAATCTTGGACATTATCATAGTGGTCTTTGTAAATTCTATTTTCCAGATATCTCCATAGAAAGAAATCTAAAATCGACAAATCTGGGGACCAAGGGGGCCATCTTATAGGTCCATTTGTTCCGATCCATTAATTGGTAAAATTATTGTCCAGAAATAATCGCGTCATTCCAGAATTGTGTGCTGGAGCACCGTCCTGTTGAAAATAAATTTCGTTAATATGCGCTAGAGGAACATCGTCAAGTAATTCAGGTATAGCTGCCTCTAAAATTTCTATATAGCGATTGGCTGTTAGATTTCCCTCAAATATATAAAATTTTATATGTGTTCCTAATATGAAGCAGGACACATTTAGGCCAAACCTGCCCTGCTGTCTTCTGGGAAATATTTGGTATTGATTTTCCTGGGACCAGAATCTACTATTGTGCCTATTGAGTATACCAGAATTACTGAAATGTGCTTCGTCTGACCATATAACCTTCCTTTCAAAATCTCTAACCATATCGCATGTTTCTCGAAACCAATTGCAGAAGACTACCCGACGCTCTGCATCCCCTGGCTGTAAGTGCTGCACGAGCCTAAATTTGTATGGGTGGTATTTGTGCTTTTTTAGAATTTCTTGAACTCTAGTTTTTGGAATCCCTATGCTCTTTTCACTGGTCCTACAAGATTTGTAGGGTAAGCTTCTGCATTAGCCAAATCCGTAATTTCCTCAGCCTCCCGATTTTCTTTATTATATGTTTTCTTACGAGGTTTGATAAATGAGCCGTGATTAAGTAAATTCCTTTTTATCCGATAAAAAGTGGATATATTAGGTTGCCTCCTTTCTGGATATCTAAATAAAAATTAAGCAATAGTATTTCAACATACCTAAAAATTAACTATTTACCTGTTAAAATACATCTCAGAAGCCGCTTCAACATTTTCATTACTTAATATAAAACAAGCTAACATATCGTACTTTTCATAATGTTCAAAAGTTTGGTTTTCTTCCATAATAATACAAATATATTTTTACACAATAAATAAATACAAAAAACTAGCGCTATATTTTATATACGTGTACAAAATTGGGAAATGTCATTTGCTTCCAAGAAAACAAAATTTGGGATGATAATTATAAAAATTAGGATTTTTATTGTTGTTTATTAAAATAGACCCATACTATTATATATTTTTGAAAGCTTTTGAAAGGACAAATCAATTTCTGGACAAATATACAGGGTGTCCCATTTAAAAAAACACAACTTTGGGACATATCTAAAAAATAACAACTCAAATGAAACATATGACTACGCCACTGGATCCAGCGTAAAAAACTGCATAAGCAGCAATTTTTCCCTTTGCGTTAAGTTAAAGGATAACCGAGATACGAGGGGAGTCCCAAAATGAAAAATTTTCTATTTCGCCCTGTATCTCATAAACGAAGAAGGTTATGAAAATTTTGTTTACGGCTTCATGAGTTTCACAAAAAATTAGCTCAGGTTCATGAAAACCCCAAGGTTCTATCATTAAAAATAAGCGAGATACCTTGCTTTTGCAACCAAATCCGGACACCTTGTACATATATTGGTGTGTTAATATTATAAAGTTCTATGTTACAATAAAATCAATGTTGGCACTATATTAGATATCAGAGCCACGAGATTTTATGTAAAGTTTATGTCAGTCAATGTATAAAATTTTACAGTTCACTTTGATTAAATCAAATATGTTAAAAATATTTAGTTATCTATATTATGTACCTACTTTAAACCTTGATTTTGAAAAAATCTTTAGAAATTGGGGGGGTAATTACCCCCATTACCCCTCCCTTATAGACGCCCTTGCGTATAAGATCCAAACAGGATGCATTGCAAATCTTATCTATCACCATATTGACAGTCATAACGTATTAGCCGAGAAACAGAAGGGATGCATTAGAGACAATCAAGGGTGCTTATCATCGACTCTGGTACTGAATAGGCATTTGACAGGGTACCACAGTCCTGGCTCATATAGGTACTATATAGGAAAATACAAAATGCACCCCATGAGAATCTATAATGGCGATCAATCTATTACCACCGATGAGATACACATCAGTAGTGGAATTTACCAAGGAGACTCGTTAAGTCCACTTTGGTTCTGCTTAGCGATGAACCCCTTATGCACATTGCTTAACAATACAGAACATGGTTTCAACATCAAAACCAATAGAGACAATTTCCGAACCATATCCTACCTTCTGTATATGGATAATATTAAGCTCTATGGTAGAAAGCATAACGAACTAAAAAAGACATCCATATGGAATTTGGAATGGGAAAATGTAAAGCCTTAAATATCGAAAAAGGCAAAGTTATTAATGGTGATGTCAGGGATGTGCAGTCCATGCAAGCAAGACGAGCAGTGCTTCCCCAAAAAAAATTACAAAACATCTTTTAAAATGTAATTTTTGAAATAGAAAACCATTAATTTAGTTTATATTAAAAATGCTAAAATATTATCTTAATTATCAAGCCCATAATAAATGCGGCCTTGACTCCGACTCAGCCACAATATCGAATAGAACCTATGCGGGCCGCTAGCTTCTCTGTAGCCAAGTCCTGTATGCTTGATTTCCTGTGAATCGAGCCAGAGATTATTGAACTTTCAATTGTTTGCAATTTTTGCATTTCAGTCGCGTGCTTTAAGTGGTGGCGGAAGCTATCGTTGGAGTGGCGGAAGCTATCGTTTGTGTGATACGTATGTCGCGTCGTGCATGGTGCGATATGGAAGGCAATAATACGGACGTGGATATGCAAATACCGTCAACTTCGGCTGTTGGTAATAACGTTGAAAATGTTGGAGAATTTAGTAAGAAGAGGGTGTGTGAATGTGTGGTGTGTGTCTTAATAATAAATTGATTTTCAACATTAAACGTTGCTGATAAGCTTCAAATAATTTCCAAAGGAAGGGCAAAACCGCCTGTGAAAAATTTAACCACAAAAATGAAAAACTGTATTAGACATTTTTATCCGGAAAAACAATACGAACAATTTAAATGGCTAACAGGGTGTGAAAATATAAGTAAATTATTTTGTTGGCCATGTTTACTTTTTGAAAATGAAAAAGGTCTCTGGAATAAAACTGGTTTTTCCGATTTAAGCAATTTCCATAAAGCTGTAAAAAGAGACATTATGTCCAAAGCGCATTTACAGGTCGTCATAAAAGAAAAAGTCTTCGGCAAAACCAGAATTGAACACGCCCTTAATAAACAGTTGGAAATTAGTCACCGCCAACACAATGAACTAGTCGATAAAAATAGGCAAATATTAAGAAGACTTATCGATGTTGTTTATTTTCTCGGACACTACGATTTGGGATTTAGGAATAGTGGAATAGATAGATAGAGGAAATTTTCAAGATTTACTTTAATGGCTAAATATGATGACTGCTTAAAAAATCATTTAGAGCAGTCTAGCGTTTTTCGCGGAACGTCGAATCGAATCCATACTGCGATCTGAACTAAAAGTGATTTACGAAACTGATGACATTAGCGCAAAAAATAACGCTAAGGAACTAATGTAATTTTTAAAAGACAAGGAGCTGTAAGATGCCTACACCGAAGTGTCGAAATTGTGTGAATTAGTATTGACAATACCTGCCACAAGTTCATCAGTAGAACGCAATTTTTCAACACTTAAACGTATAAAAAATTTCGTGAGAATTTCAACGGGGCAGGAGAACTTTCGCATACATCGCTGTTGTCCATTGAAAATAAACTTCTATGTCGGAGCATCGACGTTTTTATGATGACGTCATTGACGAATTTGCAAAAAATGATCGAAGAATCGAATTAAATTACAAATAGGTAAGTTTCTAAAAATTGCTTCCCTTTCTTAAAATTTCACCGCACGCCCCTGGGTGATGTAGCCCTACCCAGTGGACCTACCAATACCTAGGATTCCAACAAGCTAGACTGCTCCAGGATAAGCAAGGAAAGACAAAGATGAAAGATCAATACGTTCAAAGAGTGCGACCTCTTCTGAAAACAGAACTGAACGCCGGAAATCTCATTACAGCAATTGCCATCTACGCTGTGCCAGTGCTGACCTACGGAATCTTGAAATGGACTAACACGGAGCTAGAAGGACTACAACAAACTACTCGCCTAATGATGACCAAGTACAAGTCACACTACCCAAGGTCATCAACTCTCCGAATGACCTTACCACGAAGAGAAGGTGGAAGAACCCTTGTTGACTTGACTAATTCGCATTCCCGACAGCTGCAAAAATTGAGAGATTCTTCACCAATAAGGCACAAACATCAAGCCTCCGCCACATAGAGACCTTAAATGACAACTTGTAATCTCCACTCAATCTCGCAAGTGACAACATCATCCTAAAGTCTCTTTCAGACCCCGACAAACCAGAACAGTGGGCTCAAATGGCACTGCACTGCCGACATCACAATGACTTGAATCACCCACATATAGATAAGGAAGCATCCAACAGGTAGCTAAAGGATGGACAACTATTCCCAGAGGCAGAAGGATTTGTGATGACAATACAGGACCAAGTTATTAACACACGGAATTACACGAAATTCGTCATCAAAGACCGGTCCGTTAAATCCGATAAGTGTCGAAAATGTGAGAGATCAGAAGTTTGCCAATAAATACGGGCTCATGAATACCTTTGTGCTCTATTATAAATACCAACCAAGTTCAGTGCTTGAAAATAATGCCTTCAAACTGTACTACGACCAGGCAATTATCACCGACTGACGGGTTTGTTGGCTTGATGTGGTACTGTTAAATAAGGAAACAAAGACAGCTTATTTGGTAGATATCGCTGTAACCAACAATAACAACGTGTTGGATAAATATCAAGAGAAAAATGCCACATATGCGGAGCTGGCCATCGAGATACAGCAGATGTGGTGACTGAATAAGGTTCATGTGATACTAATCAACGTATCAACAACTTACAGGACAACACGTAGAACTAATAGAAACCAACCCACTAGTTTTGATGCATGCGTCCGGGATGAGCTTGGAACCCAACATTAGTTGAGAAATTTATTGCCAATTTCGATAATAATAATATTAATAAGATGTATTTGCCTAGAAAAAAAGGGGGTAGAGGTCTCTGGCAGTCCTTGAAAGTCTCATAACGATAAATATATTGGAGGCTGAGTGTAGGGATAGCATTCTCCATCGTGGTTTCATGCCGGACTCCACTCTCAGGACGTAGATGTTTACCTCTCAATGTTTCATCTTAAGTATAGCTTCCTGATGCCTAAGACTGATGGGTTTAAAGGTGCAATTAAAGATCAGGTAGTAGTCACCAAAAACTATCGGAGGAATATCCTGAAACAAGCAATCGAGAATGACAACTGCAGAATGTATGGCCGCGAACGAGAAACAATCCAACATCCATCCTCAGCCTGCATTTACTTGACTCCACCAAGAGATCTGCCAAAAAAAATTGTTTAATAGAATACAGCTATATTATAAATACTCACCTGCGTTCTTGGTTGAAAAAGAAGAAATTAACATTTACTATAACACTCAGATAATAGCGAATCACAGTCGCAAGCTCTAATACAATAATCTTATCCTTACTGATAAAACAATTTATGCCAAACACCCAGATACCACCCTCCTAAACAAAATTGCATATTTGATATAAACACTTAACCTTATGGAAAAACATCGAGAGAAAATTGAAAGTAGGTATCCCCCATTAGCAGCAGAAATAAAAATAATATGGAAACTTGACAAGGTAGAAATTATTCCTGCCATACTCCTAGCTTTATTCCAGAACAGCCAAGCCAAATCTATGAAAACTCAACAACAGAATATAGAGGTTGTCCCATAACGTATCCGCCATAGAGCACCAGGTGATACTAGAGATCAACATAAGATTTTTTTTCAATAAATGTGGCGGCAAATGTTAGTGTTAAAAAGACACAGGGTGTTAAAAACGAAACATAATTTTCAAAAAATTACAATAATTTTAATGCGGATAAAGATATCAAACTCAAAATTAGTGTACTAGCATTTCGTATTTTACAGCTATGACTGTTTTAATTTCACACTAGAAAAGAGTCATCATATCTGCGTTAAAAAGGTACTCTTGCTGATATCGATATCTCAAGCCGTTTGCCAGATACTCGTCTTTGAATATAAAAATACCGAAAACATAATAAAAATCGAATTATTCAAAATACATAAAAGTCAATTTATTTATAACGCATAAAAACATTTTTAAATTTCTTCAACCGGTGTTGAAAATGTCCGCCGTTTACCTCAAACACTCTTATTAAGTGGTGCCTCACCGTACCTCATTCAGTATGGTATTTTCGAAATTTTTAATATTGACAGCTTCTTGAATTTTCTCACAAAGAAAAATCCAACGCATTAAGATCGGGGTTGCGGGGTGGCTATCGATGTGGGAAAAATCTTTTTATTCAATCGTCTTTAAGTTTTGGGCGCATTCACCACATCCACCAGAAATATTATTGGAGAAAAGCTTATTGGTTTTATAGAAAAATACACAATAGAACAATACAAAAAGTAGTGTTAAAAGGTCTCGGTAGCCAGACAACCATTTAAAAAAAAATCATGTAAATTGGTCTCTCACCAACTTGCTGAAAATCCGGCTTAGAGTTTTAAATATATAGATAACAAATAATATGGAAACTTGACAAGGTAGCAATTATTCCTGCTCTACTCCCAGCTTGATTCCAACACAGTCACGCCAAATATAAGAAAACTCAACATTGCAGAATATATAGGCTGCTTCTTAAATTTTTGGTGAAAGTTCTTCTAGTGTCCCCACAGATAAACATCCAACGGATTAAGATCGGGGCTGCAGGGTGGCTATCGATGTGGGAAACGTAAAAAAATCTTCTTATTCAGTCGATTTTAAGTTTTGTTTTAGTTTGTAATATATTAAAAACAGTGTCCGAGAATAGAAATATTTCTGAAAATATGATGAACAAATAATTAAAATTAAAATCTCGTTTCAAACAGTCCAAAAACCCCCTCGAACTATTTATTGCTTCTGAGTCAAACGTTTCATTATTTTCGATTATATTCTCAAAAAGTTCAATCAGTGATTCACGATTTTCAGATACTGTTAACACAAGTATTCCATTATAGTTCCACCTAGTAGGAGCTACTGTAGCAGGGTTATCGAGCGGTTGATTATTATATATAAAATTATTTATTTATTTTATTTATTTATTTGAGACGCAGCGGGCAACCCTGTCACAATACTGAAATTAACTAATATATGATAAGTAAAATCAAAGGTACTCTATAGGCTTCTTCGTGAATTATAATTTAACACATTTGCAATTATAATTGTTAGTAAAAATTATTTATAAATTTTATCTCACCAATTCGGCGGCCATATAAACTCGAACAACAGCAAACTGCAACAACGAGGGTATCTTCTTCTTGAATATATATTTATTTAACTATCAGGTGGTTTATTTAAATAAAAGATTTGGTTTTTAAAAACAACTTAAAAATCTATTAACAAAAATAAAGAAAATGAAATGCTGTACAAAAATAATACTTAAACCTAATAACAAAAAAAAAGTATTTAAATCTAGAAAATGAGAGAATTATCTTAAAATGCCCAACCTTAGTACAAAAGAAAAGAAAATAAGAATCTTTAAATAACCCGTAAATTTAACTCTTGTAAACAAGTTACTCCCCAGATAAATCATAGAATGAAAATAAAATATCTTTGAAAATCCCGTAACTTTAATATCCCACTATATACGTAAAGTCCCATAAAAAACTCTGACACAGACTAACTTTTAAACTTCCCGTAAAATACAAAGTTAGCTATTACTAGATCCACCCCTTAGACCAACCCCTCTTTAATTTTATTAGTCAGGACGAAACGAGTAAAGCTGTGAATGGTGAAGCTTAAGTCCCTACTCTAAACTTCGTCCTAGAAACACGAGGTGTCACCCATGATAATTAAAAGTGAATAAATAGATTAAAAAAAAGATATTCCCTTCAATTCTGCGTCTTAAGATTATGTATATAATTTAATATATAAGCCTATACTAACTTATCCACATTATGGGTCCGAAAAGTCATGGCGAAAAAAAGGCACGAAAAACCCTTTAAGTTTATCTTCTGCAGGGAAAATTATGCCCCAAAAACATGGCTTTTCGGTAATGTTCCTAATACTAAATACTCTATTGTATTTTTAACATAGCAAATTGACCATTTATTATCATTGCATCGAACCAAATAAAATGTTTCAATTCATATTTGTAACAAGAAACAAGGAACATATGGGATCATAAACCCTCGAAACGGAAGGCATAAATTGTAACCTTTTAAGAAAGCTCATCCATATATCTGTCTGTACTCTAGATTGTAGCATTTGAGTTATATGATACTTATCTAGGGTTTTAAATTCTCTAAACTAATATTAGATAAATTTACTTATAATTCTTGTGAAATAATCAAGCCTGATTAAGTGTGGACGTGAGAACCAACAGTTTTAATAACATATTGCTTGATTTATATTTAGAATATATAAAAAATTATACTCTATATTGTGATTATAGTCTATTCTGTTACACTACTTTGGGCAATCGGTTGTGGACAATGGAGTCCAAAGCTTGTGTACGTTTTGTGGACTTGAAAAAAAAGCAACTTGCCACTTAAAGTAACGAAAAATACTTTACACTCTTTAATGTGATTGATGGACTGGGACAACACTAAATTTAATTTATGAGCAAAACAATGGACAAACGCCGCACTTGGGAAAGTTTCTCGAACTTTAGCTTGCAGACCCCCTAATTGTCCTGCCATTACTGCAGCTCCATCATAGCTTTGAGCAACTAATTTTTTCTCTCCATTAATTTCTTTAGTAATGTTATAAACTACGGTATATAACGCATCTGCTGTACGATTTTCGGACACATTCTTAAAACCTAAAAATCGCTCTTGAATACTTCCGTCTGTTTTAACGTAGCGTATTACTATAGATAATTAGCTAAAATTAGTGATGTCAGTTGTTTCGTCCAGAACAATAGCAATGAACCGCGCCTCGCCAATCTCCTGCTTAATTCTTTTTAGAATAATGGTTGTAACAGCGGAAATTAAATCATTCTGGATTCGATTCGACGCACGTTCCGCGAAAAACGCTAGACTGCTTTAAATGATTTTTTAAGCAATCATCATATTTAGCCATTAAACTAAGTAAATCTTGAAAATTTCCTCTATTTGAAGAAAACCTTGGTTCGTCATGACCTCTAAATCCCAATTCGTGCTGTCCGAGAAAACAAACAACATCGATAAGTCTTCTTAATATTTGCCTATTTTCATCGACTAGTTCATTGTGTTGGCGGTGACTAATTTCCAACTGTTTATCAAGGGCGTGTTCAATTCTGGTTTTGCCGAAGACTTTTTCTTTTATGACGGCCTGCAAATGCGCTTTGGACATACTGTGTCTTTTTATAGCTTTATGGAAATTGTTTAAATCGGAAAAACCAGTTTTATTCCAGAGACCTTTTTCATTTTCAAAAAGTAAACATAGCCAACAAAATAATTTACTTATATTTTCACACTCTGTTAGCCATTTCAATTGTACGTATTGTTTTTTAGGATAAAAATGTCTCATACAGTTTTTCATTTTTGTGGTTAAATTTTTCATAGGCGGTTTTGCCTTTCCTTTGGAAATTGTTTGAAGCTTATCAGCGAAGTTTAATGTTGAAAATCCCTTTATTAATTAAGACACACACTCTTCTTAATAAATTCTCCAACATTTTCAACGTTATTACCGACAGCCGAAGTTGACGGTATTTGCATATCCACGTCCGTATTATTGTCTTCCATATCGCACCATGCACGACGCGGCGTACGTATCACACAACACACGGATAGCCGTTCAAACAAAGAACCTACTCCAACGATAGCTTCCGCCATCACTTGAAGCACGCGGCTGAAATGTAAAAATTGCAAACAGCGGGTGGAAAGTTGGATAACCTCTGGCTCGATTCACAGGAAATCAAGCATACAGGACTTGGCTGCAGAGAAGCTAGCGGCCCGCATAGGTTCTATTCTATATTCTATTGTGGCTGGGTCGGAGTCAAGGCAGCATTTATTATGGGCCTGATAATTAAGATAATATTTTAGCATTTTTAATATAAACTAAATTAATGGTTTCCCATTTCAAAAATTATATTTTAGAAGATGTTTTGTACTTTTTTTTGGGGAAGCACTGCTTCCCTTGCTTCCATGGACTGCACTCCCCTGGTGTATTCGGGTACTTAGTTCAAATAAATCCCGATAATCTACGATTTTCAGATTTATGTTGGCACATAAACATGTATCTCCCTTGGTATAAATGTTTTAAACACCGAATGGGTCTTTAAACTGCAAATAAAGAGATATACGTAATAATGAATCTAGAACAACTGTATTACGATTTCGTCAAAAACTGAAATTAGAATGAATAATAATGATGGGAAAAAGTTTAGAACTGTGTGAAAATTGTGTTCAGTTTTAAATGAGATTCGCGAAGGCGAAGAGTGTTTTCAGTTAGTTGTTACGTTTCGTGCTTGCCGCCGGTGCGACTGTTTTAAGGACCGGGAACACGCGATTTGTTCGCTTCTTTATAGTTGTTTTATCTTTCTTAGTGCCTGAGGAGATGTATGTGTTGGATATACTACATATACCTGAACAACTTTAGCAATTAAATGCCGATATACAGTTATGAAGCATTCGAGCCCATATAATATGAACATTTTAATCCCTAACTTTAATATGTTTTTCCTGTGCATTGTTTAAAAGTATTACTCTCATTCTGGACAGCTGATAAAAAACAAATTAGGTAAAGAAAAAATTTAATAATTAATAATGATAATTGACTTTGTTAAAAAATAAGAATGAATGCAACAAAATTTTAACATCAAGTTTTCAGTGTTTGTATAACTTTTCTTTTCGAAGTGTTGACATTATTTGTGTGTTAAAGGTTCAACGTTTTTATTTATAATTTTGAGTGCTTTCTAAACACCACATTTATAAATTACTATTACTACTACTACATTATTATTAAATGATAAAAACATTAAATAAATATACAGGGTGTCACTAAATAACTGTACAGAATTTCAGGAGCGTAGAGGATTATAAAAAAATTAAAACAAAAAGATTTATGAACATAGGACTGGAAATGCTTCGTTTTAAAGATACAGTGTGTCCACGTTTTCATATTTTTTATTTATTTTTTACACACCGTAAACATTTCTAGAGATAATTTATTTAAATCTGGCACACGATATATGGTGATCAATACCTACGAAATGAGTATACAGTGAAACCTCTCAACAACGGACAGTAGCGGTGCTACAGAAACTGTCCGTTGTATAGAGGTGTCCGTTGGGGAAGTGAACAAATTAAATACCAATGTAATTTTATTTAAAAAAATATTTTATTTTTAAGTAAAAAAAAATATATTTAGCACAAATTATTAATACAATTGTTACTACGTATACACCAACATCTTTTACATATATATATATATATATATATATATATATATATATATATATATATATATGAATACGATAAAAATGTACTACCTAATATAAAATATTATACTACCTACATATACAGTTTGATACAGTTCTACTTTATAAAAAGTTTCTATTTAAAAAAATTATCAAGTGTCTTAAACTAGTTAATTTATTTTTAATGATTTGAGATTCCATTTTAGACGCAACTTCTGAGATTTTTTCCCCTAAAACTGAATCTCCAGATAACATACAAAAGTTTTCAATATCCCTTAACATTTTATATGCTTCCATAATATTGGAAGAAATACTTTCTTCTTCATCACTGTCAGATGAAATCTGACCGTTCTCACTATTTTGAAATTCACTGATGCACTCACGTACACTTATGTTAGGATTTTCCGTGAATAAACTTTCATCAATTTCTGAATATGGAGTTAAGTCGGAAGAGAATACATTGATGTTTCTACATAATTTCGATAATGGCACATCATCTTCACTATCGTAGTCAACGTTTTTCTCGAGAATTTCGTCGAATCCAGCTTTGCGAAAGCAGTTATTGATGGTCTTGGATTCGACTTTTTTCCATTCAGCAACAGTCCAAATCAAGGCACTTACAACATTTATGGATTTCTCCAATCTCCAAAAACTTTCTGTACTGGTTTTTAAAATTTTGAATCACGCCCTGATCCAATGGCTAGCGAAATATGACGCCACATACTAATTAGAACAACAAAAAGTATGCGTTGAACTGGTGCACACCTCCCAAAAAAGCCTGATGACGGTGGTAAACGACCGCCGAATCGTTGCTAAATAAAAAAAAATCGTAATAAAAGAAAAGTATATCACATTGTTTTGGTCTGATTTATTGGGAACCCTTTGATACATTGAACCGGAAACTATACAATTTGCTAAAATTTAAACCAAATAAAGTGTATAATGAAAACGAAACTAAACACTATTCAAACAGCTGAGCATCACAAGACATAATGGATGTGTCCACCATTCACATTTAAACATGTTCTCGCTCTTCTATTCCAGTTAAAACTAAAACTTCCAAATATCCCTGGCATGTTTTTAATAGCCTCGCTTCCTTGAATAATACACTGCCGTAGATGATTTTTGCTACAATGGGTACAGCGTATACCAGACTTTGTCCCCAAACATAAAAGTTAACGAGGTATAAATCCGGTGAACGAGGTGGTCAAGCCACTGGACCACCACGTACGATCAACCCATCCAATCTACGTTGATGTCGGTATTCAAACATAGTCTGATGATTTATGTCAGCCCTATAGTGATGGTCAGTATATAAATTAAAGTGCATAATAAGAACGAAACTAAACACTGTTCAATAAGCTGAAATACAATATTGGTATAAGAAGTCAAGTTTATTCTTTGTTTAAAAATTATTTAAGTAATGGCTACCAATATGTTTAAACTGGAATCACAAATAGTTCTTTTAAAAAAAATTAAATGTCGTGTACCTCAGGGATCAATACTAGGGCCAATTTTGTTTGTTATATATATATATATATATATATATATATATATATATATATATATATATATAAAATCTATATCAAATTTAAATGGCAACCTTAAGTTATTTGCAGACGATACAACAATTATTTGAAAGACTTGGAAATAATCCTTGCTTTTTTTTAACAAGTCTTCATTTATGTTTATAGATAAAGTTAAAAGCAAATACATTAAACCAAATTTATTTTTTAATGGAAATATTATTAAATATTAAGAACGAACTAAATTTTTAGGATTATATATAGATGAAAATCTTAATTGGAATAAACATATTCAAACTTTAAGATGAAATACTCGACCGATAATAGGAATGATGTATACAGTTAGAGACCATATTCCACTAAAATACCTAAAATATATATATTTTACCTGACAACATTAAAGCCTTTCAAAAGATTAGAAAATAAAATAATCAAATGTATTCATAATCTATCATTTTGGAACCCACAACTAATTTATACAAATCTAATAAATGTCTAGATATTAAAAATATTTATAAATTAAAAATTTGGATGTTAATACATTCACGGATCGAAAAATACATTGTGTGTATCCTAATATTCCCATCGACGGAGCAATGGACAGGATTGCTATGAACGAGGATTTCTAGGCACATATAATACAACACTCAGAGCATTGCCTTAAAAATACTTATTTTTCATTCAACGGGCAAATGTATAAACAAACAGATGGTGCTGTTGAGAAAGCAAGTTTAACGCCCAAATTATGTATTCGTTATGTGGATGACATATTTATTATATGGCCACATGGTCATACAGAGCTCGAAGAAATTCTGACTCACGTAAATTCAATCCACCCCAGAATACAATTTACTCTATAGAGTTAGAGGAACAAACTACCATTTTAATGTTCTGGTCACAAAATTGTATAACGGACATTTCGAATACACCGTGTATAGAAAACCAACACATACAGACAGATATTTAAATGCGAGATCACATCATCACCCTGCACAAATTCAAGCTGTGGTCAATACCCTATACCACAAATTATATATTTGAAAAGCTAAAAAAAACCTATCGAACTGTCAACCAATATACAGGGTGTCCCATTTAAAAAAACATAATATTGGTAAATAACTCAAAAATGGTAGGTGATAAAAAATTCTGACTACGCCCTCAAACGGTAAGCGAGCTACGAGGGGGGTCCTAAAATGCAGTATTTTCAAAATCACCCTGTATCTCAGAAACGAAGCGGGCTGGGAAAACCGCAAGTCTCTATCTTTTCAAATAGCCGAGATACCCCGTAAAAGCATCGAAATTTGGACACCCTGTATACCCGAAATTAACACATATATGACTGTTATTGCTTACTACTTGTAAAAATGTATGTTCTCATTTCTTTTCTTTTTTTTTGACAATTTATTTTTTTTATTAAATTTTTATAGTTCCCTGTAATGCACTTATCATAAGTTAATTGAGAGTAAAGTTATTATTATTATTATTATTATTATTTTCGGCAATAATTTCTCCTTGGTTTGGATAACGGTCCTGATATAAACGAAAGCCCTGTTAGCTATTTCAATATGTCAACCCATACATGAAATGCATATCAGCTAATTCAGCTGTTGAATAATTCATTTTCATTGGTTATGGAAACGGATAAATTCAAACCCAATTTGAAGCAAGGCATTAAAAGCAAATAATTAAACAGTTGCAAGCACGAAACGTCAACGAAAGACAGTTACCATGACAAAAATCACTTCTGAAACAGAACAATAATCAAGGCCTACTTAATTAAAAATATATATTTTTTTAATAACTTACTGTAAAGCTTCAAGTTAGGGAAAATAAAATTGTTGTATTAATGCATATTAATTATTTATATTAATCCCAATAAAGTTTCCAGTGCACGAATGGATATTCTGCTGAATAACTCCTAAACGGTAGAAAATATCGAATTAAAGTAACTTATCAAAAAGTTAGAGAACAGAATGAGGACTCTGATTTTGTAATTGGAAACAGACAATGACTTAGACTAGTTTCGTAGACATTAGTCACCGTATATGATGTGCCAAATTGAAATAAATCATCTCTAGCAATGTTTACGGTGTTTTAAAAGTAATCTTGAAAACGAAGCATTTCCGCCCCTATTTTCATAGAACTTTTTTGTATAGTACTATACGCCCCTGCATAATATATTATGTTCGACATGTGTGCTGTTATAATCATAAACTTTTCATATTTGTATCCTAAATATCTACTGCATATTTTATTGACATTTTATTTTATCCAATTTAAGTTATTTAGAAATTTACAATGAGAAAGTAGCAGATCTACTGGCCGATAATGACAAGAAAAGACACGTCCAAGAAAAATCCTTAAGAGTTAGAGAACACCCCAAGCAAGGTCCATATGTTGAAGGTAAGTCAAAACTGTATCATTTAGGAGGTGGCCTTAAAGCATGGGCGTATTTTCCCCTCTCCCTTTCCTCAGAACTAACAACACAGAGCATAATATTCTCACGTTACTATTTTTTAGTAGTAGATTTTTATGAAGGTATTATGATTACATTTTGTTGAACGAAAAGAGAGACTAAATTTATATGTTTGTCCCCTCTAAAACATTCTAAATGCACCCATGTTTAAAGTCTTCTGTTTTTTTACCTCCCGTTAAAATTTACCAAACGGTGGAGTGGAGATATATTGGTTAATAAATTGAAACGAGTGAGAACCCGTCAGATTTCGACGGCTACAAGTTTAACTTTTCTAGATTTAGCATCACTACACGGTCGCGCGTCGCTTACGTTGGAATAATAAGAATATCGGGCGCATTCACCATTTGTCCAGAAATGTTATTGAAGAAAAACATATAAGGTGCCCCATGACGAACTGCGACGATCGATTTCTCAGAAAGTAGGCTTTAGAAAAATTTGAAATTTTGGCAGCTGACTAAAATCGATGGATGCAATTCACGCAAAATATTTTCAAGAAGGTGGCACTTCCGGTTATACGGGAAGTAGACGTCAACTTTCTTATTTTAAATGGAACACCCTGTATATAATCGAATTTTTGGATTCCTCGTATAATATCCTATACCTAAGTTCAACTGTTTTTGAGATATTTTGAATTTTATGTAAAAAATGACGTTTGCAGGTCTAGACATAACTATAAATATCTGCTTATCGAAGTCTCTATTATTTATTTGCGGTTGGCTTCCTATATTATCCTATTATATAAATATAGGGTGATCAAAAACTGACATTATAAATATACTTTAAAAAATCCTTAAAAGTTACTTTTTTCAAACAGAAACCCCCAATTTTTATAATTTTATCTTATTTAACACTTAAAATAAGGGTGACTTTGTATAAGTTTTTGAGTTATTGACGATTTAACATTTTTTTATTCTAATAATGCCAGACGGCTTCTAAGTTTTCTTGTTAGCTGGCCATGATAGGGACAAAACCAATTGGTTACTATAGAAACGTAATATTTGTTTTCGTTTGACAATTACCTACTAAAATATTATTTATTTATTATAGTAATTATAATAATTATTAAACTAATAATCATGCCGGGGCGATTAAATTACACACACGAGGATTATTTGAATTTGTTTATTATCTATGGGGAATCTAACAGAGTTTTAACAAGAACATGTCAGATATTTGCTGATAGATATCCAGATGAACAGAAACCGTCACCGAACAGCGTTAAACAAACGTTGGAAAACTATAAAAATGTTGAAACCGTCAAGACAAAAATTAATTAAAGAAAGCCTATTCCCATTATAGTGTAGTCTACACAAGAGCACAACTTATTTTTGTAATAAATGTTGAACCTTGTACTTCCAAATATTTTTCACGAATGCTCCGAACAAATCTCTCGTGGGTGGCCGCTCTAATTGAAGCGGGAGATAAACTTTCGAACGCATCCCTTACCCTTGTCATACAGTCCTCTTTCGTTGTTACTGGATTAAAATAAACGACTCCTTTTATCGTTCCCCATATAAAATTGTCTAAGACTGTCAGATCGGGGGAACGAGGAGGCCACAGGAAAGGTTCATTGTTGGCAATCCACTTGTCGTAAAACGTAGTTTGTAAAAAGTTAGTAACTGCAACGGTTCTATGTGGTAAGGCGCGATCGTGCTGGTAGAAAATTTGATTATCTTCTGCCAAAGGAAAATTACTTAAATATTCGTGGTCCAACTCTTCAAGAATATTCAGATATATTTCTCCTACAAAAGTTTATAGACATAAATTTACGGAAAGAAATGCTTTAATAATATTCATCGATTTTTTGATTTAAGAAGAAACAAAATACATCAAAATTCAATTAACTTAATCTGAAGAGTGCTCAATAAAAAAAAGGTGTAGTATTTTATGACTTTCTAAAGTACCCTGTATAAATAGCTTGTAAATATCTAACTAAAGATAACTTTCCTATAAAACTTGGGACGATATATTTTTTTAGATATGATGTGTTACGGTATGTGGACCAGTATTTGTATGAAGTAGTGTAGTGTGACCTGTATAAATAATTTAATTTAATTTATTTATGTAATAATATTTACTAAATGATTTATCTAATTTTGGATTGACGCTAAATTGATAAAAAAAATTATTGTAATATTACCTAAATGGATTATTTTTCATTAAAAAAGTCCTTGTGTTTAGGCAATGTGTAACTTACCATTCAAATTTTCTTCGTAAAAATTCAGTTTTATTATTCCATCGTTCTTTACTTCACAAAATACATTAAATTGCCAGGATTGTTGAAAGTTCCGCGATCTTACTGCATAAGGATTCGAATCACTCCAAAAATGGGAATTGTGTCTATTGAAAAGGCCATTTTTAGTTAATTTTGCTTCATCGGTCCAAATTATATTGTCCAAAAATCTAGGGTTATCTTGTACCATTGTTAAAATAAACTCGCAAAACTGTACCCTTTTTGGCAAATTAGTGTCTTTTAGATGTTGAACCAATGATATTAAATAAGGTTGGAAGTTATGTTTTAACAGAATCCTATGCACTGAGTTCCTCGAGATTCCTGATTGTCTTGCCACGTTTCTTAGGGATGTCATTGGATATGCTGCAAAATATCCCAGAATTGCAATCTCGACATTTTCATTATCAATAATGAGCTTCCTCTTATTAATTTCTGCCTTGACGTTTCCAAAATTTTTATAGGTTTCCGACATTTGTTTAAGGCTGTTCGATGACGGTTTCTGTTTCTCCGGATATCTATCAGCAAATATCTGGCATGTTCTTGTTAAAACTCTGTTAGATTCCCCATAGATAATAAACAAATTCAAATAATCCTCGTGTGTGTAATTTAATCGCCCCGGCATGATTATTAGTTTAATAATTATTATAATTACTATAATAAATAAATAATATTTTAGTAGGTAATTGTCAAACGACAATAAATATTACGTTTCTATAGTAACCAATTGGTTTTGTTCTCGTCAGGCCTCCCTATCATGGCCTAACAACTAACAAGAAAACTTAGAAGCCGTCTGGCATTATTAGAATAAAAAATGTTAAATCGTCAATAACTCAAAAACTACAAATTTTTGGAATAAACAACTACAAAGTCACCCTTATTTTAAGTGTTAAATAAGATAAAATTATAAAAATTGGGGGTTTCCATTTGAAAAAAGTAACTTTTAACGATTTTTAAAAGTATATTTATAATGTCAGTTTTTGATCACCCTATATTTATTTATTATAAAAATATCAGCACAGGCCACTAAAGTGGATCCTTTTGGACAAGGAAACCACCCGCAAATAAATAATAGACTTCGATAAGCAGATATTTATAGTTATGTCTAGACCTGCAAACGTCATTTTTTACATAAAATTCAAAATATCTCAAAAACAGTTCAACTTAAGTATAGGATATTATGTATGAAATATACCTAGAATCTTTCGAGGAATCCAAAAATTCGATAATATACAGGGTGTTCTATTTAAAAAAAGAAAGTTGACGTCTACTTGCGGTATAACCGGAAGTGCCGCCATCTTGAAAATATTTTGCGCGAATTGCCCCCATCGACTTTAGTTAGCTGCCATAATTTCAAATTTTTCCAAAGCCTACTTTCTGAGAAATCGATCGCCACAGTTCGTCGTAGGACACCCTGTATATTCGTTTTATAGAAAACATACGCAATAAAACAATACAAAAATAGGGTTGAAAATTGGAATACTTTAGCCATGTTAAACTTAGTCGTGACTAAGGTATCCGTATACAAATTTACAGCGGGCTTGTAACTGATAATTTTAGCAGTAAAAAATTAAAACAAAAATCTTGGTATTTTTACAAACTAATTTTTTCTTGGATTTGTTCGGGCGTAGAATTTTGTTATAGTAAGCTGGGGTGTGGGCTTGTTGGTAAGCACTGTATATTCCCTTAAAAAACAAATATTTAAAAGGCGCCTCAATTTGCAAGATGAAACTACAGATAACTGTATTATTTTAACCGGCTAAAGGCTCATAGTTCGGTACTCAGACTAGAGATGGCAGCACATCGTCAAAAGATATAATCAGTTAAATGGCAACAGTATGCGATGTTATTTATAATCTATATTCAACTGGTTTTTTTGGATGTTGGGCTAAATTTTTTGTCTAAAGTGGTAAAAAGTTTGAGAATTCGATTTAGAAAGGATTGCAACAGAAGATACCTGTGCAAAAAGCCGAAAATTGCTAGTCAGCGTGTACAATTTATGCTTGTTTCAATATGCCATCTACAGATGGCATTATACATACATAGTTTCTAATAGTTAATTTCTTTTTAACTTTATCATTGAATATCTTAAAACCTAGAACACCTAGAGTCTTCTATTGCAACTCACTGGAAAGAGTATTTAATTCTGAATAGAACAGAACCTATTGGGTTCTGCTATCTATCCTAAAAACATTTTTGAATTTTCAGTTTTGGCGGAAATATTTTTTCACGCATATATTATATTCGGATGTTAAAACTATGTAGAGGTTCGAATAAAAATTCATAACTCGGATATGCAATCTGCAATTCTCTATTAGACTATTAATATATCGCGGAAAAACCGCTTCCTAAGTACTTCTCTAGGACTTAAAAAACAAATACGTTAAAAAAAAATTGTTTTCGACTTTATAACCGGATATCTCAAAACCTAGAGCACCTAGGGTCTTCTGTGTATACTCATTGGAAAGAGCATTAAATTCTGAATAGAATAGATCCTATTAGTTTGTAGAGGTTCGAATAAAAATTCATAACTCGCAAACTATAGATCGTAGGAAATTGTTCGGGCGAGATATGGAATCTGCGGAAAATTCTCAATTAGACTATTAATATGTCGCGGAAAAACCGCTTTTTAGTACTTCTTTCAGACTTCGAAAAAAAAAAAATTTGTAAAAAAAATATTTTCGACTTTATCATCGAATAACTTAAAACCTAGAGCACCTAGCGTCTTCTATGGCAAGTCACTGGAAAGAGCATTTAATTCTGAATAGAACCTATTGGATTCTGCTATCTATCCTAAAAACATTTTTGAATTCTCAATTTTTGTGTCGATGTATGTTTTTCACTCCTATAGTCTAGTAATAAATCAGGTCTTGCTTGCTTGGAATTCTACACCTTGTTAATTTATTACTGAATTTTGAAAACAATTTTAGAAAAAAAAACGTATACGATATAAAAGTTGAAAATTTTTCCAAATTTTTATGGCGACCTGAGAATTTGGTAATAAGGTATTATGGACATTCGAAATTGACTGGTAACAATAGTTTTCACGTAATATTAGAGAAATACTTTTTTCAACACATATGTTATATTCGGATATTAAAACTATGTAGAGGTTCGAATAAAAATTCATAACTCGGAAACTATACATCGTAGGAGATTGTTCGAGGTAGATCTGGAATCTGCGGAAAATTATCTATTAGACTCTCGCGCACCGCTTGCTTGGTACTTCTTTCGGATTTCCAAGAAAAAAATCTGTAGGGCACCCAGGGTCTTTTATGTATTGGGAAGAGCATTAAATTGTGAACGGAAAAGATCCTATTAGTTTGTGCTATATATCCCAGAAGTATTTCTAATTTTTCGATTTAATGTCGATGTTTTTTCAACCCTATGGTGAATGCATTATAAGCAGAGGTTGTAATAAAAACTCATAACTCGCAAACTATAGATCCTAGGAAATTGTACGGGCTAGATATGGAAAATTCTCTATTAGACTATTAATATCTCGCGGAAAAATCGCTTTTTTAGTAATTCGTAACTCGGAAACCATCCATAGTAGGAGATTGTTCGAGGTAGATATGAAATCTGCGAAATATTCTCTATTAGACTATTAATATATCGCGGAAAACCCACTTCCTAAGTACTTCTTTCGGACTTCAAAAAAAAAATTGTTGAAAAAAAAATTGTTTTCGAATTTATAATCGGATATCTCAAAACCTAGAGCATCTAGGGTCTTCTGTGTATACTCATTGGAAAGAGCATTAAATTCTGAATAGAATGGATCCTAGTTTGTGCTATATATCTCAGAAGTATTCTTCATTTTTCGATTTTGTGTTGATGCTTGTTTTTTCAACACTATGGTGAATGCGTTCTAGGCAGAGGTCCGAATAAAAATTCATAACTGCCAAACCATAGACCGTAGGAAATTGCTCGTGCTAGATATGGAATCTGCGGAAAATTCTCCATTAGACTATTAATATCTCGCGGAAAAATCGCTTTTTTAGTACTTTTTTCGGACTTCGAAAAAAAAATTGTAAAAAAAAATTTGTTTTTGACTTTATCATCGAATATCTTAAAACCTAGAGCACCTAGCGTCTTCTATGGCTACTAATTGGAAAGAACATTTAATTCTGAATAGAACAGACCCTATTGCGTTTTGGCTAAAATATTTTTAAATTTTCAATTTTTGTAAATAGTATAATACTGAAGTTCATTGTCCAAAGTGGTAAAAAGTTTGGAATTTCGATTTAGAAAGTAATGCAACAGAAGATACCCGTGCGAAAAGCTAGAAATTGATAATCAGCGTGTACAATTTTAAAAAAATTGCATTGAAAACCATAATTCAAAATTAAGAAATGTGGTGTTTTTGGACGAAACGTGGACTTTTTCGAATGGGAGTGAAGCAAAATCGTGGGAGGATGAAAAGATTTATTATATTACATGTAGGGTCTTCAAAGCGTTTTATACCAGGAGCATGTTTGATCTTCTCATCAACTTCAAAAACCTTGGACTTGTATCCGACTGAATATCGGGATGTGAGGATTTTTAAGGGTGCAGATTATGAGTCTTTGTCTTTAGCTACAAACAAACAAACAAACAAAAGTATGCTTTATTGCCGCAGAAAAATTTTACAATTTTATGGACAAAGCAAAATATACCTAAAATAAGACATATCAAAACATTAATCGAAAAGAATTTCGATAGGTCAATGCTTTTTAAGAATGTAAATTATCAATTTACCAAATCGTAAAACACACGTTAGAATATAACATAACATTGCCGCAAAACAGTCAATGAATCCTAATAACCTTATAAAAGTAAACAAACACACATGTACGAGGTGAATAATTTCGATGACATTGAAATCAAAATTGCAACTATGCCACCTTAAACTCTATGTTATTATAGTTATACATATAATTGTGATGTTAAACAGAAGGTATAATGAACTAGTGTAGAATGTAGTATACAAAAAAGAATTAAATTTTATTTTTAATACAATACCTAACAAAAATAATTAAGTTTTAAGTGAAAGTTCGACAGTTCTTTTCTCTATATGATGATTTTCAAAATTCTATGCTACGAGTTCGGACATGAGTCACATAAGATTTAAGTAAACAAGCGAATTTAGTGACAATTTAAAGAGACTTACTCGCTGTAAAAATCTTTAACGCTGTAAAATGGTCTCTCAATGAGGTATGCTTTGGTGTTTTTTCGAAATTGTGCAAGCATAGGGATAGATTTTAAATGTACTGGCAGATTGTTGTAAAGTTTTATGGCGTTGTAAATAATTGATTTTTTTATTAATTCTGAGGAAGGAATGGGAAGATATATATCATGCCTAGAGTTTCTGGTAGGGTATACATGTTTGGCCTTTCTGGGAGGGTGTTTATATGTTTTCTCAGCAAACATACCGTTTCCAAAATAAATAATGCAGGAAGTGTTAATATTTATAATAATAATAATTTTTATTAAATAAGTAAGTCTGGCAGAAGGAACGTCTAGTTCTTTTGAAACTGATCGAATGGCGAAGCAGGCGGTAGAAAGTTTTTTAGTTAAGGTGTCAATATGATTAGACCATTTTAGGTTGTTATTTATATTTAAACCCAGGAATTTAACCGACTCTACGTATTCAATATTGCTGTTATGTACCTGAAGTGGTTGTAAAGTTCCCTTATAAGATAACGCCACCGTTTTATCGACATTAAAACAAAGCATATTGGAATCGTACCAAGCCTTAATTACAACCAAGTCTTTGGAGATACTAGAGTGTAAAGACGTTGTATCAAAATCACTCCAAGTTATGCTTGTGTCGTCAGCAAAAAGGGAAATTCTTCCATTAATTTTAAGGTTCGTGATATCATTAATGTATAACAAAAAAAGAATAGGTCCCAAGACTGAACCTTGAGGGACTCCACTTGTAATCAACTTACAATCAGAATCGGAACCATTAGCCCTTACAAGTTGTTGCCTTTTCCCAAGATAAGATTTGAACCAATTTAAAGAAGTACCACGAATTCCATAAAAATTTAGTTTGTTTATCAGAATTTCATGACTAACACAATCAAACGCTTTCGCATAGTCACAAAAAACTGAGGCAGTTGGGTGGTTGTTATTGAGAGATAAGTAGACGCCTCTAAGCAACGTGAACATGGCGTCGCTGGTGCACTTGTTGGGTAGAAATCCGAACTGCTCCGGGGATATTATCTGATGTTTCAGGAGAAATGGCGTAAGACGATTCTTCAGTAGCCTTTCGATGATTTTTGATAGCACTGGTAGTAGTGCAATTGGGCGATAATTGCAGGAGTTAGTTTTTTCGCCGCCTTTATGAAGTGGAATAATTATAGCTGTTTTAAGGCAATCAGGGAATACACCTTTTATAAAGGACTCATTTATGATAATGTTGTAAGGACCTCTATGACTGGGAGTGGCAAGTTCAGGAATATTCTAATTGATAGGCCATCAGTGCTACACGAAGATTTACTTTTGATATTATTTATTACCTTCAATAGTTCAGTGTTGCTAACGGGACTAAAGAAAAAGCTATCAGCTAAATTTTTTGAAGGAGGGAGAAACGAAAGAGGGTCCAAACTTGGCGAGATACTAGAGGTAACATTTTTGCTTACATTAATAAAATAATCATTTAGATCATTAGCCCCTGGCAAGATCTGAGTCACAGGGTTTGATTTGTTTCTGAGGTTATTGATGATGGACCAGGTTTCTTCTGAAACGTTATTTGAGTTTGTTAGAAGTTTTCGGTAGTGCAATTTTTTTGCTGACTTAATAAGAGTAGTATAGATCCTCTTATAGTTAGAGCTAATATTTCAAAACTCAAAAGAACGGCATCAACATGCCGGGTGAATTTTGTTATTTGTACATTTGAAGTGCAAATTATGAATTTTTAGCCAACATTTTAATGGATTTTGTAATTTGTAATATATAAAAGCCTGGTTTTTATTTTATTTATATGTTTATTTACAGGATTATCTCAACATGTGGTCACGACAGACACCGAGCTCTTGGAGCGGCTAGAAACAGGGACCAACAAAAGGCGAGTGGGATCGACTACTACAAACCCTCGATCAAGTAGAAGCCATTCGGTATTTTCCGTAAGTTGTGATGATGTTAAACTGCACCTAGTGGACTTGGCTGGCAATGAAAGGGCCGGAAGCAGAGGGTACGGTCCCAACAGGTTTCGAGAGGGCGCTAATATCAACAAGAGCTTGGTGGCGTTAGGAAATGTTATATCTACTTTGGGTGAGTTACAAATTTCATTTTTGAAAATTTAAACTTACGTCTTGTTAACTACTGTTTTGAATTTCCGGTTTAATGAAACATAATTTGTTTTAATCGGGAAGTTTCTCTTTATATATTAAACTATGTATATATATATATATAAGGGGGGTCAATATATATATATATATATATATATATATATATATATATATATATATATATATATATATATATACAGGGTGTCAATTGAGTACTTGTACAAACTTTAAGGGTGATTCTTTGACTAATTTTAAGATCAAAAGTTCATATGAACATGGGTCTGAAACGGCTTTGTTTCTGAGATACAGGGCGTCCAAAAAAACAGCTTTATTTGGTTTTTTGCTTATATTTTTGTTAAGGAACATGACATGGGACAACATTTGGGATTCTGTGTATATTGATGAAGAGAAATTCAAATATTAGCTTAGTTTTTTATTTATTGTTAGAGGGCGCCACATACAGTGTTGTTCCTGAATTTAATTAACCATAACTTTTTTGTGAAGTCTTTTATGTTATTTTTGACTAGGCAGACCCATTCTCCATTCAATTTTACATAAAAAAGTTAGTCTTAGTATTTGTCTAAAAGCAGCCGTTTTGGATAAAAAAGAGTTTGAAGTTAAATCTGCGTTGAAATTTTTTAAATTGAATCATTTACGAGATTTCGAAAAATAAGCGAAAAAATACTTTTTCAAAATCATGTGCTATGTTACTCTATCACATTAACATATCACAATTACCAAATTAGTGAAAATTGGATAAAAATAATGAAAATCGTAAAAATGTGCTGCATCTTTCTTCTGCAGCCACAGTACACAAGAAAATAGTATAGGTGAATTCACAGCAGACCTTGGAAAACAATTCAGAAGTTTCCATGGTAGCAGAATCAGTCATGGCAGTTGATTTAGAATAAAACAAGTAGTTTTTTATCATTTGGCATTATAAGTAATAATTTATCGTGTGTTTTGTCCAAAATGTACCAATATACCAACGCAGAAATGGCAGACATTCATTTTACTTATGGAATGGCTCGCGGTAATGCACACACGTCCAAACTTTTATTAATATTCACGCAAGACTTTGTGAAACTGGCAGCTTCAAAAGGACAACAGATCTTCCAGGAAGGCCTGCAACAGTTCGAACAGTTGAGATTGAAGAAGCTGTGTTAAACAGAATTGAGGAAGACCCGCAAACTAGTACACGGAAAATAGCTCTTGAATTGAATATTACACATACACACTTGTTTGGCAAATTTTAAGGTCTCAACAACTTTATCCTTATCATATGGAACGTGTGTAGGCTCTATTATCTAGAGATTTTCCCCTCAGACTCGATTTTTGTGTTTGGTTGCGTAATAGGTCAGTACGAAGCCCGGATTTTTTAAGCCATGTGCTTTTCACATATGAAGCCTCGTTTTCTCGAAATTCCATAATTAAATTTCATAACAATCATATCTGGGCAATGGATAATCCGAATGCTATCAGAGAAAATCATTTTCAGGTGCTATTTTCTCTCAATATTTGGGTAGGAATTATCGGTGATCACCTTATTGGACCTTGCATTCTTCCGCAAAGGCTTAATGGCTAAGAATACCGAAGGTTTTTGGAGCACGAACTTCCCAACCATTTAGAAGAAGTTGATGCAGAAACAGGATGTGGTTAATGCACGACGGAGTTTCGCCACACTTTAGTGTCGTTGCGCGTAAATTTCTGGATGAGAATTACCCTAACCGTTGGATAGTAAGAGCTGGACCACAAGCCTGGCCCCCCAGATCACCAGATTTGAATCCTTTGGATTATTTTCTGTGGGGTCACTTGAAATCTTTGGTTTATAAAAGTCCAGTCCAAAATGAACAAGATCTAAGAAATAGGATAGTTGAATCTTGTGCCATTATTAATCAGACGTCAGGTATATTTAAAAGAGTTCGGCAATCAATGTTAAAGCGACTTATTGCATGTGTTGAAGTAGGCGGTGGTCATTTTCAACAATTACTGTAAAATAATGTTAGTAACTAGTTTAGTTTTAGTCTTGTAAATGATTTAAGTTTTTTACCTGATAATACAATCAATAAAAGATATATTTTTTTTGCTTATTATTCGAAATCTCGAAAATGATCCAATTTTAAAAATTTCAACGCAGATTTAACTTCAAACCGTTTTTTATCCAAAATGGCTGCTTTTAGCGACAAATACTAAGAGCACCTTATGTATAATTAAATGGAGAATAGGTCTGCCTAGTCAAAAATGACGTAAAAGGCTTCACAAAAAAGTTATGGTTAATTAAATTTAGGAACAACACTGTATATGGCGTCATCTAACATTAAATAAAAAACTAAGTTAATATTTGAATTTCTCGTCATCAATATACCCAGAATCCCAAATTTTGTCCAATTGTCATGTTCCTTAACGAAAAAAAAAATCTTAAGATTCCAAACCACTCTTATTCAAAACATTAATTTTTTCAATTAATTTAAACCACAAAATCAACAAATAAGTTTTGAAATAAAATAAATTCTATAAAAATACGCAATCGTAACCACAACCTATCACACGATTCACATTAAAAGCATCAACTAACAAAAATGTTTAATTTTCCTCGGCGCGGCAAAATTTGACAACGTAAGCCGTATATGACCCAGGCGCGCCTATGCAAATTCAATCGGGAACACTCGGGAAAAACTCGCCTTCGTTTATAACCACGAGGACATTGCGGGCCGCCAGCCTCGTGGTCCAACGAAACGAAACCTTCGGAGATCGCTCTGCGAGGCATCGATAGTGCGACTGCCGCGGAATCAACATGATCATTCAACGAGTTTACATACTTAGAATTTGGAAAAGGAATTTCCAAATTAAAAAAATATAAATTATTGATTATTTTCTGTTTGGAAATATTTATTGGGGGGTTATTGACCATATTACCTAATGGAGGAGCCGCCACTGCATCTGACATGTTCAACCACCACTTTCTCGATAACTATCAGAGATACGTATAGGACATATAACATGTTTTACATTCAGAATTTTATGTAAAATTAAAATTTTGAAAAATATCCGGGCTGTCCCACTTAAAATATTGAAGTTAATAGTATTTCCGATCAAACCGCAAGTGACCTAAAGATGCTGTTATAACTGAAATCTGCTACTAATAAACCATAAAACTTCCCATAATCTCAATTTGATATATTGATTTTTTGTAACTGCCCAATAGATTTTTAATTAATTAAACGCAATCAAAATTCTAAATCGACAAAAATGTACCTTTAAACAATCTAAGAACTTCTATAAAAAAGACCCCCCCAAGGAAAAATCAACTTTTCCATAGAAGGAACAGCAATAATGAAAAATTTCAATAACCAATTTTTCGTATTCAAGAAAGACATAGGCAGGTGTAAATTGATTAGATGCTTCCCAACCTGCATAATAAAAATATAATTCTTATTTTTATTTGGAGGAATTCCTGCGATTAATTTTCTACTGGAATTTCAATAATACGCTCAGTAGCGTCCCGATTGTCTCAACAAAATGAAGTAGAAATATCCCAATGGTAGGAGTTTGGATTACTTTCATTACTAGTATAATAGAGAAACAAACTGTATTTGTTTAATAATTTCCACTAATTTATTTCCGTTTGACAGCTGTTTCGACACACAGTGTCTTTTTCAAAAACAAACTTGACAATGTTATGGAAAAGCACATAATAGCAAAATAAATTATTTCAGAACCTTTAGATTTGTCTGCTGGCCAATTGTCAAATAATTTTATAATATAGTTAAAAATATTAGGGAAAAGTTTTACAAAATAATATTATATATTATTTTGTACATATGTATTTTCTCAATCCTGAAAACTTTAATAAAATGGATAAAGATCCGACAGATATATTTCAAGAAATGATTAAAAATGCAGTTAAAGAAAGTAATTTATTTAGTGACAAAATAAAATACAGTTTAACGTTAATGAACCCACAAACACCGAAGCAATATTCTTTTATTAAGTTACACAAAGATAATATGCCCATTCGGCCAGTAGTATCGTATGCAACAGTTCCAGCACACCACGGGTATCTAACAAATTAATAGAAATTATTAGTAAATTCAAGCCTAGATATAGTATAAAAAACAGCCTTGAATTAATTAATAATATTAAAGATATAACAATTCCAAATAACGCTATTTTAATTTCTTTGGATGTGCAACCTATTTCCCAGTATACCCCCTATTGAAGCTATGAACTTAGTGGATAATTTGTTATTAAAAAAAAATTCAACCCTATTGTTAAGAATGACATATTAGATTTGTTGGCAGTGTGCCTTAATCAAAATTATTTTGAATTTAATGGCTGGATCTATTTAAGTGAAGGTTTAATAATGGGTAACCCGTTAAGTCTTATTTTAACTCAAATATAGATAATCACCCTGTACAAGACATAAATAAGTTTATTTATTGGTACAGATACGTTGACGATATTTTGGCTTGTTTCAAAGACACAGAGAGACAACTTAACCTGTTTCTAAAAAATTCTATTAATAAATTACATAAAAATATAAGATTTACTTCAGAATTAGAACAAAACAAGTCCATAAACTTCTTAGATTTAAAAATGAGGAACATTAATAATAAACACCATTTTGAAATTTATCATAAACCATCCTATACAGATGTAACACTACATAACACATCAAACAAAAATCTTTTTTGGCTTTTTCGCAACTGAATAAAAATATTTAACTTTAAATTAATTGAAGCAAAGATTAAAATTACATACCTCAACATGTAGACTAGTCTGTCTACGGAATGTTTCGATACATAATAATAAACAATATTATTTAAACAGGCATAAGAAATTATGTCATTTACCTGTTTTTATAGACACATAGTAGTTGTACAAATACTTGTCAATCTAAACGCAACAAATAATCTGAACACATTTAAAAATAACATTATAGATGGCTGCAAACTATCATTTTTTTTTCATATCTAGGTTATAAGTCAAACAAACTGACACATTTTAAAATTTTGAAATCAATTCTTTTCTATTATTTAATGTTTCCTCTCTTACGATCGGCGCACTGATGAGTCCCGATAGGATGAAAGTATTTGTACAACTACTATGTGTCTATAAAAACAGGTAAATGACATAATTTCTTATGCCTTTTTAAATAATATTGTTTATATTATGTATCGAAACATTCCATAGACAGACTAGTCTACATGTTGAGGTATGTAATTTTAATAAATATTTGCTTCAATTAATTTAAAGTTAAATATTTTTATTCAGTTGCGAAAAAGCCAAAAAAGATTTTTGTTTGTCAATCTAAACGCAACAAATAATCTGAACACATTTAAAAATAACACATCAAACCACCCATTCACACATAAAATGGCAGCTTTTCATAGTTTTGTACATCGTTTAATTAATGTACTAGGGCAGATCTTTTTATAAACGTATCAAAGAACACAAAACATCATATATTTAACAAAAACACTTATTCTAATTATGCAAAACATTTATTATAAAGAAATCATAATTTTAATAATGAATTTAAAACATTGCATTCAGCCAATAAAAGTTACAAGTCTGCAACCTGGAAAGTCTAGAAATTAATAATATTTTATTGAATGATCAAATGGACCTAAACGGTGCCCCACTGTTAAATCTTTCTAGCTAAAATCGGCTAGGGTTAGGTAGGTAGACTCTTTTATAACTGTAAAAAATCTAGTTTTAGTATCAGTTTTAGGTTGGTTTTTGAAAAAGACACAGTGTGTCGAAACAGCTGTCAATCGGAAGTTATTAAACAAATATAATTTTTTGTTCTTCGGAAGCCGAGAACATTGTAGAAAACCTTGCTGCTCAGTCCTTTGATAATAGAGAACCCTCTTGAATAAAGGTTTGAATTTTTGCAGAGCTTCCAGTAAAAAATAGTTTACCAACTATTATAGGGAATGCATGGCGTGTAAAAGTAGCTAATATAATTAGACTTCTCCATAGAACACAAATGATGGTTACCACTACAATACATTAAAACACAAGGTGGCAAACAAGTAAAAGAACAAAGGATATTTAGCAGGTCTCGGAGCTTTAAAACATTCAAAAAGGATTATTCAGAAAAACAAAAAAATGCAAATAAACAACTCCGGAACCCACTCCAGCAAAACGACGACTGATAGGGAATATCGAAAGTTCCATTCAATACGTGTCAGAGTCAACTAAGGGATTCATTAGAGAGGCTTGCAGAAATCAAATCTCAAAAAACGTTGTTAACAATAAGTCAAAATATATTTCTCGTAAAAATACTGAAGTTATCCAGGGACTGAAGAAAAAAGAATGTTTTTATTTAGAAGCTGACAAAGGAAATAAGGTTGTTATATTGACAAAACAGATTGTTTTGAAAGAGTAGACAATTTGATTCAAACTGGTCCTTACAATTGAATTGGAGAAAAACCCGTTATCAAAGAAGTAAAAAGTACCTTAAAACGGTGTAAAAACCTTGTGTCCGATAAACTAAAATTCAAACTAACACACAGTAACCCACAGTTATCTAAACTGTATTGCCTTCCCAAAATCCATAAACCAGGAAAGTCCATGAGACCTATTGCTTCAGCTGTTGGATCACCAACGTACAATATTTCAAAATGGTTAGTAGAAGAATTCAGCAAATTAAATATCTCGTATGATAACTTTGAGGTTACTAACTCGTTAGAATTCTGAAAAAATTAAGAATGGTCACTTAAAAGAAGGTGAAATTTTAATATCTTTTGATGTAAGCTCATTGTTTCCTAGTGTACCCATACCACTAGCTTTAGAGTACCTAAAGGAACTACTTGAAATCAATAATTTGAAGAAATTATTGATATTTGCTTGTCACAAAATTATGTATGAATCAAAATTTTTTTCAGTTCAACAATAAATATAAACAACTTGAGGGAACTGCAATCGATAAGAAATTGCTTATCATTCCGTTCCTTGCAAATTTCTTTATGGGCAGATTAGAAACCCAATTCAAAAGAGAACTCAAGTATTTCCAAGGTGTGTATAGATACGTAGACGATAAATTTACTATTTTTGATACTAAAAGAGAAAATTTGGACACTTTCTTAGAAACATTAAACAATAAATATCCTTCCATTAATTTTACGTACGAAAAGGTGAACAATGGTCAATTAGCTTTTCTCGACACGTTAGTTATTAGAAATAACGATAAATTAAATTTGATATTTATAGGAAACTTACTAATACTGATTGGTATATAACATCCGACTCATTTCTTTGCCGTCAATTAAAATGGCAGCATTTCATTTCTTAACTCACAGGTCAGTCAATTTTCCATTAAGTAAACAACATTTTAACAAAGAAATGAATCGGATTAAAAATATAGCTAAAAGTAATGGATATAATGATAATTTTGTATAGATAAATTAGTAAATATACATAAGCATAAGAAAATGTTAAAGGGGCGCACATTACTCTTCCTTTCATACCTGAGGCTCCCAAAGGGTTCATAGTAATCCCATATATCGCATATACGAGAGGTCTAGAAAAGTATTTAAAAACGTAGGTTTTAGAATAGTCTACGAAACGGAGAATACTTCTGAAAAATTCTTCTTGGAAACCCTAAAGACAAAGTCGACTTGAAGGAGAGGAGTGGTAGTTATGAAATTAGCTGTAATGACTGCGACCTAAAATATATTGGACAAACTAAACGCTCCATAAACATTCGTTTTAAAGAAATTACGACATATTTAAGATACGAAGAACAGAAAAAGTCAAGCTGTTGCCTTAACCTGCTTTGGAAAACGAATCACCAATAGAATAAATAATTTTGTTGATTTAAAATGTATCTAATAATAGATTATTGGATGCGTTTGAGAGTATAGAAATAGTTAAATGTGGTAAGAAACATTAAATAAAGACAGAGGGCCTATTCCCCAGGTAGTCCCGTGCCATTATTATTGACAACGGTGCAGTCGGGTGCAAACGCAAGTGACCACATTTACCTATTAATAGTCTCGGTTAAGATAAGTTACTTTAGTTTATAACATATGCTGATGATGCTAACTCGGTAAGCGAAACGCGCGTCAGGGTGGCAGAGAATGTGGTGTAGTGTCGTCGATTTCTTGTATTTTGAAATATAGTTGTATATTTTATCCAAAATAATCATTTCGTTAGAATAGTT
>JAUTXW010005102.1:0-95956 GCA_030620095.1 Kuschelorhynchus macadamiae | reverse complement strand
CCTGAGTGGGAGGCCGAATAAATACCTACAGACCACTGGACTAGACAGAGAAACTAACCAAAAACTCTCACTCTATAAATTAGTGAATGAAATGAAGGTTGCCTACAATTATTATTACATTAAATTGTTAAATATTAGGGTTGGTTAGAAATGAAAAAAGTCGTTAACTCAAGTGAGAATAGGACTTTTTATAGCTTTGGTTGTTTCCATTTTTTTCTAGAAGGTCAAGCTTTTTCCCCTTCGTGCATTCATGTAAAACATCAACATCATAAAAGAAAATTTATGACCTACGCACATAAATTCGCCGCATACACACATAAATTCGCTGCGTTCAACTCTTTTTTCTATCGGTTGTGTAATTTACCATTGTCAAGGGAAGCGTTTAATAAGGAGCGTGATATTATAATGCCGATTGCTATGAATAACGGTTTTCCTTTGGAGTCTATCACCAAATTATATTATAAATTTATAAACAAGTACAAAATGTACTATACTGTCATACATTCAAAACTTAATGGATTAGACACATTTTTTCAAGTGCATTACTTTTTCGGTATTTCTCTCCAATTGGCTGAATTTTTTAAAAATAATAAAAATATCAATATTTCATTCAAATCAGTAAATACTCTCAAGAGACATTTAGTAAGAACAAAGGACACAACCGATAAATTGGGTATAAAGAGTGAGAAAACATTAGAGCCTTGTCAACGAATTCAGAAATACGGATGTAACTGAGACTGTTTCAGCTTTTGCCAATCATTTGTTAGAATCAGGTCATGAATGTTCCATTTCTGTCGTTAATGTTTTACATGAATGTCCGAAGGGGAAAAAGCTTGACCTTCTAAAAAAAATGGAAATAACCAAAGCTATAAAAAGTCCTATTCTCACTTGCGTTAACAATGTTTTTAATTTCGAACCAACCCTAATATTTAACAATTTAATGTAATAATAATTGTAGGCAACCTTCATTTCATTGACTAATTTATAGAGTGAGAGTTTTTGGTTAGTTTCTTTGACTAGTCCAGTGGTCTGTAGGTACTTACTTCGGCCTCCCACTCAGGCGGTTCGAGATCGATCCCAGCTAGGGACATGAATCTTTTTTAATACTTTTTAAATATTTTATTTTGTATATTCACTTGAGACTTAACCTCATTTTAAAGTCAATCAAATATGTATAAGTAGTTGTTTGTTTTGTTGTGCTTTAGTATGTTTTATTCTATTTTTAAGTTATTGTTTTAGGATTTGTGAGTGTGATTATTTACTAAGGTTCTCTCTGTTGTTTGTAGGTCTGATGATGCTCGAAAGGGCGAAACAGGTGTCATTTTTATTGTAAAATGTAAAATTATAATTTACTGAGACCCAGACTTGGAGTCTTTTTCTATGTTTGTTATTAAAACTAGGTCTATTTGAGAAATATGGACAATTTCTTCGATATTCCTTAACCTGGAGGGAATAAGGGACCAGTTGAAAAAAAGTCTTTCAGGCTGTGCTGAAGAGGATGGTATTGAGTTTAACTTAATTGCTAAATTGGCCAATTTTAAATAATGCCTTTCAGCCCAGAATATCTGAACGTTGGTCAATTTTTTTTCAAGGAGTTTCTGAAGGATATTTCTATTATTTTTGCACAAATGATCATCATTTAATCCATCAGCACTTAGGTTATCTATAAACAAACTTTCTACATTTTGAATTTGTTCTTCGGATAACATCTTTCCTCTGTAGAGAAAATGTACACATTTTCTGATAGAGAATAAATATTTAGAACTTGTTTCTGTCTTTTGTCACGAAGAGATTGAATTCTTCAACAAGTTGTGTCACATTTGGTTTTGATTTTGACATTATCTTCTACAATTATATTTCGCATGGCTTTTAAATTATCTAAAAAGTTAACAAAAAAGTCAGTTTCTAAATGTAAACTAAAATATTTTGATAAAAATTTTGGGGTTTTTTGAATGACTTAAACGCATATTTTCACACCCACTTGATTTATTTTTACATATATTTTTTCGGTGGCGTCATTCTTTCCCTAAACATATATGTTTTTTATCCAATTTTCATTAGTTATGTAATTAGGAATATATTTATATGAATTTTATAAAATTGGCAAATAACGACTCATTTTTTGACACCCCAATTAATATATATTTTTTGTTTTAGCGACTCTTGCCACTATTACCCTTAACTTTACCTGATACATTATTCCAACATACATTTGTATGATTCAGCAGTCTTTTTTGCCTGTATTTTAGATTGTTGTATTACAGTTGTTACTTATTTTCCTTGAATTTTAATCAAGTTAAAACCATATTCTTTTCAAAATTCATATTGGGGCCGCCCAGCCGTTATAAATATTTAATCACGTATAAGGTTTGCTTCTATTGGTGTTGATTTGTGAGTTAAGTTTGGAGCTAGTTGTACTTGTCTCTAAACTACAATGCTGGATAGAGCAAAAGGGACAAGCGAATTTTTAGATAAAATCCAAAGTCGAATATAAGAGAAATAAAAGAAGAAAAAATATTGAGATCCGGTTTTTTGCCATCTCTTGCAGAACTTTGCGTATTAACGGTTTTAAGCGTATAGCTTATCTATGCTAAAAAGGTATTTATACAGGGTGCTAAACAAAACTCTACCAAATTTCCAATACTTTAACTACTTCGAAAATTTACAAAAACCATTTTATATTTCTAATTGTTTAATCCTTGAAAAAATTCTTACATATTAAGCTGTAACTTTTTATTAGTCGCTTGATGTAAAGTTGTTTGCTACAGAGCACTTAGGACTTGATCTTTTTATAATCTATAGAACAGCAAAAAATATGCTGGGTGCGCAAAAATTATATTAAAAGATTAGTTAAAGACGTGATAATCCTAATTTAACCACCAATTTAAATGTTTTCATTTAGGTTTTTGGGAGTACTGGATATTTTTGCCAAACGGCTTTCCTATTTTTTCTCGAAACTTCATTATTAGTTAAAAATTTCGGGGGGTGGGGGAAAGATATCTTGACCCTGTAATTTTTTCTTAAATCTGTTAGAACCATTTTATAGACATTGCTCATGGAATACAGTGTGCTAAATTTTAATGACATATCTCTAGAAATGTAGGAGATCGATGAAAAGAACTAAAAACAATTAAAACCTAAAACACCCTATATATCAAAAATGAAGGATACATGTTAATTTGAACTTTTAGACAGTAATTAGAAAACACCCTGTATACTTTAGCCTAATTAATATATTTATTTTGCACCCTCTAAAATATATAAATATAAATAAAAGATAAATCTTATTCAGCAGTGATGTTTTTTCAGCTATTTGCAATTGTTTATATGCACCCTGTACAATATATCCGATTATGAAATAATGGAACTTCATTTTACCTTAAAAAATAAATCTTTTCCATACGCAAAAAAATATATATTCAATAGATTTTTAATAACGTTTTGTAAATATTTAGTTTATGATTTTATTTTAAAAAATCTTTAAATGCGATAGAATCGTAAATTAATTTAAAAAAGTAAAAAAGTTTTCCTTTAGGTTTTTCGGAGTACTGAATATTTTTCCCAAACGGGTGTTTTTTTATTTTTGCTGTAACTTTATTATTACTCAAAATGCAGGTCTTGCTATTGGCATATTTGGCTCTAAAAGTTTCGGTTGTTTTCTAATGGATGGCGAAAAATGCGGAGCGTATTTTTTGGCTCTATAACCATCTGTCTGCAAATCCTTTGTTTTTGAACACTGGGTGTTAAATTTTTTCTTTTTTTGTTTTTTTTATGACCTCTTACATTTCTGGAAATACATTATTCAAATCTGATAAACTATTTGCTGTGAATAATGCATACAGAATGGGTATAATACATTTTAGAAAAATCTACAAGGTAATACGTTTTCCAATTTGGCGATCTCGTTTACACCCCAAAATTTTTTGCTGCGACGCAACTGCCAATTTTTACATTAAATTTAAATTCCTTATTCGGTTCTGTAACTTTTTGACCCCTTCGATTTTTTCGGTATTTGGTACCGTTTAGATTTTCAATGTTATATTGCATTAACATTACAATTTTGCCAATTTTCCCGTGTTCCATAGGCCGTGAGACCATTTATGATTGGATATTAAGGAGTTAGAAAGATACAGAAGAGAATAAGAACTTTGAAGCTAGTTGTGAAAATGGCCAGTGTGTAAATTTTCTTAAATTGTCTGACCATTTTGTAAACATTGCTCATAGTATACAGTGTGCTAAATGTTAATGACATATCTCTAGACATGTACGAGATAGATAAAAAAACTAAAAAAAAAAAATGAAATTTCAACACACAGATATCAAAATCGAAGGCTTTGCGGGCACCTGTTTATATAAGCTTTTAGCCTTATAATGAGCCGAAACATTACATCCTGAATTTCTGGTCATTAAATAAACACACCTATATACCTTAGCAAAATTAATTTACGATTCTATCGCATTTAAAGATTTTTTAAAATAAAATCATAAACTAAATATTTACAAAACGTTATTAAAAATATATTGAATATATATTTTTTTGCCTATGGAAAAGATTTATTTTTTAAGGTAAAATGAAGTTCCATTATTTCATAATCGGATATATTGTACAGGGTGCATATAAACAATTGCAAATAGCTGAAAAAACATCACTGCTGAATAAGATTTATCTTTTATTTATATTTATATATTTTAGAGGGTGCAAAATAAATATATTAATTAGGCTAAAGTATACAGGGTGTTTTCTAATTACTGTCTAAAAGTTCAAATTAACATGTGTCCTTCATTTTTGATATATAGGGTGTTTTAGGTTTTAATTGTTTTTAGTTCTTTTCATCGATCTCCTACATTTCTAGAGATATGTCATTAAAATTTAGCACACTGTATTCCATGAGCAATGTCTATAAAATGGTTCTAACAGATTTAAGAAAAAATTACAGGGTCAAGATATCTTTCCCCCACCCCCCGAAATTTTTAACTAATAATGAAGTTTTGAGAAAAAATAGGAAAGCCGTTTGGTAAAAATATCCAGTACTCCCAAAAACCTAAATGAAAACATTTAAATTGGAGGTTAAATTAGGATTATCACGTCTTTAACTAATCTTTTAATATAATTTTTGCGCACCCAGCATATTTTTTGCTGCTCTATAGATTATAAAAAGATCAAGTCCTAAGTGCTCTGTAGCAAACAACTTTACATCAAGCGACTAATAAAAAGTTACAGCTTAATATGTAAGAATTTTTTCAAGGATTAAACAATTAGAAATATAAAATGGTTTTTGTAAATTTTCGAAGTAGTTAAAGTATTGGAAATTTGGTAGAGTTTTGTTTAGCACCCTGTATAAATACCTTTTTAGCATAGATAAGCTATACGCTTAAAACCGTTAATACGCAAAGTTCTGCAAGAGATGGCAAAAAACCGGATCTCAATATTTTTTCTTCTTTTATTTCTCTTATATTCGACTTTGGATTTTATCTAAAAATTCGCTTGTCCCTTTTGCTCTATCCAGCATTGTAGTTTAGAGACAAGTACAACTAGCTCCAAACTTAACTCACAAATCAACACCAATAGAAGCAAACCTTATACGTGATTAAATATTTATAACGGCTGGGCGGCCCCAATATGAATTTTGAAAAGAATATGGTTTTAACTTGATTAAAATTCAAGGAAAATAAGTAACAACTGTAATACAACAATCTAAAATACAGGCAAAAAAGACTGCTGAATCATACAAATGTATGTTGGAATAATGTATCAGGTAAAGTTAAGGGTAATAGTGGTAAGAGTCGCTAAAACAAAAAATATATATTAATTGGGGTGTCAAAAAATGAGTCGTTATTTGCCAATTTTATAAAATTCATATAAATATATTCCTAATTACATAACTAATGAAAATTGGATAAAAAACATATATGTTTAGGGAAAGAATGACGCCACCGAAAAAATATATGTAAAAATAAATCAAGTGGGTGTGAAAATATGCGTTTAAGTCATTCAAAAAACCCCAAAATTTTTATCAAAATATTTTAGTTTACATTTAGAAACTGACTTTTTTGTTAACTTTTTAGATAATTTAAAAGCCATGCGAAATATAATTGTAGAAGATAATGTCAAAATCAAAACCAAATGTGACACAACTTGTTGAAGAATTCAATCTCTTCGTGACAAAAGACAGAAACAAGTTCTAAATATTTATTCTCTATCAGCAAATGTGTACATTCTCTCTACAGAGGAAAGATGTTATCCGAAGAACAAATTCAAAATGTAGAAAGTTTGTTTATAGATAACCTAAGCGCTGATGGATTAAATGATGATCATTTGTGCAAAAATAATAGAAATATCCTTCAGAAACTCTTTGAAAAAAAATTGACCAACGTTCAGATATTCTGGGCTGAAAGGCATTATTTAAAATTGGCCAATTCAGCAATTAAGTTAAACTCAATACCATCCTCCTCAGCACAGCCTGAAAGACTTTTTTTCAACTGGTCCCTTATTCCCTCCAGGTTAAGGAATATCGAAGAAATTGTCCATATTTCTCAAATAGACCTAGTTTTAATAACAAACATAGAAAAAGACTCCAAGTCTGGGTCTCAGTAAATTATAATTTTACATTTTACAATAAAAATGACACCTGTTTCGCCCTTTCGAGCATCATCAGACCTACAAACAACAGAGAGAACCTTAGTAAATAATCACACTCACAAATCCTAAAACAATAACTTAAAAATAGAATAAAACATACTAAAGCACAACAAAACAAACAACTACTTATACATATTTGATTGACTTTAAAATGAGGTTAAGTCTCAAGTGAATATACAAAATAAAATATTTAAAAAGTATTAAAAAAGATTCATGTCCCTAGCTGGGATCGATCTCGAACCGCCTGAGTGGGAGGCCGAAGTAAGTACCTACAGACCACTGGACTAGTCAAAGAAACTAACCAAAAACTCTCACTCTATAAATTAGTCAATGAAATGAAGGTTGCCTACAATTATTATTACATTAAATTGTTAAATATTAGGGTTGGTTCGAAATTAAAAACATTGTTAACGCAAGTGAGAATAGGACTTTTTATAGCTTTGGTTATTTCCATTTTTTTTAGAAGGTCAAGCTTTTTCCCCTTCGGACATTCATGTAAAACATCAACGTCAGAAATGGAACATTCATGACCTGATTCTAACAAATGATTGGCAAAAGCTGAAACAGTCTCAGTTACATCCGTATTTCTGAATTCGTTGACAAGGCTCTAATGTTTTCTCACTCTTTATACCCAATTTATCGGTTGTGTCCTTTGTTCTTACTAAATGTCTCTTGAGAGTATTTACTGATTTGAATGAAATATTGATATTTTTATTATTTTTAAAAAATTCAGCCAATTGGAGAGAAATACCGAAAAAGTAATGCACTTGAAAAAATGTGTCTAATCCAATAAGTTTTGAATGTATGACAGTATAGTACATTTTGTACTTGTTTATAAATTTATAATATAATTTGGTGATAGACTCCAAAGGAAAACCGTTATTCATAGCAATCGGCATTATAATATCACGCTCCTTATTAAACGCTTCCCTTGACAATGGTAAATTACACAACCGATAGAAAAAAGAGTTGAACGCAGCGAATTTATGTGTGTATGCGGCGAATTTATGTGCGTAGGTCATGAATTTTCCTTTTATGATGTTGATGTTTTACATGAATGCACGAAGGGGAAAAAGCTTGACCTTCTAGAAAAAAATGGAAACAACCAAAGCTATAAAAAGTCCTATTCTCACTTGAGTTAACGACTTCTTTCATTTCTAACCAACCCTAATATTTAACAATTTAATGTAATAATAATTGTAGGCAACCTTCATTTCATTCACTAATTTATAGAGTGAGAGTTTTTGGTTAGTTTCTCTGTCTAGTCCAGTGGTCTGTAGGTATTTATTCGGCCTCCCACTCAGGCGGTTCGAGATCGATCCCAGCTACGGACATGAATCTTTTTTAATACTTTTTTAATATTTTATTTTGTATATTCACGTGAGACTTAACCTCATTTTAGTGTCAATCAAATATGTATAAGTAGGTGTTTGTTTTGTTGAGCTTTAGTGTGTTTTATTCTATTTGTAAGTTATTGTTTTAGGATTTGTGAGTGTGAATATTTACTAAGGTTCTCTCTGTTGTTTGTAGGCCTGATGATGCTCGAAAGGGCGAAACACGTGCCATGTTTATTGCAAAATGTAAAATTATAATTTACTGAGACCGAGACTTGGAGTTTTTTTCTATGTTAAGGTTTATTAGGTTAGTTCAAAAAACTTAAAAATCCTCATCCTAAAAATAAGGGATGAAAGCAAAAATGATGACTATCAGTTATTAGTTTTGGACATTCTCAGCAAATGTAGTATTAGATCTTTTGTAATTTTTTAATATTTTTTTGCTATTTCGTTTTCCAACTTTCAAAAAGAATTTACGACGCGTTAAATTTTCGACATATCCAACTCTATACACGAGTGAGACCCCCGTCCAAACTCGACGGCAGCTATAATTTTAAAATTGCTCCTAAAAAATATAAAGAAAAAGCGCCCCCTCCCATATATCATGACTTCAATTGTTTGAGCGCTTTGTCAATTTTTTTAGTAGCATTGCAGTAGAGTATATTTCAAGTTTTTAAGCTTTAAATAAATAAACACAAAATCAACTATATAATAATCCTGTCGTAACTAACCAAGCCTGATAAAACTATAATTCCAAAAGTCTTAAAATAGAAACGATAATCAAAGCAACATGACCCGACGAAACTCATGACAGGGATAATCCCCTCTAAACAGGTCAATTTTACATCACTTCAATTGTCCCGACCAACCATTTAAATGCAATATCAACAAAAAGGATTGAACCCAAGTCCAAACAAGGAATAACAATGATTATAAAATGAAACGGATGAATAAAACTAATGGCAGACACAGAGCAACGTTCCCATCGTCTTTATCTTAATGATTATTTGTCGATTACCTTTTAGATTAAAGACAAATGGATAATTTAGCTCTCTTTGAGGGTAGGCGTAGTAAATTTCCTATTTAATAAAATAATAATACACATTCCATACCTACTAAAAACGTACTTTGAATGGGATGTATATTCTTAGTTTTGAAGAATTATCAACAATGTATTAAAGTAACAGCGGCCATTTTTTTTTTATTAGACAGGGTTTCCATTACAAATAATATCAAAATCAAATGTTTTAAATAATTTTGATAAAGCTACAGAACACAAGAAAATACAAAAAAAGAAAGATGCTGTTTGAAAAAAAAAATTAGGTTAAAGTAGCTTAAATTTACAAATAATGTAAGTACCTATTGATTAAGCAGTTAATAATTGGAATAAAGATCGTTACTTTTGTTACGTTGTTTCATACAGAGAGGAATTTAACATATTACCGCTCGAAAGGTCTAATTTGTGTGATAGCATAATGAATTTCCTTTGGACCAATATTCTGGCACTTTTGCGTTTTTTTTTATTCATTAGTAGTCTGATCCTTCCAAAGAGTAAGTTGGGATCTAAAAGACCTTTCTTAAATGTTAGGATTATCATTAAATTTTTCTAGCATGGGTCAGGTGTGTAGATCAATTTTCAAGTGAGCCTAACCCAAGAGATAGACAGCAGATGGAATTATGTTGTACAAATGAGTGGAATTCCAGAGCAGAAAGTGGAATTATCATGTAGAAAAGTGGAATTACCGTGTAGAAAGTGGAAATATGGTGTACACTTTTTCAGCTGTAGTTTACTCCTCGGCCTAACCTTGATATACTTGTAACATCTCTCTTAAGGGTTTCCTGTACTCTATCATAAAATGTATCATAGACATTCCAGATTTTTCTCGAAATATTCCTGGCTGATATATTTGGACTGGATTGTGTGGAAAGGAAAATGTCTGTTTGTGCATGGTTTTTTTGCTGGCTGAGATCTAAAAAATGTATAATAAATGTAAATTAAAATTTTGCTAATATCTCTTTTTTTTCTGTAAGGAGTGTGCATTTTTGATTTTCTTGTATGAAATCTTATTGCGTTGTTGTCTCACAATAATTATTTTAAAGCCATGATTTTAAAATTATCTGTTTTACCCTTTGAGTAAGGGTTAGCTTTTGAATATATAAGGGGTAATTCAAGTAACGATGATGATAGGATCTACACGAGTATGCCAAATTTTAGGATGAGACGATAGGTAAAAAATAAATTTGCTAATACATGTTTAGAAGTATATTACATTTTATAAAGAAACATTTAGACTCCCAACTTTTTAGACCTTATGAAATAAGTAAAAGCAGTTACCTGATTTTCAACTACCAAGAACTAATAAGTGAGCAAACGAGGTAAACAGTTTAAATACCAAAATTAGTTACTCGCTGATGTGTTTTAACTAACCATTTGATAGCATTATCTATATAAATGTAAGTTTCTCTGTGCACACGCATACATATGTGTCAAACCGATACTTCTTCACTCTTTGCCATGTCATATGATTTTTTTTAATTTTTATCACATGAACCTTATCTTTAAGTTTAGGACATGAATTAATTAACACCCTATTTAGTATATTCATACAAACACGTCAATAATAATATTCATGCATTACAATGCTTCTCTTTCAGATGTTGATTATTAATTTTATAGTAAACATAGAAATAATGCACACCATGTGATATAGTCTGTCTAATTATTTTAATATAATATAATTTATCAACACTTACGACTAGACTTTTTTATTGGTTTAATCATTTGTCCTATCTTTCTACCTTTGTACTACGTACATCACTCAAACTATAACTCATAGCACGCTGCTAATACTACTTTCGAGCAAAACCATGAAAATCATTTAAACGTTCAAAAGACACACAATAAGTGTTTATTGCTAAATGTTCAGATTTCGTAATGGTCGCAAGAAGCTGATTTTTAATACATAATAATGCATGTACAGTATTACAGGCTCTTAGGGATTGTCTGAATTCCTTATGTAAAGTCAAGGCTATGCAACAAGTATTAATAAGAATTCTGCAAAGTAATATTTTACATTGAAACAACGCTTTATATGTACTATGGGTACTATTAGTTTCGAATTCCATACTTTCTTTAGTTGAAATATCGCAAGATAAAATTATTTTAGATATTGGTTGTTGCATTGCACCATACATTACAGGTTTTCAAAACATCCATTTTAATAAGTACCTTAACAAACTTGCAATCTTTAAATTAATATTCTATAGAACGTAATCAATGGTTCAGTTTGCATTAATTTTATTTAGAGAAAATTTTACTTACTTATTCAATAATTTTGATAGATAGTAAAGCTGTTGAGAATATTATAATGTTTATTTAGCTTTAGGATGCGGGCCGCCTGTAGAAAAATATTTGGGGGCGATCGCGATGTTTCCGTCAAAAGCAATGATTAAAAAACATTTAGTCATTACCTAATAATTTGTTAGTTCTTTATATATTTTTATTCACAAGTCACAAGTTTGTTATATCTTGAACTCTCAAGTTTTTTAAATCTATTTCAGAGTGGAAAAATCATTCATAGTGTTATCCGAAATGGCAAAGCCAAAAAAAAGAGAAGAAAAAACCTACTTAGAACCGAGTGTTGAAGATATAGCTGACTAAAAAAAAGGAAATAAGATAGAATATTCGTTACTTGTTTGTAGAAAATATCATTTTATTTATTATGAGGTTAACCCAAACCCATTTATAGGTTTTAGGTTTATCATTTAGTTGACTAAGTATAGCTTTCTTTATTTAGAAAAATCTTGATCCCTGCGGGGAAGCTTTTTTCTTTTTCATTTTTCAGTCTCCACCTGCCGTGATCAATAATTTAAGTGAACAGCTACTTACGTAAATGATCAACTTAATACTTAAAAATGGAGTTCTATTTAACCGCATAATATACGAAATCAAACTTTATAGAAACATATTTTTAAGAAATCGTGGTTCATCGGTCCAGACCGTGTAAAATTGAAATTACTTTTCGACGTTTTGCCTGCTATTGCATGAGACATCTTCAGATATCATCACTGCGTGAAATCAAAACACTGAATAAGCCTTGGCGAGCAGAGTTCGAGTATTTATACCCTATCTGTGCATTTCCACGCATGATTTAGCAAGTAGCCCGCGTATCTACTGACATTTTCAGCGTGTCTGATGGTTTCACTAGATTCTCTAATCTTCTTTTTATTATACGCGGAGACTGTTGCAAGAACCACATGGTATCTTTTAAATTAATAACGTGTCCTGGTGTTTACCGACAGCGAATTGAGCAATTTGTATTTTACTTATACACATTTCATGTTTCGTATGTCTAGTAGACACAGTCCGTCCAGTTTTACCTATGTTCATTTTAACGCAAGAACACGGAATTTTATCATTTCCTAATGACTGTAAAGAAATTACATCTTTCGTTGTCCTTTAGCACTGCTCAATCCTTGGTGTGTATTAATGATCTTGCGAATGTTAGATATCCGCACAGTTCTTGAAATGATATAAAATTTATTAGAAATGAAATAAAATTTAAAATATATTAAGAAATACATGAACTACTAATAATTGCAAATATTAGAAGCAATCAAAACAAAAATCATTTCAACCATTATTCTAAACTTTTCATTCAAAAATGCAATGAATAATTCATAATGACATCACCATCACCAACAATATCGTTAAACTCGTTTAAACTTTCATATGGCGGTCTTTTGTTTAGTCTTTGTTTCTTAGAGAGATAAACGCATCGGAGTATCCCAGAAGAAGTCAATGACAAAGCTTGAAACAAAAACAAAAAGCATGGCAAAGTTGTATAATCTCTCTTTGACTGAAATCCAGAATTCAGCATCAACTGATCGGGAGTGAACCGACCACATCTCAAAACAGTTTTCATGCCCCTATCAAATGACAACTGTATAAGCACTATATTGATTTACCATCCGCCAAATACAACAAAGTGGAGCCGCGGTAATCATAATTCGGCTAAATGATGGTTTGAAACAGTTATTTCTGAAAAGGTTGTCAAATCAATGTCATACTGGAAAGAAGTCATTTTAATAAAATACCAGAAAATCTAGCCAAATAAATAATGTTGACATTGATGGCTTACTATATAAAATATACAGGGTGTCCAGTTTTCGTTGATATTACGGTGGATCTGCTTTATTAGCAAAGATACAGGGTTGTGCTTTATGTGAACATGTGCTACTTTTTGTAAGACTTTAGATGCCTTCAACAAAATTTTCATAACTGGAGTCGTTTTTGAGATACAGGGCGAAATTAAAAATATTGCATGTTGGGGTCCACTTTGTATTCGGTTATCGTTCGAATTATCAAAACGGTAAAAACTTGCACTTATACAATTTTTTACGTAGAATCGAGTGGCGCAGTTTGTTGATGTTAATAAATACCATTCATATTTTTATAGTAAGCCGTGACTAGTTTTGTATTAAAACCATTATTTTTTATTCCATATTCCTTTGTAAAATTATATTATAAATCACTTCTATGTTTACCACCCATTTTTACAGATTTTGCTACGATTTCTCAAAAAAGTTGCAATATTTCAGTATATTATTTAATATTTATTTTTTAAAAACCAAATATAAATTGTTTATTTTAAACAATTAACTCATCAAATATGTAATAATAATATTCTAATATAAAACAAAATAACAAAACTAACAAAGCATGAAAAAGGTGAACTCTACTAGAAATTTAGCCCAACAAATTTGTTCGAACTGGTTACCTTTCTGCCTCAAACATAACTAACAAATTTTGCGGTTCTTTTTAAAGCATTTAATATTTAGATTGAGTGTTGCTATAGCTTTTGGAATGCCCTTCGTGCCGCATTACACGGGGCTTGAACAAGCTCCACAAAACGAGATCTAAGGTCGTTAATTTTGGTGATCTAGGTGACCTCATTATTGGTCCATTATTCTCTAACATTGATCAGAAAAGTTGTAATCTAAGATTATTAATCTATTATTAGTTGCGAATTATGACTAGGGGCTCCACCATGCTGGAAGTATGTACCGTTTTAATGAGCTAGTGATATGTTATCAAAGAGATCGGGCAATGCTATTACCAAAATTTCAAAATATTTGTTGGCATTTAAATTATCCTCAGAAATGTAAAGTGTAATGGTTTCGTTTATTATAAAAAAAAAACATTGAATTCAAATCTGCCTTGTTAACGCCGAGGATATATTTAATGTGAGCTTTCTTAAATATCTTCTACTATGCCGATTGAGTATACCCCGCAAAGTGGGTCTCGTCCGATCATATGACCTTCCTTCCTAAATCTGTGTCAATGTACGATATTTACTAATATTAGTAGAGCTGTTAAATATTTTGGGTAAGTATCTGAGGCATGGGGGAAATTTGGGTATCATTTCCCTAATAGCGTCTCTCTAGATTCGAAGACCTGGCTGAAGGGTTGTGAGCCATAGCCCAGGTGCAATGTATCCAACGAAACACCAGAAAAAATATTTTTTTCGATTTTTCAATTTCTGCTTAACTACAACTAATATAAAAAAACTTACTTAACTTTTATTTACGATTTTATTGGCCTATTTTTGAAATTTTTAGTTTTTGAAATCCACTTTTTCGTATTTATTAAACACCCTGTATATCTGACATAAAGTTTAAAACCGTCAAAACTATTTTTCTTCGAGAAACAACTTTTATCAAGAACAAAATTTTCTTAGAAATGAATAATAAAAAAGTTTCCCATTTGTTGCATACTTCTTTGGACATATTGTAGATATTGCTGTTTGGGGGATCTTAAACTTTCCATTGAAAAATGTACATGAAATTATTAGTTGCATTAAAATTACCAGAGATTCAACTAACTAGGGGCAAAAGTACAATAAAGCATCTTAAAAAAAGTCTTTCTGTGCTTTATGTAATTGGACGAATAAATAGAATAGAGATTGCTTACGGGGAGGGTTTTTCTAAACTTTCACTTGAAAAATGCGTGTCAATTTATTAGATTAGATGTTTAATATTTCATGTGCAATTGAATCCTCCCTAGAAGTATTTAGTCGTTCAATTGCATAAAAAACAGAAAGCGAGGATCTTTTTTTAATCGTACTTTTGCTCCTAGATAGTTGAATCTGTGATAATTTTAATGCAAATCTAATAATTTCGTGTGCGTTTTTCAAGGGAATAATTAGTTTCAGAAGAAATGTCTATATACAGCACTAAGTCGGCTATGCCCCACAACCCTTTAGCTGGAGAAAAAATACCCAAATTTTCACGGTGTCTCAAATAATTACGCGCTCTTGGTCTATAAACACAAAATTCTCTTTGCCGTTCGGCATCTCCAGAATGTAATTGCTGCACAACTAATAAAACAAACGTGTGATATTTCTCATAGAGTTCGTAACTTTTGTTTTTTTATATTTGAATGCACCATAAAGGCCTGAGGCCTAAAAATAATGCCCCTTTACATTAAACCGTAGTTGCCTTTTTTGGTGACCCATGCCCTGCGTTACACGGCGTGGAATCGGAGTTTCCGTAGACGTTCTCCAGACGGAGCATGGTCTTCTCCAACCAAGTACTAACCGCACGCGGCTATGTTTGCTATGTTTTAAAAAAACTATAGAGAAATACTTTTTTTTAACTTAATGTCTAAAGAAGAAACTGATTTATGTCAATCTCTCATATTGGTTTACTAAAAAAAAATAAAAGAAATTATTAAAATCATTAAATGCTGCCTTAATATCAGAAGTAAGTGTCTACAACTATATATATTTGAGAAGCTAAAACTAAGCTTAATGCAAATAAAAAAAACGCTAAATTTCCTTTACCCGGAAATTCCTACGTTATGGATCCGTCTTTTTATTAGGAATAGTGAAGTGTGACCCAATTTAGTTCATAGTCATTTAGTAACACATATATATTGTCTTTTCAAACATTTATATCGTACTATTTGATTTTTTTTTTGAGAACATCAGCATTATTTGGAGAATTCCGAAACAACGCCATCTAGTGACCACTAACGAAGTCATTACGGTACAGTTTATGGCTCCACGAATAGAGCAAAAAAGTACTTTTTTTTAACATCAAGTTGAATAAAATTGGTTGATCCAAAACAAAGATATCTACATTTGAAAGCAATAATGTTTGACCTTTCCCTACCACTTTATTTTTGAAAATTGAGAAAAATGGTCTGAAGCAAAAGAGCGCGTAATTGGTTGAAGAATATAATGATTATATTTTCAATATACCTCAATTATAGATATTTAAGAGAAAGTTGGCATTGCTGTTACGCCCTCTTGCGTCCAACTTTCGACCTTGAAAATAATTTACAGCAATTCCTCTTGGCCGTTTTACCTATAAATATTTTTTTCCTTACATTCTCTCATTGACGGTTCCCGAGCTACATTTCAATAGGCCGCCATTTTGTTTCGCCATATTGGGTTTTTACCAAAATATGACCAGGTCATCCACATATGACCCTTAATTTTTTACCAAAATTTAAAGTCAATTGGATACTTAGTTTTTTAGCTATGACGCGAACAGGCAAACCGACGGACGGAATTGGGAAAACATGTTTTTTGGCATCTAGGGACTGAAACGTAAAGATCTGAAAAAACCTCGGAGGGTGATTTTTTTACGATTACAATGCTTCACTTTTACGAGTGAAGTAAAAAACTCATTCATTTTGCCATATCTGAACCATATATTTGGCTGTAAAAATGGTAGCAAACATTTTATTACTCTTAGTGATAGATTAGTAGTTTATACGTATTTATTAATTTCTTGTGGGCAAGTCTTTAATTATAATAAAAAAAATCTCTGAAAATATAGTTACAACTAACGGATAAAAAGATCAAATGGGCCCAAATTTGCTATACATTCTATTCTAATATGTTTTGTATTTGAGATTTTCATGTTCAATCCAATGTCGTATAGCATTTCCAAAGTCTTGCAGTTTATAAGTTATGATTTTCATTCCGGCTTGACAAGAATGTTTACATGAACCATGTATGACATCGGCATTTTTTGTAAACATCTAAATTTTATCAAGAATATGAAGTGCAATAAATATTTACTTAAAACCGTTAACTAAAGTCAACTAAATAACCAGTTGCGATAAGAATACATCATAATACACGTATTTATAAATCTCGTTTTGGCCAACCATTAATTACCACATGATTACATAACATATGAAAAAGGCACAGAAACCTAAAAAATTATAGGGACCGGCACACTAAGCAACTACTACATTCCGTTCGCAAATGCCTGAAGATATGAAAGCGAAATTTTCTGCTTTTACACAACACCTTGAAACGTGATCTCTGCCTGTAGTTATGTATAGACGTTGCACTAATTATTCAATAAATTAAAAATACATAAGGTGGAAAAACCGATTCTTAATATAAACAAGCGCGTAAAAATATATTAGAAGAACTAAGTTAATTTTTGGACAAATTAATTACATATATCAGTTATTTCAATTAACAAATGATTGATCTTGGGATAAGACCGTATGAACGAGGTATCTTTAGGAATTTGAGTTCGAGCAGTAAAGATACGGCTCGTGCAAATGGCGAAGGTACCCGAATGGTTAGTGGTGGCAGATATATTTTATTTTGTAAGATCTTAATGTTAGGAGGATATACCCAGCATATGTACATTCGATTCACCGAGGCAAAAATTCTTGCTAAAGAAAAAAGATTTTATAAAAGAAATTTCCTTGAAATGATACATATACACAACTAAGGGACAAACACAATGAATAAGAAAACTGATATCAATAATCTAAGCACAATATATTCATATCTGTTAAGAATTAGTGGGGACAATTTTGTTTCTATTAATGACTCTAATGCTGTCCAAATCTCTGAATAACTTAGTCCTAATATATTCATACTGTAGGGCACTGTGCATTGATTATTTGCATTTATATATAATTTTCCATTTTCCTTTTCATTTTTGTTTCAGGAAAAGTTCAATCATGGTGTTGTGTTGTTCACGTAATTTGTTTTTTCCCCCTTTTTTCTAATCATAGCAAATAAATATAAAAATTTTTCACAACACGATGGTGGAACCTCTATCAGCTGCACAGTGTACTACAGATTATAAAATGTTTTCATCGTTTAACCAACAATTACAGAACTTGTAAGATTTGTGCTGATTGGGTTACCAGCTTTGCAGAGTACTGTTTACTAATGCACCATCTACATTTTTCTTTTCCAACTATACATTTGGGAAACCGTCGTTACCGATTCGTGCTCAGTCGACAATTATTTGAAAAACAAAAAACGCGTAAACCAACTAGTGTGAAGTAAGGGAAGGAGAGCAAAAATAAAAAAAAAACACGTTCTCCATTTTACAATAATAATTTGCCTTTAAAATACGTAAAATGGCCGACAGTGTCTGCACGTTGGAATAAACCAAATCTTTAAGAATTTTAAAATGTGTTAATATAACAACATCCAAGTCAAAACTAGTGATAAAAAGGTGTAAATAATATGTATATAGGTCTTTAGCAATGTTGAGAATTTTTCAGTGTTGTTTCTTCAAGAGTAAAACCAAGTAGTAAGTCCACAACAACTTTTTCTTTAAAATAAATGTTAATACAAAATAATAACAATTTTTAGGCTGTCTTGAGGAAGGCAATAAACAGTTGCCGAAAGCTTGGCAAAGCAACAAAGTGTTTTAATCTAAGGTCCCCTCTCTTTGACTACAGCCCCACTAGATTTAGCACGTTTTGTTCTAACTAGTTAGTCACAACTACCCACCCTCTCGCTATAGATATATATATATATATATATATATATATATATATATATATATATATATATATATATATATATATATATATATATATATATATATATATATATATATATATATATATATATATATATATATATATATATATATTCATGCATGCAAACGATAGAAAAAACGCAAACAACTGAGAAACTTGACATAAGAGGCATAGTATTCCTACTGACTATGTTACGAATTGTTCTCTTTTTTTAAATGTGTTGCCTCGTATGACAAAAATGTTATCGTTTATTTTTAAAAATCTGGTATGTTTATACTCAAGGTGTTCATTTGTTTAATTTTTTAGCAAATCTTGGGAGTTCTGATGAAATCTTAAAACTTCTGTATTCAACATTTTTTCTATACTATAATGCCTGTAGATCCCGTTCATAGTATACCTTTAGAATTAGTTGTAAAACGATGTAGCAATTTGAACTATATGACAGTAAGTATACTCAAAAGCAATATTTCCTAAGTAAACTTATTGTATCATCTAACGGACCTACTTCACATGAGAAATTAATTAATATTATATTTGAATAAAAAGAGCCTACAACCGTTTTACTTTGTTTTCATTCATTTGTCTAGCTGAGTAAACATCAATGATAATGAAGACACGTACCATTGTTTTTTAGTATTCTTAGCTTGCGTGTAAGGAGCGATAAGATGTTGCAATTTTTTAGTACCTATGTCTATACGAATGAATTAATTTCGTAGCAAAAAAATAGTGTTTTGCTTAATTTTATGGGGCTTTTAACTGCAACAAACTGCTTTCAAGGCATTGGGTTTTTTTCTTTAGATATTCTTAGTTTGAGTAGCAACTTCCCAATGCTTATAGAAAAATCTCAAGAACTTCCAACGCGAGTACATAATATTTTACATTAAAATCTCTATCAATAACCTGTTCGTAGACAAAAAAGACAACTCAGAGCAAACTACAGCAGTGTTTTGACGAATTACAAAAATAAATTAAAATCCCATCAAACCAAGTCTAAACCGCATTACTGGATAAACAGTTGTGACAAACATAAAAAGATCCATATTTTCTTAAAACCACACACCCAACTAAAATATTGAAACCAGACAAATCCAGTAAAACCGGATTTATGGACTGTAAAGAATACAATGAAAAAAATAATAAACTTGTCACTATTTAACGATACATACAAACAAATAAACAAAAATGTTTCAAAAACAAAATAATGAATTTAATAAAAAATGAGAAAAAAATACATTTCTCCAAATACAGCCAAAAATAAAAAAAAACATAACGCGCAGACTCAAAAAATGTTTGGTTTACCCAAGCTTCACAAAGAGGGAATACTTTAAGACCGACAGTTTTGCCGATAGTGTGCAATCTCCCTTAAATAAATTATGCAAGTTCCTAGAATAAATATTAAACTATATTGTAAACAAAACTTCATATTTTATGAAAAATTCTTAGCACTTTAAAGAAAAAATTATAAATATCACAATCCCTGACAATTATATAAAGATATCTCTCGGCGTTCTATTCTTATACACAAAGGTTCCTATAAATTTGGCTATGGACATAATAAACAAAAAATTAAATAAAATTAAAAAATATAGTGACATCTTCTAAAAGAATTCCTTGCAGCCTCTGAATTAACTCTAAGATCTACTATTTTATATATAATAATACTTAATATAAACAAATTGAAGTCTGTGCAATTTCTAGTGTAATCCCCCAACTTGTTTTGGGGGGTCTTAATTATAAGATCTTTCCAAATTTAACATATAGCATAACTTTTTATTGCAGATACGTGGATGACTACATTAATGCTATCGCAAAAAATATGACATGAAAATTACTTTAATTATTTTAATTCCATTCACCCGAAACTGAACTTCACATGAAATAGAAAAAAATAAGGAAAAAACTTTCTTGACTTGACATTGTACCACAATCAAAACTCTATAAATAAAATGTGGTACACAAAAAAAACTGGGTTCGGTAGATACCTCAGTTATCGATCACACCATTCTCAGATAAAGTCGGTAAGTATAAGCACTAAAATTAAGTGTATTAAGAAAATTCTATAAAAAAAGCCAAAGAAATTCTTAAACAAAATCTACCCCATAAAACTTATTAGCATTCAAGACGTAACAAGAAGCGAAAATAAAAATATTTTTTATCACTTTTTATCAAAAAAGTTAACAATATTGTGAAAAAAAAACCGGTAAATTCGCCTTTACCCACAACTTCTCTCGTATAGAATTTCACTGCGTACATATATTACACTCTATATGCATATACTAATAATAATTTGCTAATACCTTTATACAAATCCTATAAAATGTAATTTATTTAATTTTTTTTTAGTTTTTAATTTATTTTTTATTGTCATTATTATTACTATTATTTTTTCATAGCTTTATTCATAAAGTATATAAAAAATAAATTTTGGTCTTTATTATTTTCCTTCATAAAAAAAAAAGGTTTTATTCGTGAATATGGAATTTTAATGAGTATTTAAACATCTTATTAGGGCGCTATTATTTATTTTTGCTATATTGGATCCGCACTAAAATTTTATCAGTCTATCCTTGTTTCACACTTGATTTCTGTACAAAATTTCAAGTCAATTGGTTTTTTGGTGCCGAATTTTTAAATAATTCATTAGGCCGCCATTTTGTTAAGCCATAACGGATTTATATAAAAAATTTACCAGTTTATCCATATATCACACTTTATTCTTGTGCAAATATAGAACTCTATCCGACAGGTAGTTTCTTGATTATGATTGTTCTTACATTTTGTGACGCCGCCATTTTGTTTCGCCATATTCGATTGTTAATAAAATGTAACTAACCATTTCATCCCCTTATGAGTCTTGATTTTTGACCAAAATTTGAAATCAATCGGATAAGTAGTTTTTGAGCTATGCCGAATACAGACGGACAGACCGACAGACTGACGGAAATGGGAGTATGTTTTTCGGGGTCCAGGGACCATAAAACGTAAAGATCTGCAAAAATGTCGGAAGGTGATTCTTTCACGATTACAGTACTTTTCTCTTAAAAAGTAAACCGCATAAAAGCGAAAAAAAAATCTCTTATACCAAAAACCATGTCAATGACTGCCAAATTGTTTATATTGGCACACATTTGACAAAAAAGAGGACGGCTTTAAGTAAACATAAAGATCAGACTAAAAATAAGTTTAATTTAAAAAAACCAAAACTCTACCAACGATAAAAGCGACATAATAAACTCTTAAGTGAAATAAACTGCTGGATATAAACAGTGCATCAAATTTTTACTTCCCTCGAAAAAAGGGAAGTATTGTTATCGTGGAAAAAATCACCCTCCGAGATTTTTTCAGATCTATACGTTTTAGGGTCTCTAGATGCCGAAAAACATGTTTACTCAATTCCATCGGTCTGTCTGTTCGCGGCATCACTAAAAAACAACTTACACGAGCGACTTAAAATTTCTGGTCAAAAGTGAAGGGTCATATGGGGAACACTTGGTAACGTTTTGGTAAAAATCCAGTATGGCAAAACAAAATGGCGGCCTAATTAAATATTAAAAAAATTATTACTAACAAACTGCTTATCCAATTTACCTCAAATTTTGCACAAACATCAAGTACTATGTACAAATTAACTGAGAAATGTTGGTACGAATCCAAGATAGCGAAACAAAATGGAGGCTTAATAAAATATTTAAAAATTCTGCCTGAAAAAAACTATTTAATGGGTCGATTTCAAATTTTATGCAATAATTATGATATAGAATGAACTGGTATAACTGTGGTATGAATTCAAAGTGACAGAACAAAATAGCAGCCAAATAAAACGTTTGCAATCAGGAAAAAATCCCCCTCTTACATCTTAACGTTTTAGCGTCCTTAAATCCCAAATATTATGTCGGTCCGTCTGTCTGTTAGTTCAAGGTATCGCTTAAAAACTACTTACCTATTCGACTTCAAATTTTGGTAAAAATTCAATATGGTGTTGTTACACTTGTTAGATTGCGACCTAGTGAAACGTTAAAAAATTGTTACTAAAAAAATAATTATTCAATTTAAATGTTATGTAGGAATAAATTGATAAAATTTTGGTATGAATTCAAAATGGCGGTCTAATAACATCTTTAAAAATCATCCTAAAAAAATTACTTATTAGATTCATTTCAAACAGTATGCAAACATTAACTGTGATATAGAGATAAACTGGAAAATTTGTGGTACGAATTCAAGATGGTGAAACAATAGTGGTCAAATGAAATGTTTAAAAAATCGTCTTATTCTATCGACTTTGCAGAAAATTCAAATGTGATAAGGGATGAACTGGCATGAATTAAATATTTGTCACTGTAAAGGCTACGTATTCAATTTATTTTAAATTATGCCCAAAAATCAAGTATGGCATAGGTAGAAACCTGTAAAATTTTTGTAGCAACCCAAAATGAAAAGACAGTATATATGTGTTTCTAAATGACTATGCACCGAACTAAATTGGATCCCACTTTCCTATTCCTAATAAAAGGAAAGATTTATAATGAGGGAAATTCCGATTTTTTTAAATCAAAGTTTAAAAATGGATATTTCACCCTCTCAGGTTTTACATATTTTGGCGTTTTAACGCCCCTAGATGCCAAAAAATATGTTTTATAAATTCCGTTGGTCCGTCTATCGGTTCGCGTGCTGTCAGTTCGCGGCATAGCCTAAAAACTACTCATCAGATTGGTTTCAACTTTAAGGGGGAACTGCACGCAGTATTATGGATCATTTGCAAGCCTTCAGCCGCTGCAATATTATGTTAAAACTATAAGAGATATGTATTAGGTTCAATGTGATTTCAATAGGGAAATATGTATAGTTGGGCGCTAAATGCGATTTTTTATGAAAAAATCTAATCTAGAATTATAAAATAGAAGTAGATTTGTCCATTGTCGACCATTTTTGGACCACTTTTTGACGCAAATGCCGTCGCATATAATTTTTGTTCACAAAATGGCTCTTTACCGCCTTGCATTGATCCTTTTTCTACGTAACTGCAAAATTTGAAATGGTAAATCGTACTCATGTCTTTGTATTTCTGCCGCGCGTGAACCCTTTTGAACCCATTTTTAAACGAAATATAATTTAAATTGCCTATACATAACACATTTTTTTGAGGTCGGACGTGCAGGAAGTTTTTTCTAATACGTAGGTACCTTTTCACCTTACTTTGAACTTGACTAGACCTTGTCGCTAGTTTTTCAGTTTTTGCGTGCAGTTCACCCTTAAGTCAAAAATTAAGGCTTATATGGGAATGGTCTGGTAATATTTTGGTAAAAATCCAATATGCCGGAACAAGCTGGCGGCCTAATAAACGTTAAAGATAATATATGACTTAAAAACTAATAATCCGATTTGCAGCCAAATCAAGTATTATGTAGGAGTCAACTGGTAAAATCTTGGTACGAATACAAGATGGCACAACAAAATAGCGGCTTAATAAAATATTTAGAAATTCAGCCTTAAAAAACTACTTAATGAACTGATTTCAAATTGTGTGCCATAGCTAATTGTAGTAATATATGAACTAGTAAAACTGGTCTGGTAATATTTTGGTAAAAATCCAATATTCCGGAACAAAATGGTACAACGTTAAAAAAATATTACTAAAAAAACCAATTATCCAATTTACATCAAATTTTGCAAAAAAAATATAGTGTTACATAAGAATGAACTTGTAACATTTTGGTATGAATATAAGACAGCAAAACAAAGTGGCGGCGTAATAAAATATTTAAAAAACCAGTCTAAAATACTACTTATTAGATTAATTTCAAACTTTGTGCAAACATTAAGTATGATATAGAGATAAGTTGGTAAAGTTGTGTTACGAATTCAAGATAGCGGAAGAAAATAGCGGCCAAATAACATGTTAAAAAGAATTTACGTAAAAAAATCTTCTTATCAATTGACTGTAAATTTTGGAGCAAAATTAAATATGATATAAGGATAAACTGGTGCGAATTCAACAAGACGTAACAAAACTCCGATGTGTGTCAATCTAAAAACTACTTCTTGAATTCATTTTAAATTATGTCCAAAATCAAGTGTGGCATGCATAGGGAGACACTGGTAAAATATTGGTAGGGATCCAACATATTAGAACAAAATGGTGTCCAATAAAAATGTTTGATCGGACACTATGTATGTGTTACTAAATAACTATGTACTGAGCTAAATTGATTCACACTTCACTATTCCTAATAAAAGGAGATATTCATAATGAGGAAAGTTCCGGGTAAAGGAAATTTACCGAGTTTATTATTTAATATTTTCGCAGGGATTTTATGCATTTCAATGTTTGAAAATACACAAAAAAAAACAAAAGATTGAGTCGAACGAATGGTTCGCCTAGGTCAAAGCCTACTTGATTCTCCGCCCAAAGGACGGAATCGCTGCGCAACGTATCGAACGGATGAACCGGATCTTCCACATTATTCGGGCGAATGAACGAATGGACGAATAAAAGAATAGTAAGTAACGGGCTTAAGACGTAATCCCAATTCAGTGTTGTTAGATAGTATTTTATATGATTAACAGGGTCTAACTTAAGAGGAAACTGCACGCAGTATTATGGATCATTTGCAAGCCTTCCGCCGCTGCAATATTATGTTAAAACTATAAGAGATAAGTATTAGCTTCAATGTGATTTCAATAGAGAAATAAGTATAGTTGGGCGCTAAATGCGATTTTTTATGAAAAACTCTAATCTAGAATTATAAAATAGAAGTAGATTTGTCCATTTTCGACCATTTTTCGACCACTTTTTGACGTAAATGCCGTCGCATATAATTTTTTATCCACAAAATGGCTCTTTACCGCCTTGCATTGATCCTCTGTCTACGTAACTGTAAAATTTGAAATGGGAAATCGTACTCATGTCTTTGTATTTCTGCAGCGCGTGAACCCTTTTGAACCCATTTTTAAACGAAATGTAAGTAGTATATAAGGCGGGGTACTGTGACCGAGGATGGCCTGTCTGTCCAAAGATTGGGCGTGTCCAACTTCTTCGGCGACGAAGTGACACAATCCTGAAAAATTCCTGAAAATGGCCGAAGAAGAAGTGGTCGACAATGACCAGAGGCTGTTGACCAGAAGGGCCTTATTAGTGTACGGGTTCAAAAAGGCCTTTTATATTTGAAGTGTCTTTTTGGCACTCACACACACATGCACCCCTATAATTATTACTAATTTGTTTCTTATAAAAAAAAAAAGCCCACGCGCCCGCCTGGATTCGAACCGTCGACACCGAGATTTGTTTTTTGTCAAATTTTTAACTTCTAGACTACTACTACCGCCATGCAGTACGTCGTAATAAGTAAACAATTTAGATGATCTTGTTTATCTTTTAAACGAGCAATAATAGTAATAATACGCAGTTATACAGTACAACACATGTGGTAAAAAAAAAATAGAATGTTTGTAGGGCTTCACGCCGCACCTCTGGTATAATTTCATGAGCCTAGCCTAGCCTCGTCTAACCGAAAATAAATGAAACAAATAATTATATCTTTAATATATTTTTTATTATTTAAATCAATTAAACCTTTCAATATAAATTCTAGTCCTATGATTTTCATCAAGTACATTTATTAAAATTAATTCTAAATTAGCTATTCGTCGTTGAAAATGAATTTTGTTGATAATTTCTTCATCTTTTCGAGCTCTTCTGTATGCATAACTCCAAACAATCATTAGGTGTATATGATTTTTTGATTCATTAAAGCTTACCGACTTTATTGGTTTCATAACGTCTCTCTCCCCAAGTCAGATAACATAGAAATTTTGTAGATAGATTTATATATTGTTATTGGTATACTATAAGACAGGTCTCAAAGGTTGAGTTTGTGTTAAATAAATAATCCAACATTGTTCGTCTGTTTTCTATGTATACATTTTTGTTTTGAAAATATTTAGATGTATATTGATTACAATGTATATCTGCAGGTTCATTAATATCTACAGGAACGTAACTCACATTCGAAACTTTGTTTATTAGTTTCGGTATGATACCAATTTGAACTTTAGCCAAATTATATATTTTATCATTGGGTCTTACATATTCATCTGGTTTTATTAGATTGTAATGTGTGTGGAACCAGACATTATATCCCGTGTCTTGAAATGTCCTTAAACTTAAATGTTTCAAGATATGGTACTCTCTATCGTTTATGTACACTGAATTGTAACTGTATTCTTCTTCTTCTTCCTCTGTGTATTGAGAAGATAATCCAAAAAAATTACAAAAAAGTATGGTAAATAGCAGCACTAATGAGCTTTGCATTGTTGTGAGATTTACAACTTACTGTAAAATGTATTTTAAGATGGAATGATGAAAATTGTTGTTCTATAATGGTAAACAATTGTCCTGTATGTCGCACTAGATATTACTATTTGGTACAAATCTTCAAAGATGTAATTAGACATCATTTTGTTGTAATTTTAAAAAGAGGATAATATTTTTTTTATAATTTGTGTTTGTGAAAACTCTGGTAACAAATAATTTTGTAAAAAAAGTAAATGTAAATATATATAATAATTGACACACATTTTTTCCTTTTCCTATATTGAAACGACAACAATGATCTAACAAGTTTTTTAATACATACTAATTTTCACATTACATAACAAAACAATTGTTATGGGTTGACACAAAAAGTGCCACGCCCTAAAATGGCACCACTTTTGCAAATCGAAGCTTAAATTTTCTTATGGGAATTTACATGTAAAAATGACGGTTTTGATTGTCGGACCGGCATAGCCTAATCTACTACTTTTTAATTATACTAATAATATTAATATACTTTGCATCAAGTAAGAGAAAACTCAATTGAATACAGAAACAAGCGTTAACAAAATGTTATGCTAATATATGAGTGCTTCTAGTGGCAGTTGACATAATCGACACTTTTTTTTTACATATGATTAGCTATTTCATTTACAAATACAGTGTCAGATGTTAGAATAAAAAGAAGTATTTTGCATATAGCACTGAAAATATATAACCGCTTATAGTAACATTTGACATTTTTAAATTAATATTCTTGACGTATTCTACTTATTATCTTTACAATTTATGTTTAAAATTAATATTTTTGACATTATCTATCCATTACGTTTATAACCTATATTTAAAATTAATATTGTTAAACTAATCTACCCATCACATTTACAAACTATGTTTAATATTAATATTTAACAACATAATCGTCTATATCTTTTTTTTCATTTTTATTGCAGTAAAAGCAAGCATGTTCAGGAATTAGTAGAAAAAGATGTATCCTACAAATAGCACAATGTAAATCAGAAGCACTAACAACATAAGCTCTTTTGTAGTGGCAGCTCACATGATCGGATTCCCCTCTCCGTAAATATCTCATGTGAATTGCACTACACGGAAGGCAAATAGCAAATGTTCCTAGTGTTCGACTTTCAATTTTAGTGTAGCTTTGTATAACACATACATCTTTTTCTTCGAAATTATTAAATAATTCACTAGCCCTAAACTTGCTTACTTTTACGTCAGCCTCGGTTCCTAAATTTAGCAGTTGTCCATCCATGTCCACTCCTTCGTCAATTTCCTGATCATCTTCCTCCATCTCTTCTTCTTCCTCCTCTTCAATATAATTAATATCAATGTTAAACAAGAATGATCTTCTAACAAGCCTAGATGATTTGTCCAAAAATGAATGTTTATAACTGATGGAATCACCTTCCAAGTTATTAAAAATCTCTTCTCTTTCTTCAATTTGAGCGGCGATCTCCACATTATTTTCTTCAATTTGGACAGCGTTTCCAATCATATTTTCTGCCATCGTTAGGAACTTTAGATTTAGATTTAGATAGATTTATTTGATAAAAAATTTGGTTATACGTTATAAATAATAGCGACAACTGATAGCTGGCTACTTGACTAGTCTGAGATTTGCATTAATTCGATGATCTATTTAACTAAAATTTTCATTACAAAAAATGCTGCATATGTTTGATAAATGTTTTTTTTTTAATGATAAGCACATGTTTGTTAACTTGAACTTGAACTTGTTTTGCTGATTTTGCTTATCTAGTTGTTGTTGTTATTCAAAATATATGATGTGTTGGAACTAGCGTGAAATCTTTAATTACAAAATATTAATAGATTTTTTTTTGTATATTCATATATAAGCAATTAAAATGAACATGCAAAATCACCAGTCTTCGTTTGTTCTTCTTCATTACTACTACAAGACGTAGCAACAGCAGTAACAACTATAAGAAATGGCATCCACTCCAACCACCATAGTAGTGTATACCGAGGACAAAATTAATTTTCCTCTAAAATATGCGTCCGTTGTTATAAAACAACTTTTCCAGTAAGTTATTTTTGGTTTTGTTAATAGATATACAGTGTTAGATTATAAGTTACATATTGAATCATAATGTGCTCGCGTGTAGCAAGTGCTTTGTCTGGCTACGTGCGAACTGTATGGTTTGATCGGCTTGACGGAGTGACCAGTTCACTGCCCGATTGTTATCCGCTAGGGAAAAGTGTGTGTGTGTGAATAGATATAAGTTACATATTGAATCATAATGTGCTCGCGTGTAGCAAGTGCTTTGTCTGGCTACGTGCGAACTGTATGGTTTGATCGGCTTGACGGAGTGACCAGTTCACTGCCCGATTGTTATCCGCTAGGGAAAAGTGTGTGTGTGTGAATAGATATAAGTTACATATTGAATCATAATGTGCTCGCGTGTGGCAAGTGCTTTGTCTGGCTACGTGCGAACTGTATGGTTTGATCGGCTTGACGGAGTGACCAGTTCACTGCCCGATTGTTATCCGCTAGGGAAAAGTGTGTGTGTGTGTGTGTGTGTGTTTTGCAGTGGGTTGATGTAATTCTACTGTTGTGTATAAATTTGTAGGTATGGTGTAAAAGAAATACTGGAAAAAGGTGATAAAATTTTTATATCACTAACATACAGTCCTAAGGCTATAACCTTAAAAAGGAAGTTTGGAAATTTACCGGTTCGTTATATGAGAACAAAAATTGAAAACAATGAAGATTTCAAGATTTTAGAAAAGGTTGTTAAAAGATATAAATTTAATTTGTTGGATGATAATACAGAAGAACAACAAAAACAACAAACACATAAAATGCTGGAATCGGGTGGAAAAAGAATGCTATTTGAAGACATCTTTAGTGATTTGGAGGAGGAGGAGGAGGAGGAGGAGCAGCAGAAGAATTTGACCCAAGCGGGACCAAGCCAAGCGGGATCAAGCTATGTAATATAAATAAAAATAAATATTTTATTATTATTATTAATATCAATTTATTTTACTAATTTTAGAAAGATTTAACATTGGGAGAGTGTTACGATTATTTCAGCTCTAAAAAGTTCTGGACTTCTAAACCTTTAATTGAAACTATTCGATATTCACACAATCTGGGAGATGAATTAAAAATTATAACGTTATTTCTAAAATCTGTACCGTTAAGATCTTTCGTAGCAGGAGGCTTTCCTAGTTTTTTGGTAGGACGGACTGACAGATTTTCTGACATAGACATTTATATCGAACTCAATCCTTTGAAAGAAGAGGTATGTTTATTAGCGTTAAATATTTTTATTGAGAAACTCATAGAAAATGATTATAGAGATATAATATATACTAATACAAGAAGAGAAGTAAATTACAAACCTTTCAAATTTTTTGATATTCAAAATATTACTTTAAAAACAAAAAAGAAAAATATGCTTATACAGTGTATATTTTTAAAAGCTAACTATATATATTTAACTTACGAAGAATTAATTGTAAAGACAATAATGGAATTTGATTTCGATATATGTAAAACAGCATTACTTTTAATCAACAATACATTACATGTCATAAAAATGAATCAAATGAAAAGTATTGAAGATTATGTAGCAAGAGTATCGCGTCGTGTTGAATATATATCAAGGTGTACTGAACATGAATTAAATGCAGATTCTTTATCTATGCTATGTCTTAGAAAAATAACAAGTGTTAAAAATAATGTACATGTATGTAATAATAAATAGTTACAATCACATATTTCGTAATTCTTCCTTATTTTTCCGGTAACGAAATTCCAGAAAGTCAAAGAAGGTTTCCTTATAATTTTCTGTTGAATGCATAGCTTTAGCAACACATATGTAGGCGTGTTCTTCGGCAATACAAATAGAAAACATTCCATCATCTGCTTCTTCCCGTGCCGCGTGTTTATAAATATTCCGTCGATTTTTCATTTTTTCCTCACTTGGTAATTTGTATGTGAAATTTTTAAACACAATTTCTAATAAAGTTCTTGTTTCTTCAATGGAAGACGTCACAGGTATGAATTTTATGCCACTATTCACCCATCCTCGATTTATATATAAACATAAAATAAACTTATTTACACCAGGTGGAATTAACGCTCTTGCTTTTTCAATACACAGCGTAGTCGGTCCATACGTCAGCAACCATTTTTCATCGTTGTTAGTTTTTCTTTTAGAATTTTGTTTAAAACTAGAGTTGGCTGAAATAGACTCCATAAATAGAACTTGTAATACCACTCAGTCCACGAACGAAATGTGAACTAATTTTTTTTTTTTTTTACTTTGAATGAGCTGCAGGTATTTATATTAAATTTAATCACTCCCACTTTCAGCATTTTAACTATTTGAGAAAAAAAAAAAAAAAAAAAACAAAATGGTTTATTTAATATACAGTTTTATTTACAAAATTGTTTACAAGGTTTTACTGTGTAGCAAATTCCAGTAGTAGTATATAAAAAATACATTTTCTAACGCACAATTTAAGTCGTTATTTACATGTTTATTACAGTGATTAGATTTTAACATTTTCTTTAAATTTTCCAAAGAAGGACAGTTGTTTTCCTCTAAATCAATTACATGGTAATTCTCTTCCAACAGCTTGATTAACCACTCTTTCTTTTGACCTCCCTTTACGGCGATTATGACATTTGCTCCATCAACAGTGTCAACACCATAAGATGTATTGATAAAATTCTTGATAAAATCTGTCAAGTTTTCATAGTTTATAATAATACTTCCGACACCACCACAACGATCACTAAACCATTCCAAACCATGTATATTTCGAGTTAACCAATTCATGTGGTTTTCAATCTTGTACTTAAATAGATTTAGATCAAATTGAAATTTAACCATTGCGTGCTTGTAGTTACCACTTGAAGTATCCAGAATTGCAATTTCTTTACAAAAAAAACTAGTGTTTCCATATTGAAATCCTTGAACATCCAAAACGTAAATTTTTTTTTTTTTTTCTACTAAAGAACTTTTACTGTGCTAGTTAGAGGATTATATTTAACTAGTCTATCGTGTAGAATAAGACAATAGGCTGTAGTATTGGCAGACACTGCTTTACTTGTTTCAAACTCTATGCGAACATCTACGGCCCCTCCTTTCAGCACGTCTTCACCTTGTCGAGAACAATCGACGACTACCAGTGGAGCTTTACCTTTAAAACTTGCAGGTTCATAACATGGATCGCTGTGACGTTTGTAATAATACAATCTTTGGAACTGTGCATACATATCGTAAAGAATGGCAAATTTGTTGGTGTCATAGTCCACGTTTAAGTTATCGTATGGAAATACTTCTGAATTTAGGTAAACCTTTAGGTTTGTTAAACCACAGTGGTTAAAATGACTGCTGTTTTTAGCAATTTTTCCTTTCACATCGGTTTGAAACCCTATTATTATGAAACGAGGTTTCTCCAGCTGATTTGATGATTTGACTGCCCAACTGTGATTTTTACTCTGTTGCAGCTGAGGGTATTCATGTAATTCCCAGCTTCTAAAAGCAATATTCAAATCTCTGTTACTTTCAAATTGTCTTAACAGACGTAACTTCTGGCTATCACTCACGGTGACGTGTGGTATTTTCCACAACACCTTACTAAGTGCAATTTTATAAGTTTCCTTTCTATCGGCCAACTGACATATTGCATTCAAATCATTGTTGCTTCTAATAAGCACTAATTCTTGTCGAATATTCATGATAATTTTATTAAAGTCTTCTGCATAGCCCATTATAAGTTTTAAGGGAATGCATACACTAAAGTTTCCTTTGTCATCTAATAGACTTGGATGGTTTTCAGTGTTCCATCCTGCATTTTGTAAATTAGAACTTTCACTTCGCGTAAGCGATACATAACCTTTAATAGTTGAGGTTATTCCAGGATTCCTTACTCGATCTATGCATACTCCTCCCAATTCGTAACGGATCTCTTCGAAAAGGTACTTAAGACCATTGTTGGTAAACTTTATGTTGTCACTAAATGTACCATCCTCTTTTGTCAGTTTGCCTTCAATGTATAGAAAGCTTTGACTAGGTAAGGTATAGAGATCTTGGGTTTGAATAGGTATCCTAATTTCATCGTTGTTGTTCAAAGTCGTAGCAGAGTACGGTTGATGTGTATGATATTGGTAACTAACTATTGAATCATCACTTATTACGTTGTCTCCTACTTTTAGAATATTGGAACTCATTTCTTTGACTATAGGCACAATTCCAGTTGAATATTAAAAAAAAGTGTCGAAGATTTGCACTAAGAAGTAACTTAAAACTACACCAATATCTCCTTATTTTTCCTATTATTATTATTATTATAATTATTATTATTATTTAGTTTAAATCCTAAGGAAATTAAAAAAGCTCTATTTTCAGATGTTAACTGATGTTCACGTAGTCTTGGACTGTTGATTATTCCAGTGGACGACTTGTTTTTATGGTACTTAATGGGTAACCCTAATGCATTATCTTCATAAAGAAAAACCATGCTCTTATACCTGCTTTAGATGTAGTCTTACTGTTATCAGTTCTTTTCGGAAATTGACCAATTTTCCGTCCTGATCGGTTATTTTAAGCAATATTTCATCCACATAGCGCGTGTTTATTGGTAAATATATAACGTTTGAGGGTTTTTCAACAATCTTAAAACCGGGCGCCACCTCGGGATAAAACATGTGAACTATGTGAACCAGATTACCGTTATTGTAGGCATTTGTAACTAAATTACAGTCTACAGCAATGGAGTTGACCTTAAATATATCTACTGGGTTTTCGGATATATGCAATTTGTCTGCTTCCAATACTTTATTTTTGAACCCCAACAAACTTCCAATTGAGTTGTCTTTTGAAAAGTCTATTGACCTATTGCATTTTATTTCACATTCTAGTGTATTATGGTTTGCTTGCAATCGCAGTACAATTGGATCACCTTCTTTTTCCAAATTTAACGCCCTAAACAAGTAGTTCTGGATATCCTGTATTTCATAAGAGCCTTCAGGTAGTTCTATTTTTTTATTTTTACCATAGTGAAATACATTGTTTGATTTATCCACATTTGGAATTGAATTGTAACTTTCGAAATTTATTAAACCTAAAACGTACTCGTCACTTTCACTCAATATAATTGGTGGGTAAATCTTTGCAGAAATTGTTGATTCTTTCCCCGATAAGGTAAATGTATATGACATTATAACTAAAAGAGAGAGAAACGATCACTACAAATCTATTAAAATAAATGAAACAAACCAGATAATGTTAATCTATTTATTCATTGTTCCATATGAGATAAAAAATTCAAACATAAATGACCACAGTTGTAAGAATTGTAGGACTGAAACTGAGAATGATTATAAAATATATTACAAGTACCATTAGAATTAAAATATCTTAAAAGCTCTACGGGTGGGTGTAAATTACCAAAACTGTCAAAGTAAATAATATTTTTTCCATATTTTCGATATGCAGTCCAATGAGTGCCAGGTCCGTAGGAGTTGTCCAAATTAACTATAGCCGATTCATTTCTATACATTTTTTTGGGGAGTTTATCTTTCATAAAAGTTCCACTAAAATATGGTATTTTCAATTTTTTTGCATAGAAATCAAGTTCCAAGTTGTTTAGGGCGTGTGCTGGTAATGTTAGCTTATTTGACGTTTTGGACCTAAGTTGGGAAAAAAAAGTCCATATCCAGTTTTAAAGGGTTTCAAGTAGAGTCCCTTGCCAAGTGCAACTGCTTCCATAGTTCTATTGTGTCGTTTATTTTCTTCCAATTGACGTTTCGCTGCTTGTGCATCATTGATAGTTTTTGCTATGGCTGAAGCTCCACCGCTTAATGCTCCCAAGGCACTCAAACCGGCAAAAATCGGTATTAGTGGTAACACACCTCCTGTCTTGGGAATTCTAATTATTCTCGAGGATGGTGGTTTGATCCTTCGTTTTTCACCCTTAACTGTTTGAACTGCAATCTTTAAAGCGTCATCGATAGTACGAGGTTGATTTTTTAAAACATTATTTTTAATTTTTTTAGTTAACTGTGGAAAGTTTATACGTTTCTTTCCTTGTTTTCTGCTTCTTCTTTTCTTTCGGTTACGTTGCTTATTCTTTGAGGACATTGTTACTTTAATAGTGCTCGGTATTAACTAATTTGAAAACTAAAAATCTTAAATATTTATACGGTATCTAGCCTTTAAATCTTTTCTTCGGTTCAAAAACAATATTGTTGTCCTCAGAATCACTTCGTTTACGTTTTTGCAATTTTTGTGAAATTAAATCGTTGTCGTTGATTTCTAACTTCGGTTTTTTTGTATTGTTATCATAGTCAATATCAGACGAAATATCTGCTTTACGCTTGTTAAACGTTTGGATATCCATTTTCATTTCATTTTCGAAAAGTTTTTTTTCTTTATTGCTGCTGCTGGGTCGGCTACTTTTAACAGTTTTTATGTTACGATTTAACATTTTTTCTTTCATTTTCTTTTCATGATAATTGTCAATGTGTTCACTATCACTTGATTCCTCTTCAAAATTTTTAACGATTTTCTTTTTATTTTTTGTGGGACTAAGGGGAGAATTCTTTCTAACTCGCTGCTGCTGCTGCTTTTGTCGAGCTTTACTCTTGTAAGAATTCACTTCTTCAAGCAAGGCTTCAATCTTTTTTAAATAATTTTCCATACTTTTTGCACTTTGTGCCATGACAGTTGAACCTTTACGTAGAACGTTACAAGTTTGTTTCACACACTGATTATTTTTAGAACTCTCTTTCCTTTTTATACCCATACCTAGTTTTAGTTTAGCTTGCATGGCTGTTGATACACCTAATGTAGCTAGTTTTTCGCTCCAACCAGCCTCTGATGATGAACTGATTCTGCTCAAAGCACTTTTAAGAAGAATCTTATCAGCCTGATGACGATTACTTAAATCCTTGTTATTTGAATAGGCAATATCATGTTGCTTACATGCTGCATCCAAGGGATTAATTCCTTTATCACCACGTGCTAAACGTTTCTGCAGCTTGGTACCCGGTCCACAGAACTGGTAGCCAGGTATGTGCATCTCGAATGGTAGTTTATTTATTACAGTATTTAGCAGACCATTTCCGGTTTTTTTTGTTTCACTTTGATTTGTATAATATCTCATGATTGTAAGACGTAACAAAACATACTAACTATAAATTGTTATGTTGTCGTCTATTATTGTTATTCATATTTTATTCTTTTTCATGTCAAGATTTGTTTTTTAACGCTATGAAGAAAGTTGTGAAACAAAAAACAACTTTAAACATTCAAAATCACGACGAAGTTAAAAGAGGAAGTATCAAACACAGTAAATTGCTACCGTCTACAATAAGGGCAGTTATCACAGGTCCTTCAAACTGTGGAAAGACCAATGTTATGATTAGTCTGCTGGAACATCCAAATGGATTGAAATTCGAAAACGTCTATCTCTACTCAAAATCTCTTTATCAACCAAAGTATGTGTATCTGGAAAAGCTGTTGACACCAATCAAAGGTATCGGTTACTATACCTTTAACAATGGTGACACTATCCTCGATCCCTCTGACAGTAAATCTAACTCTGTAATCATTTTTGACGATGTGGCATGTGACAAACAGGATGTTATGAGGGAATATTTCAGTATGGGACGTCATAATAACATTGACTGTTTCTATCTGTGTCAAACCTATGCTAAAATACCAAAACACCTAATAAGAGACAATGCCAATGTTTTAATATTATTCAAACAAGACGATTTAAACCTACGTCATGTTTACACAGATCACGTGGGTACTGATATGTCATTTGAAGATTTTAAGTCAATTTGCGGCTTCTGCTGGGGAAAATCTTATGGGTTCTTATCAATTTTCAAAGACAATAAAATGAATGATGGACGTTATCGATATTGTTTGGATAACTATATATATCTCTAACATAATGACATTTTATTAGTTTACTTGAAAATCTACTTAAATTGAGTTGTGGCTATGGTTGGGCTCGATAGAAACAAGAAACAAACTGCGAGAAAAGTTGTGAAAAAACAACTTATAACCAAAAGAAATGAAATTAAAAACAAACTAAAACTTCTTAAGCACGGTCAAATGACACATGAAAATCTTTTCAAACCCATAACCAAGCATTTGCAGAATATTGAAAATAAATTAATTCCTAGAGAAACTGTGACTTTAAGCAATGCAAGTTCAATACCTGTTCACAACGAAGAAGGTAGAAATCGTTTAAAACAAGAACAAATTGAATATAATGTATCTGACTCTGACGATTATGACACACAATCCACAGTGTCGGAACCGGCGGTATCACTACCCAAACTAATACAGTCCACACCAGAAGCAAAATATGATTATACACCAAAGGTACTAACAGCCACTGCACCGCGTCCAAAACGAAGATTATCCTTTTCAGCGATCGGTCAGCCGAAAAATAAATTAAAACAAAAAATGATTCAAGATGTGGAAACGGAAATGCAAGAAGACGAAGCTCGGAAACAAAAAGAGTTTGAGGAACAACTAGATAAAACGATTAAAGACAAATCACTTAGCGACTATTATGAACAATATCACCCACTTCCTTTAACGTATATTAAAAAGTTTATTAAAGACCCAAACAGTGAGAATTCAGATGGAAAATTTAGAGTTCAGTTTGATCCAGACATTGAACGATTTTCCATTGGAAACAAGAGGATTGATTTTGACGGACCTGATCTTTTAGTAGCTGGGAAAAAATATAAAGGTACTAAAGGGCTTTACGGTTTACTTTTCAATCAGAATATTCCTAAAATCTATACTAAAGACGACGCTCAAAATTACGCAAATATATTATTCAATACTAAAGCTGTTGAAAAATATTTTGATTCAACTATGGTGTCTACAAATAAAAATAAGAAATTTACAAGAATTATTGAGCCAATTATGATGCAACAAGAGACAGATAGTGATAGTGGTAGGGAAGAAAATGTTAAACAAGGAGAAGGAATGCTTATGACAGTAACAAACCGACCAGTTGATTATGTTCATTGGGACGACCCTAATGAACTTGTGGATAGACTAAGATTGTTACTTGCATCTCAAGCTGCAGGTAATTCGAGTCACAACAACGAAATCGTTTCAATCATCGAGGAATTACGAGAAGCTCAAATTATAGAATAATTTCGAAAATGTATAAATACGTTACAGATGTAAAACGTCATATTGTTGAAGAAATACATAAGCCAGCCAGAATTAATTTTCAACGACGAAAAGTTATAATTAAGTCCCTTTTGGATCTTATGCAAGCAGATTTAGTCGACATGAGGGAATATGAAAAGGAAAATAAAGGTTATAAATACATCTTAGTAGTCATTAATTGTTTCTCCAAATATGTATGGACATTTCCATTAAAATCGAAAACGTCAAAAGAAGTCGCTACAATGCTGGAAAATGTGTTCAAATCTCAAACACCGATTCACCTGTGCAGTGATTCTGGAGGAGAATTCACGGGCAAAGAAGTACAAAACTTAATGAAAAAGTATAACGTCAAACATTACGTGGTGTATAGTGAAAAAAAGGCTTCAATCGTCGAAAGAGTTAATCGCACACTAAAAGGAATGATGTGGAAAGAATTTAGCATTCAAGGGTCCTACAAATGGTTTGACTTGATTAAAAATATTACAAATGTTTATAACAACAGAAAACATAGGACCACAGGTTTCAAACCTTCAGAAATAACAAAAAAGCATGAAAAACTTTTGTTGGAGACTGCCTATAGCAAAATAAAAATTGCTCCCAAACCAAAATACAATGTAGGCGACCATGTTCGCATTTCTAAATTTAGAGGAGTGTTTGATAAGCAATATAGGCCGAATTGGTCTACTGAAATATTTATAATCAAGAAAGTTCAACTTACAAATCCAGTGACATACCTACTTCAAGATGCAGAGAAACAAGACATCAAGGGAGGATTCTATGAACTTCAATTGCAAAAAGTTAAATATCCAGACATTTATTTAGTGGAAAAAGTGTTAAAACGTAAAAATAATAAAGTATTTGTAAAATGGTTAGGTTTCAGTGATAAGCATAATAGTTGGATAGATAAAAATAATGTAGAGTGACTTAATAAAATAATTTTGTTTCATGTACGTTTTATTTATTATATATTATTTACATGTTTTCTACAAATAATTTATTTATCTTCAAACAGAAAAACAATATTTATAATTATATAACAACTTGGCGTTTGATAATGCACAGTGCCAAGTAGTGCCATATGGATCCTTGTGAAAGTGACATTCGGGAACTTTCTTAAACTTGCTTAGCTTCGGTTCACTCTCCAGAGGTATTTTAAAAATTTTTTCTGCACTTATAAATTTTCTTAGAAAATTCACCTTTTCATCTCCTTTGACGTATATTTTTGGGGCATGATATCTTTTCATCACATGTTCTAAGACATTTGCTATTTCGTTCAAGTCTACTAAACCAGACTCCCATATTAGACCATGATATGAGTTTTCGAGATAAGATATCGTTTTTAAATCATGACCTTTTAACATGCTTTTGCTATATGGTGGTTTGAAAAGAAAATTTGAACAACGTGTTCCATCATACACAGCTAGTTCTTTTGGAATAAATCCAGAGGTACAATTAAATCCCTGGATATCAAGACACAAAATTGAATTTTCTCCTGCCATAGTTCGAGTTACGAGACACTATTGACGCCTAGTTCAATCTACTTTCTTTTATAAATAAAACTCTACCACTTTTTTTTAATTATTGTTCTATTGGTGAGTAAAAATCACGTGAATTTACATCACACCCACTAAGTAAAACTAAAAACAAATAAAATAAACCATAGTAGTTTTTTTACATTTTAATTTCAATATTTTTGTACTGTTCTATTTTGACATTAAAATCATAGACCTAATACTATTTACACCAAATACATAATTCACTAAACAAGTATCACAAAATTTTAATAACTTTACTCTATGTTTTAAGTGTTTATTAATATTTTTTTCAACTAAACAATTACATATTTGACATAAAAATTGTATTCTTTCAAAATCCATTTTGTGTAACGTACAGGGTCTTATTATAATAAATATATAATTTGACATGTTCTGTAAACAGTAGAATTTACACTAAAAATGTCTCCTAATTCTGTCTGACCAGTGCTGTAAACAGTGGAATTTGCACTAAAAATGTCTTTTAGTTCTACAGGCTTACAATCAAGATAAATATTTTTATTTCGAAAATATCTGGCAGTATACCAGTTACAATATATATCTGCAGGTTCATTAATATTCACAGGAACATATGTTAAGTTTGATACACTGTCTTTTAAGTGAGGCACTAGACCTATTTGCTGATTAGCCAAATTAAATATTTTATCGTTTGGCTTTACATTTTCATCAGGTTTTATTAAATCATAATGTATGTGAAACCATACATTATAACCAGTGTCTTGAAATGTTCTTAAACCAACATTTCTCAAAATATAATATCGTCTATTATTAATTAAAACAAAATTATAACTGCGCTCTTCTGGATAATATTTCTTTGTCGTCGTCGTCGCCGTCGTTGGTTGACTATTAGTTAGGACACAATAATTGAAAAGAATACCATAGAAAAATAAAACAAATTTACTCATTATTTTGCAGCCTTCTCCTTCTTTCGTACTCTTCTTTTAAATAATACAAAACGGTATATCTATTAATACTCTTTTGTCCGTTAACCTCTTTGTGAATTTTTTCACAGCGGCAAAATGCACAGATGTTTGGAGATATTGAGTTCCCTTTACACTCTTGACACGTTCTGTTGACTGGAACAGGCATATATTACCACCAGTCTGGTTCGTGATCGACTGCTATTAAATCCTCTGTATTTTACATATATATATTAATTACCTTAAGTGCTATACGTTTTTTATCATCTGGTATAAGCTATTATTCGAAACAAATATTATTTATTATAACAACATTATTATTGATCATCTCAATACTACACAAAGATCTCCTTATCTACATCCTCGACCTTTTCTTATCTGCGAACCTGACCTCTAGTCTTACGTCGAATATTAACAGAAAAACAATTCTCGGAATTCGGCGAGGCGAGGCTCGGCTCATGAAATTATACCAGAGGTGCGGCGTGAAGCCCTACAAACATTCTATTTTTTTTTTTACCACATGTGTTGTACTGTATAACTGCGTATTATTACTATTATTGCTCGTTTAAAAGATAAACAAGATCATCTAAATTGTTTACTTATTACGACGTACTGCATGGCGGTAGTAGTCTAGAAGTTAAAAATTTGACAAAAAACAAATCTCGGTGTCGACGGTTCGAATCCAGGCGGGCGCATGGGCTTTTTTTTTTTATAAGAAACAAATTAGTAATAATTATAGGGGTGCATGTGTGTGTGAGTGCCAAAAAGACACTTCAAATATAAAAGGCCTTTTTGAACCCGTACACTAATAAGGCCCTTCTGGTCAACAGCCTCTGGTCATTGTCGACCACTTCTTCTTCGGCCATTTTCAGGAATTTTTCAGGATTGTGTCACTTCGTCGCCGAAGAAGTTGGACACGCCCAATCTTTGGACAGACAGGCCATCCTCGGTCACAGTACCCCGCCTTATATACTACTAATGTAATTTAAATTGCCTATACATAACACATTTTTTTAAGGTCGGACGTACAGGAAGTTTTTTCTAATAAGTAGGTACCTTTTCATCTTACTTTGAACTTGACTAGACCTTGTCGCTAGTTTTTCACTTTTTGCGTGCAATTCTCCCTTAAGTGGGTTATTTAAAGTTTAAGACGGTAAGAGACAATATTTTTGATACTAATTTTTTAGCTTCATTTGAAAAATGTAATATGGCTAAGCAATTGGTAAAATTCTAAGTGCTATTAACGTTTTTTCGCATTAAATAGCGTATTTTAAAAATCTTCACATATCTAAGGTTATGATTTTGTGCTGGTTACTGGTTAAATTGATGCGGCTTCTCTCCATATCTAATAGGATAGATGCCGTATGTAAGAGACGCCTCATATATAATAACGTGTTTATTGAATTTGCTATAGAAAATTCATGTTTTTTTTAGAGAATGCGGTTTGCAATATCAAGAAAATATACGCACAACCTAAATGCTAATCCAAGTGCGTCTTGCACTTAAAAAGAGCTGAACAGCTACAATAAAACGACCAAAAAAGTGGACTAGATTAAGTGTATAGAATGTGTAAAGTGTCTTTACCGAATTTTGGGATTTAATACTGTCCTTTATTATTAATTGTAGCTTAGGTGTAAAGCATCATTTACTGTTAATTTCCGCATCGTTATATGCTTTAACCATGTTTGCTCCACTATATGAGATGCGTTTTTGTTTTTCAATGCCCCAGTTATATATCAAAAATGTAATTTTCTCTGCTATTGCAAGTCCAGTATGACTACCTGTAAATCTTTCACAAAATATTCCAGTTTTCGAAAATATAGTGGCGTGATACTAATAAATTTTTCATTTGTGTTTGAACATGTCCAAATATCAGGCATAAGTGAAGCAAAATCCGAATTACTTAATTTGTTGCAAATTATATAGGGTATCCAATCATATATCTCAGGAATTATATTGTCAGAAAAATATTTTGTAGAAGGTAAATCATTTCGGCAATTTTGTAGTGGATTTTTTCCAACACTGGCCATTAATATCCCATTCTTTTTTGCAAGCAAAAAAAGTCAGTTAAAGTTGCAAGCAAAGAGTCTGGCTGTTGGACTTGGTTGTATATTTTAGGTATTTCTAAAAGAATTATTCCTAATCACGCTTTGAAACATTAAACCTTACAAAGTAAGTCATGTACCTGCAACCGCTTGCTTTTCCTGGTTACTTTTGATAAAATTAATTTCATATTATTCACTGTGGTGGCACTTATTTACCACTACCTCCCCTTGCATAATTTACAAACTGCTTTATTATTATCGTCTTTATACAGTTCAAAAAACATCGGTAAATGTCCTTTACCCGGAACTTCCCTCATTATATTTTTTTTTTCATTTGTTAGGGATAATGAACCCAACCCAATTTAGTTCAGTACATAGCCACAATATATATATGTTACATATATTGTATTTTCAAACATTTTCATTGGGCACCATTTTTTCTATCATATTGGATTCCTACTAATATTTTACCAGTTTCTTTCTACCTATACCACACTTGACCTTAGGACTTAATTAAAAATAAATTCCATAAGTAGTTATTACATTGACATATTCCGCCAATTTTTTACGTCATGTTAAATTCGTACCAGTTTATCTCAATTTCACATTTAATGTTTCTGCAAAATTTAAAGTCATTTAAACAATATTCTTTTACGTTAATTTTTTAACAATTTTATTTGGCTTCGCCATCTTAAATTCGTACCACAACTTTACCAATTTATCTCTAGCTCACACTTAATTCTTGCACAAAAATTTAACTTAATTTAATATATAATATTTCCAGGCTGATTTTATTTCAAATATTTTATTAGGCCGCTGTTTTGTTTTGCTATCTTAGATTCATATCAAAATGTTAACAATTCATTCCTATGTAACACTTGATATTTGTGCAAAATTTGGGGTAAATTGTTTTTTAGTAATAATTTTTTTAACTTTTTAAATGGCTCTCGTTAACGATCCTCTTGTTTTTATATTACAGTGGTGTATTATTTGGTGTAAGGATCCAGTAAAAAAACAAAAGCCGGTTTTTAAATTATCGAGGTTTCGTAACTTTATTGTTGCATTCTTAGGACACATATAGATTTTATATCCTGCATTAAGCCCATATTATCAGTGATTACTTACTCCGTTGATCCGCAGATATTTTCTAACAATAATCGACCACTCTAACATAACAACAAGAAGATCGTTAACGAAAACCATTTAGAAACTTAATATCTGGGAAATATCTGCGAGCCAACGGAGTAGGTAAAAACTGATAATATGGATTTCACGAAGGATATATAATCTATATGTGCCCTGAGGATGCAGCAATAAAGCTGCGAAACGTCGACAATTTAGAAACAGATATTTGTTGCTTTTTCTATTGGATTCTAACCACAAATAATACACCAGTCTAACATACAAATAAGAGGATCGTAAACGCAAACCATTTAGAAACTTAATATCTGGAAAATATCTGCGGACCAACGAAATAGGTGAAGACAGTTAATATGGGTTTCACGACGAATATATAATCTAAATGTGTCCTGAGGATGCAGCAATAAAGTTGCGAAACGTCGACAATAAAAAGAAAAGGCTTTTGGTTTTTTTACTGGATCCTAACCCCAGATACTACACCCCTCTAACATAACAAAAAGAGGACGTTAACGAAAACCATTTAGAAACTTAATATCTGCGAAATATATGCGGACCAACGGAGTAGATAAAGACTGATAATATGGGTTTCACGCAGGGTATAGGATCTATATATTTGTCCTGAGGATGCTCAGGTTTTACATATCTTCATATTTTAGCGTCCCTAGATCAAAAAAAAATATGTTTTTTTCAATTCCGTCGGCTTGTCTGTCAGTTCTCGGCAGAGCTTAAAAGCTAACCCAATTCACTTCAAATTTTGACCAAAAATTAAGACTCATATGGGGATGATTTAGTAATATTTTGATAAAAATCCAGTATGGCAAAACAAAATGGCGGCCTAGTGAAATGTTAAAAAAATTATTATGAAAAATCTGCTTACACAATTTGTTTTAAGTTTTGCATAAACATCAAGTATTATGTTGGAATCAACTGGTAAAGTTTTGGTACGAATTCAAGATGGTGGAAAAAATGGCGGTATAATAAAATATTTAAAAATTCAGCCTGAAAAACTACTTAATGGATTGATTTCAAATTGTGTGCCATAACTATAGTAATATAGGGATCAACCAGTAAAACTGTGTTACTAATTCAAAATGGCGGCCAAATAAAATGCTTGTAATTGTGAAAAAATCAACCTCTCAGGTTTTACATATCATGTAAGTAGTATAGTTACACGATTAACTTCAAATTTTGACCAAAAATTAAGAAACCCCCAATAAAAATCGGTAGAAATCGAATATGGCGGAACAATCTTCAAATCTTCTGCATTTTTTTCACGATTACACCCATTTTATTTAGCCGCCATTTTGAATTAGTACCACAATTTTACTAAATGACCCCTATCCCTATAATTTTCTACCAAAATTTGAGTCAATTGAGTAAGTAGTTTTTTAGGAATCCCGCGAACAGACAGACAGACAGACCGTCGGAATTAAGAAAACATGTTTTTTGTCATCTCGGGACCCTGAAAGGTGAAGATCTGAAAAAATCTCGGAGGGTGATTTTTTCACGATTATAATACTTCCCTTTTACGAGGGAAGTAAAAACACCAGATTTTATTATTTTCTTTTGAACATTATAGATATAATATAAATAGATAGTCATACGATTCGCACTTGAACAAGATTTTTTTACGTTGATTTTTTAAAACTGTTATTTGATCGTCATTTTGTTTCGCCATTTTAAATTGAAACCCATATTATCAGTTTTTACCTACTCCGTTGGTCCGCAGATATCCCAGATATTAAGTTTCTGAATGGTTTTCATTAACGAACCTCTTGTTATGTTAAAGTGGTGTATTATTTGGGGTTAGGATCTAGTAAAAAAAAACAAAGGCCCCTTTTACATTTCCGACGTTTCGCCAGTTTATTGTTGCATCCTCAGGACACAGATTTTATATCCTGCATGAAACCCATACTAGTCCTTACCTACTCCGTTGGTCCGCAGATATTCCCTAACCCCAAATAATGCACCACTTTAACATAAAAACAACAAGAAGATCGGTAACGAAAACCATTTAGAAATGTAATATCTGGGAAATATCTGCGAACCAATAGAGTAGGTAAAAACTGATACTATGGAGGATATAAAATATATGTGTCCTGAGGATGCAACAATAAAGTTGCGAAACGTCGAAAATAAAAAAAATGTTTTTTTACTGAATCGTAACCCCAAATAATACACCATTCTATCATAAAACAAGAGGATCGTTAAAAAAAAACATTTAGAAACCTAATATCTGGGAAATATCTGCCGACCAACGTAGTAAGTAAAGGCTGATAATATGGGTTTCATGCAAGATATACAATCTATATATGTAATAAAATAAAGTTTCGAAAACGTCGACAATTTAAAAAGTCTTGATTTTTTACTGGATCCTAACTCCAAATAATACACCACTCTAACATAATAACAAGAGGATCGTTTACGAAAACCATTTAGAATCTGGGAAATATCTGCGAACAAACGTTAAGACTGATAATATGGATTTTATGCTGGATATATGTGTCCTGAAAATGCAACAAAAAAGTTGCAACTATTAAAAAATAGACTATTGTTTTTTTACTGGATCCTAACCCCCAACACAACAACACCACTCTAACATAACAATAAAAAGAATGTTTACGAAAACCATTTAGAAACTTCATATCTGGGAAATATATGCAGAACAACGGAGTAAAAGTACTGATAATATGAGTTTCTTGCAGTATATAAGATACATATATATATATATATATATATATATATATATATATATATATATATATATATATATATATATATATATATATATATATATATATATATATATATATATATATATATATATATATATATATATATATATATATATATATATATATATATATATATATATATATATATATATATATATATATATATATATATATATATATATATATATATATATATATGTGTGTCCTGAGGGTGCAACAATTAAGTTGCGAAACGTCGACAATTTAAAAAAATACTTGTTTTTTTACTGGATCTTAACCCCAAATAATACAGCACTCTAACAAACATTATGTTAAACATTGTTCCGCACATCTTGGATTTTTACCAAAATATTATCAGACCATCCCCATATGACCCTTAATTTTTGGTCAAAATTTGCAGTCAATCGGGCAAGTAGTATTTAAGTTATGTCGCGAACTGACAGTTTTTTGGCATCTAGGGACGCTAAAACGTGAAGATATGTAAATCCTGAGAGGGTGCATTTCTTCACGACTACAAAAATTTGATTTGGCAATTTTGTTCCACCATCTTGAATTAATAACACAATTTTACCAGTTGAGCCCTATACCAGAATTAGTTATGGCACATAATTTGAAATCAATCCATTAAACATTTTTTTCAGGCTGAATTTTTAATTATTTTATTATACCGCCCTTTTGTTCCGCCGTCTTGGATTCGTATCAAAATTTTACTAGTTGATTCCAATATAATACTTGATGTTTATGCAAAATTTGAAATAAATTGGATAATAAGTTTTTTCAGAACAATTTTTTTATTTCACTATCACTCGGCCGCCATTTTGTTTCCCTATTTTGAATTTGTACCAAAATATTACCAGGTCATACCCATATAACCCTTAATTTTTGACAAAAATTTGAAGTCAATCGTGTAAGTAGTCTTTATGCTATGCCGCGAACTGACAGACAGACATACCGACAGATGGACCGACGGAACTGATAAAACATATTTTTTTGGCATCTAGGGTCGCTAAAACGTAAAGACGTGTAAAACCTGAGAGGGTGATTTTTCCAGGAGTACATACTATTTATTTGGCCGCCATTTTGTTGGGCCACCTTTAATTAGTACCAGAATCTTACTAGTTGATCCATATACCACAATTCAGGCTGAATTTTAAAAATATTTTGATAAGCCGCCATTTTGTTTTGCCATCTTGGATTCGTACCATAATGTTACCACTAGATTCTAATATAATACATGATGTTTTTTGCAAAATTTGAGTTAAATTGTATAAGTGAGTAGTTTTTTAATAATTTTTTTTAAGACTTCACTAGGCCGCCATTTTGTTTCGTTATATTAGATTTTTACCAAAATGTTACCAGGTTATCCCGATAAGACTCTTAATTTTTGACCAAAATTTGAAGTAAATAGGGTAAGTAGACTTTAAGCTATGCCGTGAACTGACAGACAGACAGACAGACCGACAGACGGACCGACGGAATTGATAAAACGTATTTTTTGGCATCTAGCCACGCTAAAACATAAAGATGTGTAAAACGTGAGAGGGTGATTTTTTCATGGTTACAAACATTTTATTTGGCCGCCATTTTGTTCGGCCATTTTGAATTAGTACCACCATTTTACTAGTTGTTCTCTATACCGCAATTAGTTATGGTACACAATTTGAAATCAAACCATTAAGCAGTTTTTTCAGGCGGAATTTTCCCATATGACCCTTAATTTTTGACCAAAATTCTAAGTCAATCGGATAAGTAGTTTTTTAGCTACGCCGCGAACAGACAGACAGACAGACAAACAGACAGAAAGACAGACAGGCAGGCAGACCGACGAAATTGAGAAAACATTTTTTTCGTCATCTAGGGACTCTAAAACGTGAAGATCTGAAAAAATCTCGGAGAGTGATTTTTTCACGATTACAATACTTCCCTTTTACGAGGGAAGTAAAAAGGCAAAAGTGGGATGCAAAGAATATATTTGGAATATTTTTGGGATATAACGAAGATGTAAAAGGATTGAAGAAATTCTTCGTGAAATAATATTTTTACCAGAAAGGACCATGGAGCTTATAAATGACGTAGAGAAAAATAAAAAAATTGTGAAACAAGAAAATCAAGAGATAAGTACAGAAATAAATACTTAAAATAAGACAGAATATACTAGTGACAGTGAGTTGGAAAATCAAGAAGAAGAAAGTCAAGTAAAAGAGAACTCTGATAGTGAAAGCAGTGAAGATGAAGATTAAGAAGGAAACAAAAGATATAACCTATGAAAAAATATTAAGTTACCATCAAGATTCAATGATTATCACATGGACAATGAAGAGATGAGTTTGTTGACTTGTGTGGATGCAGATGAAATACTAACATATGAAAATGCTATGACAAACAGTAATTGGAAAAAATGGAAAACAGCAATAGAGACCGAAATAAGCACTCTATAAAAAAATCAGATATGGATCTACGTGAGTGATGAAGGTGTAGGTGAAAATAAAGTCATTCAATGCAAGTGGGTTTTTAAGAAAAAAAGAAATGATAGTGGAAATGCAGTTAAGTTTAAGGCAAGAATGGTTGTTAAGGGTTTTCAAAAAAAGGTATGCCATTTAATAATATATATGATAGTTGCAGAATTACCATCGATAAGGGTTTTCTTAGCTTTATGTAATAATTTTGATCTATAAATACATCAATGGGATGTTTGTAGTGCTTTTTTTAATGGGCAGATTAAAGATGATGTTTACATATCACTTCCATAAGAGTTTAAAGAAATGGAGAGTAAAGTATGCAAGCTCAAAGAATCTTTATATGGTTTAAAAGCATCACCAAAGAACTGGATTGATAAATTTCATGAATTAATGCCAAAAATATTGTTTTATAAGATCTGAATATAAGTATTGTCTTTATGCTAAGTTAAATGATAAGAATAAACTGTACATTTTAATTTATGCGATGACTTACTTTTAGCAGGGACAGATGAAAATGAATAATTTGAGTTAAATTAAAACATTTTTGTGTATCTATTAGTATACTAAGCAGATATCAAACATGTGCAAGTTATGATCTTTGGAAAGAAATTAAAAGACTATTAAGATACATTCATGGCAATATTGATGTAAGCTTAGTATATCATAAGAAAATTTGTGAAAATTTAGTAGCAGGCTATTCAGATTGGACAGGTGACCGTACCGACAGGAAGTCCACCTTAGGCCACATTTCTAAAGTATTTAATGGCACAATATCACGGGCTTCTCGGAAACAGTCAGCTTATCATCAACTGACTATGTAGTTTTAAGTCAAGGCGTTAGTGAAGCATGTTGGCTCAGATATTTGTTTAATGATTTAAAGATATGTGAAAATTATGTTCGAGTGTTAATTTTTACAGACAATCAAAGTGCTATAAAAGTATGTTGTATGTTAAGATAAAAGACAATGTAGTTGTGTTAAAATATCTTGACACTCATGCGCAACAAGCTGATTTGTTTACTAAACCTTTAAGTTTTAAACAGTTTAAAAATTTCGTGAGAAATTACGTTTAGACTAAAAAAACGTTTTTTAGTTGTAAAAGAAAAAGTTTTTAGTTTTAAAGAGAAATTTACCATTGAGGCAAATAACAATTACTTAAGATTTAGTTTTTAATAGATGGTCACACTGTTTTCAGCTGTTTAGTTTTAGTAACTTTTGTTTTTTTATAATTTTTATAAGAGTGAGTCTAAGAAGTTTTAGTTAAATAAAAGTTGTAAGTTAAAATTAAAAAGACCTGGTTTTTAAATATTTTATTAAGTCGCTATTTTGTTCCGCCATCTTGGATTCGTACAAAGATTTTACTAGTTAATTCCTATGTAATACTTGCTTTTTGTGCTAAATTTGGGATACATTGCATATGTACTTTTTTAGTAATATTGTTTTAACACTTCACTAGGCCGCCATTTTGTTTTGTCATATTGTAATATTATCAAAATGTTACTAGGTCACCCCCATACGACACAACAATCACACAAGTCAATCGGATAAGTACTTTTTTAGCTATGCCGTGAACAGATAGATAGCCAGACAGAAAGAGAGACAGACTAGGGACTCTGAAACGTAAAGATCTGAAAAGTTCTCGGAGGATGATTTTTTCACAATTACTTCCCTTTTACGAGGGAATAATAACGCAGAAACCAATATGAAAAGCTTATTCTTTCCGGTACCTACTTAATACTTATTATATATATATATATATATATATATATATATATATATATATATATATATATATATATATATATATATATATATATATATATATATATATATATATATATATATATATATATATATATATATATATATATATATATATATATATATATATATATATATATATATATATATATATAATCGGTCTCTTTTAACAGTTCGTCGATCAAGAACCAGAAAATAGTAAAAAAAAGAAGTTTGCAGCCCTCGAGAACCTACCAGAGAGAAGTCCAACATCGACCAAACCTCTGGGAACCTAGAATTAAGACGTCTGGGACACCTCACATTGGATCCTCAAGGCAGTAGTTTAAGAAAAGGCAGCCAAGAAAAACAATGCAGTTAATCTTCGCTGGAATACTATTGTAAGTGCTCATTTCCTTCACAATTTCCTATTTTTCCTAGTTACACATAGGCATTTTATTTTATTTTTATACATGTATATTTCTTTTTATGTCTGATATTGACGAAATAATCACAAATTTGTCTCAATTAAGTGTAAGCTCGATCGAAGAAACTTATTCGACAGTTCTTGAAAATAATTTAGTTCTCGAAACATCTACACCAACAGAAAACATGAGTCGCGATATTCCACTTATGAGATATCAAGCCGATAACATTCTTCTCTTTGACGGTAATACTAAATTGCTTCAAAGATTTATCTGTTCATGTGAAAACTTTTTAAAAATCTTGACGACCCTCTAAATGTAATACTGTTAGATACTACATTAAGTAAATTACGAGGTAGGGCAGCCGATTTAATTGGATCTAGATCTGAACTTAACTCTGGGAATCTAATTAAAAACACATTAAATTTAACATTTTCTGATCAAAGAGGCATTGATTGCCTCATACAAGATTTAATTTCTATAAAGCCACAGAAAAATGAATCTCCTTTAAATTTCGGCATGCGAATACAAGATGCTGGGAGTCTTTTATTTGCAAAATTAAGTACTCTTATAGTTGACGATACAAAAAAAAGAATTAAAATAGCCCATTATGACGACTTTGCCTTAAAAACATTTTTAGCAGGCCTCCCTTACCATATGCAATTAGTAGTTAGACTTAAAAATCTTAAAAATCTCGAAGAGGCCTTAGCATTTACAACTGAAGAAGAAAATGTTATTCAGTTTAGTTCAGGTAGAAACTACACAACGAATTCTAATTTTAAAACCAATTATAATACAAATTTGCCTAACCAAATTTTTCACTTTTACCTAGACCCATGCTACCCCCAAATAATTTTGCACCTAGGCCTTTTCAAACAACACCTATGATAAACAACTTTACGCCTAGACCAATGCCAACAAGTAATTTTCCACCTAGGCCCTTCCAACTAGTACAACAATTTCAAAACCAAAATTTTAGATTCCCATTTGCTAACAACAGACACTACAAAATCAACTGTCCTCATTCCCAAAATCAAGCGCGATAATTCGAAACCAGGGACAAACTGAATTAAATAAGGTTACTCCTATGGGCACTAGTTCAGGCAATACTGTGTTAAATAAACCAAAACCCAAATTTACATTTCAAGAATTATACGCCCAACAAATATCTAATCCTTCAAACTCTAACGAAAACCCTGAGGAAATTAAAGAACTAACAGACTATGCGACATACGAAGATAGCCAAAATTATTTTTCAAATAGCTACGAAATAAGTCAAAATTACTATGGTGCAGATAATACATCTCCATACCCATATGACACCACATACGCTGACACATACTCGAAGGACCATTCACCTGGTTTTAATTGTAATGATAATAATTACATATTTGATGTGAAGATAAAAATGCTGGAAAATTTTTCGCTTGTTCATCAAGACAACAACCCGACATAATATTTCTTAATAATATGAGGTCAGACCTTCCATATATTTTTGTTCCGGAAATCAAAGCATATTTTTTAATACATACAGGTAGTTCTAGAAGTTTGATAAGTCCTGATATTGCTTATAAATTTTATAAAAAAATTATAAAACAGGAAACCTTTAATATTCAGACAGCACATGCTATGTCTAATCACGATGAAGTTGCTGATACTCCCTTTTTCAATATTTTCAACACAAATGGCTTTCATAAATTTTATCTACTTAATTTTTTCAAAAAATATGATGGCTTAATGGGCGCAGATATTTTGAGCCAATTAAATGCCAGCGTTAATATAAAAGCAGGGACATTAAAAACTCCTTTTGCTGAAACCCCTATAATTTACGAAAAATCTAATAAAAAATCTGACAAAACAGACTTTCATAATTATTACATAAACATACCTGCGAGAACACAACAAATTATAAAAGTACCTGTAAAAATGAAAGTAGGTATAGGGATTCTTGAGTATACAAAATTTGAAAATAATCTCGAAATGCCCAAAGCTTTAGTAAATGTTTCAAATTATTTCGCTATAACATCTGTAACCAATTCTTGCGATTTCCCTGTTGAAATAAATTTTGCCGAACCACTCGATATCGAACCCCTTGATATGTGCCACATTAACTTTCTCGAGAAAATGGAAACTGACCAAGATATATCCGATTATCACGATTCCCTTTTAAAATCCAATCTAAAAAATCTTCGCCTTGACCATTGCAACTCTGAAGAAAGAGAAGCAATACGGAATTTGTGTTTAGAGTTCAGAGACATATTCTATTGTGATGAAGTCCCCTTAACTTTTACTAATCAGATCAGGCATAAGATTAACTTAAAAGATGAGTCTCCTATTATCGTTACTCTGAAATTCACCGAAAGGAAGTCAAACAACAAATTTTCAAGATGCTTGAGCAAGGTATCATTCAAAAATTCAGTCTCCCCTTGGTCTAGTCCCATTTGGATTGTTCCAAAGAAGTTAGATGCTGGAAAACGTAAATGGCGGCTTGTGATCGACTACAGACGCCTCAATGAACGCTCTATCGACGACAAATATCCCCTTTCTAATATTTCAGATATTCTAGGCAAGTTAGGCAGAAGCTAGTACTTCACAACCTTAGATCTAGCGAACGGATTTCATCAGATCGAGATGGATCCCGACGACGTTCAAAAAACAGCTTTTTCTACCGGAAATGGACATTATGAATTCAAAAGGATGCCATTCGGTCTAAAAAACGCACCATCCACATTCCAACGGGTGATGGACAATATACTGCGTGGTCTTCAAAACGAAATTTGCCTCGTATATCTAGACGATATTGTAATTTTGTAGCACTTCCCTACAGGAACATCTTACCCGGTTAAGACAAGTTTTCACCAGACTTCGAGAATCAAATTTTAACATCCAAATGGACAAATCCGAATTTCTAAGAAAAGAAGTCCAATATTTAGGTCATGTAGTCACCACAGAGGGTGTCAAACCCACTGACAAAATTTTCACTATAAGAAATTTTCCAATTCCGAAAACCCAAAAAGAAATAAAATCATTTTTAGGGTTATTAGGTTACTATAGACGTTTCATCGGAGATTTTGCAAAAATTACAAAACCTATGACTCTTTGTCTAGAAAAGGATTCAAATATAATTCATAACTCTGACTTCGTCAACTCCTTTAATCACTGCAAACAACTGCTTATCAATGCACCAATCCTCCAATATCCCGATTTCGAAAAACCATTTCTTCTCACAACCGACGCTAGCAACTTCGCTATAGGTGCAGTATTATCTCAAGGAAATGTTCCCAATGACAAACGAAATGAAAAACGAAACTAAATACTCTACCATCGAGAAAGAACTACTTGCCATAGTATGGGCATGTAAATATTTTCGCCCTTATCTATTTGGTCGAAAATTTCAAATTTTCACGGACCATCGTCCTCTAGTCTGGCTGTTTAACCTAAAAGAACCAAACAGTAAACTTGTAAGGTGGAGATTAAAACTCGAGGAATACGATTACGAAATAATATATAAAAAAAGCAAACAAAATACGAACGCAGACGCACTTTCGCGTATATGCATCAATAATAAACGAGACAAAGAAGAAAATAAATTCCTCGGTCCCTTCGAAATTGCCCAACTGTTAGAAAATAACAAAGTCTCAATGAAAAATAAATCAAACAATAAACTCGAAACTATTCACATAAAAGAACTAAAAACCCCTGTTTTTGCAGGCTCTTCGAAAGCACAAGCGCAGAAGTGACCTTGCATAACCTCGACAAGAACCCCGAAATATTACCACTAAAACTCCCAAAATATAATCGATTTTTGGTCATTCGTACAAATCTATGACATAACCCCTATATTAGACGAATATACGCGTCTAAAAACTGGTTTTAGGAAAATAGTAACCTCCCTAAAGAACTCAACGACCTATGAAAAATAATTTTACAACTCATATAATTTAGCTTCTATTCTAAATCACAAATAGCACAGATAAATCCTATAGCATTTAGAAACAGAACAAAAAGAGGACTCGTGAATGGCTTTGGCTCGATAATAAAATCTTTAACAGGTAATCTTGATCAAGACGATGCCGAAAAGTACGACAAGGCAATCTCAACGATATTTGTGAACGAAAATCATTTAAAAACAGCAATGCAAGGGCAAATAACCGTAATACAAAAATCTAATAAACTATTTTAGGAAATTTCAAAAAACTTAACACATAACCATCTTATCTTAGAATCGCGTACCCTACAAATAGAAGTCCTTAAACACTTTAGACACAAAACAAATGAAAGCAAACCACCATTTTTTAATACATATGCTTATTTCTCAAATAACAACATCTTTTCAAGAACTTTACGACATCTTAGAAAAAATACAAATAGCAATAACGTTTTCTAAATTAATAATTTCTAAATCTCTTTAATGAGATAGAAATTGTAACAAACGAAATAAAATCTGGTAAACTCCCATTTCTTCCAAATCTCGAAAATATTCTTATTTTTGAAAAAATATTACAAATCAAAAGTTATTCAAAAAGAAATCAAATAATTTTTATAATAGAAGTGCCTATTGTAGAAAGCAATTTATATACTCTACCACCCCCTTCGTCAAATCACTTCAAAATGATATTCCCTCAATCCAAATACCTTATCCTCAATGAGCGGAAGTATGCCTCATTTAACCAACAATGTCAAGAAGTCAGTACGGAAGAATACCTTTGCCATGAACTCATCCTAGCGCCCATCGGTCAAGAACCTCCATGCGAAGTACAGATGCTCAAGTTTATCCAAAATATAACTTAATGTCACCAGATGAAAATTGAAATCCAAGATATCAAAATTGAAAAACTAGAAAGGCAAGAATGGATGTTAATAATTCCAAAGCAAGTAGTAACAGGACAACAATGCGGTGCGAATAAAGATAATATTCCAACCCAAGCTGTAAAATACACATAAACAACGTATCATTAAAGACGTACCAAGACCCCAAAATACACTTCAAAAACATCGGACTTCCACAAATAAATCTAAAGTATTCGAACGAGGAGTCGCTTCCAATAAAGTTTAGTAACTTTGAACTAAGCTCTTTGAATCTCAACGAAGCTAGAAGAATCCAAACAGCACTTGATATTTAACATCAAAAATTAAACGAAGCCCTTCATCAGCCCGCATACTTCCACAAATTCAGTTTTTGGACGCTATTACTGTATCTAGTAATACTTATAGGAATTGGTTACTTCCTCTACAAGAGAATCCAAGCCTACCCTGAGATACCAAGAAGCTAACACCACACCCAATTCAGAGATAGTCATCTGAAGCTCGCTACCTCCGTAAGCTCGTCTCTAGGTCGGGAGGAGTTATGTGTTCCATAACGCTGACTAATTGTATATATTCACAAGAACTCGATTGCAGACATCAGCATATATTTTAATATAAATTTTATTCGTAAAATATTGTTAAGTTAGTTATAAGGTAGAATCTATGTAACTCGGTTCTCAAAATAAATTGTTTTTTAAAAAGTCAATTTCGGGTTTGAGAAACTTAACTCTCGGCAAGTGTTATATCGTCCTTGCCATTTTCAAAGTTCCGTATTTGTCGTAGTGTCAAATCGTACTTTCTGTACAATTTTAGGATCAGGTCGCTAGAACTCGGAGACGGTTCCAGGTAAACTTTTGAAATTCGGTACTTTTTTAAAGCAAAATTGGGCCTCTCGAACTCGGTACCGAACGGATAATCGTATCATTTTTGGTTTTTTGTCTATTAATGAAATAAAATATGTTTTTTTCTAGTTTTTAGAATACCCTATGATACACGATAACTGCCGAAAAAATTAAAATATCGATTTGAAACTTTTAGGAAACGTTGCTTGTTATGGTCTCATAAACTCCATTGAAAATGAACGGGGTCGAAGTTTGAGAAGCTTTTTTTTAATTTTTAAACCTCGTTTTTTGGTGAAAAACATTGAACGCCCTTTGGTAGCCAAACGTTTCAGGTTTTCGACAAAAACAAAACAAAAATCTGAAAAAGCATAGATAACAGAAAACATCCTTGCAGATCGATATCTTCAAAAAAGTGTAAGCAAATTACATTTATTGCCGCTTCTTAAAAAAATCTATTTTTACATTTTTTTTTGCTGTACCTTGCTAAAAATTAGTTTTATTGAAAATTGCCATAATATAGAGTGAGTAGACAAAACATACAAAACTGCGTCAAGTTTGCAGCTAAATGCTTTAGAAGAAAAACTTTTTGCGTGCACAGGATTATGTTTTTTGCCGCTTCTTGCTTTTATATCTAAACTAAAAATACAATTTATTATAAACCAACCCTACCTCTTGAAATGTTGGGGTAATTTTTTTAATTACATTGATGATTTGAGGCCCTGCCAAAATATCGACAGAATCGGCTAAAAATTAAAAAAGTTACAATTCTTTGAAAATTGAACTAACTACCAACGGTGCCCTTGCTTTAAAACCTAATATAGCCGAAATTCTTCATTTTTTTCACAGCAGATTTAAAAACTAAAATATTTTCCACAACTTTCCAATTTCCTATTTCCTTTCACGAGGTATCCATATATCATAAAATCCATTTTAAAAAATGTTTGGTGACAATCGGAAAACTGAAAATATCCAATTTTCATAAACGAAATCGACACGCTGTCGCTCGGAAATGGTACATTGGGGAAAATCGCTTCTATGGGGAGATCTCGTAGAGGATAAAGCGGCGCATCTTCTGATAAAAACAAATTTTTGGTAGAGCTGATAATAAACTGAACAGTGGCGTTCGATATGGGCACATTTTTCAAAACCCCGTAGAAAATCTCGAAAAAGTTTATAAACCAGCAATATCGGATGGCACGCCGCTAAAAAAAATTAAAAAGATAAAAAAAAGGGGGTAACTTGCATTTTGCTGGGCCGATCCCGATCTACTTAATATACGTGAGATAAGGGTTCGATAGAAAATTTAAAGGAGATTGGAAATCAATTTTTCAAAAACAATGTTTCTGAGATGGAAAAGTTTAGTCGAAAAGTAGCTCCGAAGAGTTAAAAATGTAAAATTAAAATTTGAACTTTCTGCTATGTTCTCGACCAGTGTTTCATGCCCGGCTCTGTAGCATCTAAACGATTTAACCTACGAGAACTTAGTAAATACACCGATTAAATGTCTACGTTTTCTCTAGAGATGGGTATCACATTCAGACCGATCGGTGATAAGGCTGATTTTTGAGAAATTTTTGAATGCACTCTAGTCCTCGTAGGAGGGTATCGATACGGCAAAAACGAATGGCAAAACCAAGTTCCATCAATTGAAAACTTGTAAAAGTATCGAGTTGCGTTTGACAAAAACCAGAGTAAAGCGTGGGTAAAGCCGCAGTGAGAATTAAACGAGAATATATTTAGATAATTTTGATCTAATTTTTAAATATAATTAAAACGATTCGTTGTGTATTTTTGAAATTGGTAAATTAAAATTTCAATGTTTTTAAGAATGTAACCACAATTGGAGGTGCAATACTTTCCCCAATTTTGTAAAACATCTTTAAGAAAATTAGCTGTTATTGTCAATATATGGTAAATGTCGATATTCTTTTGATACTGTATACTATTCGATTACTTTTTGGGATGAGTTAGAGTAGCCAAATGCTTGCCGGTAATTAGGTTCAGGATAGATATATTTTTCAGTATAATATAAGCCGAGATATTTTGACACTTTGGCAGGTTTTCAATATACGGGAACAAATTTTCTAAATTTTGCATGCTTTTGGGGTAGTATATGTTTAACATAGGAATTGTAATATAGAAGACAGATATTGTAATATAGAAAATATAATAATATAATAATTTCATTATTACACTGTTCGGATAAGAAGTAAAGCATATATTATGCTATACAGGGGCAGTACGTATCTATATAGTACATTTTTGTTAATTTATTGCCGACTTTCGACATACCCTGAGGGTTTTTACTTCCCTCGTAAAAGGGAAGTATTATAATCGTGAAAAAATCATCCCCATGTTTTCTCAATTCCATCGATCTGTCTCTCTTCGCGGCGTAGCTAAAAAACTACTTACCCTTTTGATTGACTTCAAATTTTGGTAATATGAGGATGACCTGGTAACATTGTGGTAAAAATTCAATATGGCGAAACAAAATGGCGGTTTAATAAAATATTTAAATTCAGCCCGAAAAGTGCTTATTGGTTTGTGTGCCATAACTAATTATGGTATAGGGATCAACTAGTAAAATTGTTGTACCAATTCAAAATGGCCGAACAAAATGGCGGCCAAATAAAATGTTTGTAATCGTATAAAAATCACCCTCTTAGGTTTTACATATCTTCACGTTTTAGCGTCCCTAGATGCCAAAAAACGTGCTTTATAATTCCGTCCGTCCATCTGTCGGTCTGCCTGCAGTTCGAGGCATAGCTTAAATACTACTTACTCGATTGACCAAAAATTAAGGGTTATATGAGGATGACGTGGTAATATTTTCGTAAAATTCCATTATCCAATAGGGCGGAACACTGTTTGTCAGAGTAATGTGTTATTTGGGGTTAAGATGCACTAAAAAAAAAATGTTTTTTTATTGTCGACGTTTTGCAACTTTATTGTTGCATCCTCAGGACACATATATATATAGATCTTATATCCAGCATCATTCTTTACCTACTCCGTCGGTCCGCATATATTTTCCAGATATTATAAGTTTCTAAATGGTTTTCATAAACAATCCTCTTGTTGTTATGTTAGAGTGGTTAGGGTTATGATCCAGTAAAAAAAACAAAACTCTATTTTTAAATAGTCGACGTTTCGCAACTTTATTATTGCATCCTCAGGACGCATATATAGATTCTATATCCTGCACGAAATCCATATTAGCAGTCTACCTACTCGGTTGGTACGCAGATATTTCCCAGATATTAAGTTTCTAAAAAGTTTAAATACTACAAAACAAAATTTTAAAGATATTATTTAATTATGATCGACTAACACATACAGAGACTTTATACAGGGAACATACAATAATGTAAATAAATAAATTAAGAGATTTTGAACAATATATATACATATAACGTCAGCAAAACTGTTCTTTTCAGAACGACAGTAGTGAACGGATGTACACCCGGAATGAAAACACATTTATATATATATATATATATATATATATATATATATATATATATATATATATATATATATATATATATATATATATATATATATATATATATATATCTACAGTGTAACACATAATAAACAAAAATCAAACTCTGAAATTTTATACACAGAAAACGTTCACAATCATCCTGCAAGAAATCGTAGAAATATTTATCAGCAATCACGCAGAACTAACAAAGGACTTTATTATCCCATTCAAAAGAATATAATAATTTACCAACAGAAATCAAAGAAATAAACACATTCCCAAAATTTAGAAGAATGTTGCTAAATGTGTTTAATTGAAATTCATTAATAAAAAAAACACAATATTTTTAGACTTATTTACTTCTAGTACAAATTAAATAATCTTAAGTTGTATTATTATAGATATTAGGCATTAGGATAAATAGAAATGTATATGTACATAGTATGAATAGTATTATTATGGTTTTTTCATAGAAGCTTTTATAGATGTTTATACACTGTTGCTTAATGTTAGATGTTTATTCCTTGTTACCAGTGATTACCACTGTTTAAAGGATTTATGATATAAAACATCAGATTGTTAATCTTTATTGAATAAATGGTTTCTAAAAAAAATTGCTTTCGTTCTTCTTGTTGTTATGTATTTGGGGTTAGGATCCAGTAAAGAAAAACAGGTCTTTTTTTAAATTGTCGACGTTTCGCAACTTTATTGTTGCATCCTCAGGACACATATATAGATTCTATATCCTGCGTGAAACCCATGTTATCTTATCAGTCTTTACCCACTCCGTTGGTTCGCAGATATTTCCCAGATATTAAGTTTCTAAATGGTTTTCGTTAACGATCTTCTTTAGGTTACCGTTAGGGTTAGAGTGGGGTATTAGTTAGTGTTAGGAAAATCTGCGGAGTAGGTAAATACTGATAATATGGGTTTCGTGCAGGATATCTCTATATGTCCTGAGGATGCAACAATAAAGTTGCGAAATGTTGGCAATTTAAAAAAAGATTTTGGTTTTTTATTACTGGATCTTATGGTGTATTAACACCACTCTAATATGACAAGAGGATGGTTAACGAAAACCAATTAGAAAGTAAAAAAAAATTTTACTAAAAATACTAATTATCCAGTGCACCTCAAAATTTGCGCAAATATCAAGTGTTATATGGAAATGAACTGGTAACATTTTTATATAAATCCAAGATAGCAAAACATTTTTGTGCAAGAATTAAGTGTGATATAGAGATAAATTGGTAAAGTTGTGCACGAATTTAAGATGGCGGCTAAATAATTTTTTTTATAAAATGAACGTAAAAAAATTTTGTTCAATTGACTTTAAATTTTGCAAAAAAAAATAAATGGGAAAATATGATAAACTGGTACGAACGACGTAACAAAATGGCGGTATGTGTCAATGTAAAAACTACTTATTGAATTTATTTTAAATTACGCCCAAAAGTCAAAAGTGTAGCATAGGTAGAAAGAAACAGGTAAAATATTGGTAGGAATTCAATATCATGGAACAAAATGGTACCCAATAAAAACGTTTGAAAAGAGAGTAGGTATATGTAACACATATATAGTATGACTATGTACTGAACTAAACTGCGTCACACTTTACTAATCCTAACAAATGATAAAAAATCTTAACGAGGGAAGTTCCCGGTAATATATATATATATATATATATATATATATATATATATATATATATATATATATATATATATATATAACAGGTAGGTAGACATTTTCAGTTTCAGTTCATTAAGGTTCATACATACACATACGGGGTCTAATAGTACTTAATGCGGATTTTATTTATATTGGGCGGATAAGTAGTAATAAAGCATATATTAAGCTATACAGGGGTAGTAGTATGAATATGATTGTAATGGAAAACATTTTCTAAAAATTTTAGTTGGGATTTCTTGACTTTTGGCTGTTTTCTTGGGTGTACTGGTGTGTGTATCTAAACAAAATTTGGGACAATAACAACTTGAGAACGACCAAACTGATAGGTTTTAAATTTGCATCAAACATATCCAGTATATGTTGTGTCTGTGTCTCAGGGAATTATATTTTGGGTGTCATAGGAGAAGATTTTTGATTTTTTAAGGGGTATGAAAGCATAAAAAAATTCATATTTAGAGAACGCAAAACCGATAATAGTCAAATTAAAAAAAAATAGTTGGGGTTGGGTTGGTTCTAAAATTGAAAAATAGTGGAAGTCATTGGCGTAGATATATATTTAACATTAAATTGAGGTAATATTTCATACAAAGTAAAATACGTCTATTTTATTTAATTGGACGTGTATACGAATAATGTTTATCCATTATACAGACAGCCCAAAATGAATGAGGTAGCATTTAGTTAGCAGTTAAAGCATACTCCACAACTCCTAAACTACTTTTAAAAATTTTAAATACTTTATTAACAGTTCCATGTAATTTTTAGTAGCGTAATTTATGAGAAAAACCGTTTTGACAGGCGTGAAAAAACTGTCTTTTTCCCGTAACTTTTAAACTACTTAGAAATTTTAAATCCGGTTTTTACAAGTCCATGTATCTTTTAGTGGCGTAATTTATTTGAAAAATATTTTGACATTGTCAAAAAAAACAGTTTTCTCCGTAACTTATGAACTGCTTAAAATTTTTAAATATGGCTTTCACACTTCATTGTAACTTTTAATAGAGTAATTTATTTAAGTAAAATATTTTGACAGCTGTCAAAAAACAGTGGCGTTACTATTTAAAAGAATAATGGATATCTGTCAAAAAAACTGATTTTTTTCCTGTAACTTTTGAAAGTCTTCAAATTTTTAAATACGTGTTGCAATGATCCATGTACCTTTTAGTGTCATAATTTATTAAAAAAAAATATTTTGACATCTGTCAAAGATATAAATATCTAGAGATTATAATAAAATCATAATCGTACGGTTGTGATTTACAAAAAAAATATAAAAAAATAACATAACACGATAGACAAAATGTCAACCTGAGATATAGCTTGTGTTATATGGGGCTGACATCTCGTATTTGTGGTCGTGGAAAAACGCGCTTTTTACCTTTTAGTCGCCATATCTCAAAAAGGGTTACAGATACACTTTTGAAATTAGGTATGTTTTTACAGCACATTTGGTGCTATCGAAAAGTATAAGTATGTTTGTATTATTTTTAGTTTATCGACCATTAATATTAAAACTTTTTCTTTTTTCGAATTTCCCATAATATTTTTAAAATACCGTTACAGTCGTAAAAATTAAAATTATTTGAAATTCTTAGAAAACATTTATTTTTACGGTATCCGAATTATTGTTAAAAATGGATGTGAAGTAGTTTTCTTCATTCTTAAAAGGAATTAGGTCAAAAAACAAGTGATACTTTAACGACATGTGGCGTCTAAACGATTTAAACATTTTGCGAAAGCGAAGAAATTTCTGAAAGGGCATAATTAGAAGAAATCAGTCTTATATACTTTCATGTTTAAAAATTTGAAGCAAATTACAATTATTGCGGATTATTTAAAATAAATCAACTTTTTTATTTTTTTTTTACTGTCGCTCCCAACATTGGAACGGCTTAACAATTTTAAACAAAATTTTTACAGATGTACGTAACTTTTAAATAGTTAATGGAAAAAAGAAATATTTAATATTATAATGAGAAACCCTTAAATTAGTATTTATGATTACAGGATGAGTCAATATTATGTGGAAAACTGAACATATATTTACTTGTATTTGTACCTATTATGTGCATTAAATGGGTTTCTACTTGCTGATTATAAATATACTTTAAAAAAATTTGTCGAAGAACGTGCTACTACATATTGGAATCAATGGAAATACAGTAGTACTCTTTATAGCAGGTTTTTTTTCAGATTTTTCGAGAATCTTTGAAGATAAAGATATCACTCTTGGTATAGCCAGCAAGAAAAAATGAATTTCATGAAAGAATAACATACAGGATGTTTCATTAAAAAATCATGGTAGGTCTGCTAAATATGTTTGAGATTTAAAGAGAAATGTAGCAAACCTACTATATTTATATTCAGCAAGAATAGATTCATGTGACAAATATATATTTTACAGGAATATATATTATACAGGTTGTTCCATTAAAAATCATATTGGATTTGCTATACATTTTTAGGTCGTTCTATACATACATACTATTGTTCTAAAAAGATACGTATTTTATTTTTGACAATTTTTTCTATCTGCAAAATTAAACCATAGTTGTGAGGAAATACACTAAACAAAGTGAAATCAAAAGGTTATTAAAAAATAAAGGACATTTCAAAAGCTAAAAAATTTTCGGCAAAAAGGTCTATCATCACTTAAACCTATATAGTGTTTAATGGATCTAAATAAGTTGCGTTTGATGTAACGTGAAAGTTAGTTTAAAGCAAAAACTTACCTTTTCGCAGAGAAGTAAAAATAAACAAAACATTTTTTTTAATATAATGGTGGCACTGACCCTTTTGACAAGCTACTTTTCTAAGAATACAACAGTCACGTGTAAATATTTAGAAGCATTACTCTTGATTACAACTGACCAATGTAACAAATGCTTAATATATTCATAAGATGAAAAAACATAAAAAAAAACAAAATTTGTTGAAAACACCCTGTATATTAATACGAAAAGAAAATGAAAACATCGGTAAATTTCTTTTAATCCGAACTTCCCTTCTTATCATTTTTTTCCATTTCTTAGGAATAGTGAAGTGTTAACCAATTTTCATATACTGCTTTTTCAAACATTTTTATTGGGCACCATTTTGTTCCATTCCTACGAATATTTTACTAGTTTTCTCTTACACACTTGACTTTTAGGCATAATTTAAAATAAATTATTCAATAAGTAGTTTTAACATTGACACATACTGCCATTTTGCTACATCATGTTGAATTCTTACCAGTATATCCCATTTTTACATTTAATGTCAATTTAACATGATTCTCTTGCGTTGATTTTTTAAAAATTTTATTTGGCCGCCTTATTTGTTTCGTCATCTTAAATTCATACCACAACTTTATCAGTTTATTTTAATAACTAGTATTTTCAGGCTAGTTTTTTAGTAATAATCTTTAGCATTGTTTTGACATATTAGATTTTTATCAAAATATTACCAGGTCATTCCCATATCACCCTTACTTCTTGACTAAAATTTGAATCAACGGACCGACGGAATTGACAAAATGTTTTTCGACGCTAAAACCTGAAGATATATAAAACTTGAGAGGGTGATTTTCTCCCGATTACCAACATTTTATTTGGACGCCATTTTGTTCGGCTATCTTGAATAAGACCACAATTGTACTGGCTGATCCCTAACAATAATTAGTTATGGCACACAATTTGAAATCCATCCATTGAGCACTTTTTTCCGGCTGAATTTTTAAATATTTTATTAAGCCGCCATTTTGTCCAGCCATCTTGGATTCGTACCAAAATGTTGCCAGTTGATTCCAACATAATACTTGATGTTTGTGCAAAATTTGAGATATTGAGGAATTGAAAAAAACATGTTTTCCACCATCGAGTAACCCTGAAACGTGAAGATTTGGAAAAATCTCGGAGAGTGATTTTTTTATTTTTAAGTAAGAATACAATATCTTGGCTAGAAAAAAACACAAAAATATTTCTTTTGAACAGTCTTTGATACAAGGTTATATAATACTCTGTAAAACAGATTTGTTGAAGTCCACTACATTTACGCTGTTCTGGACTATAAACTTCATACTTAGTGCTAGCCCATGATATAATAAACCGAAGGTAAGATATCGCGCATGGCTCTGCTACCTCACCGCGTGATTAACGCCGGCTGTTATTAACCTTTGGCCATATGATTTCAGTGAATTTTCAGTTGTTTAAATGTGTTTGCGGATTTTTGTGTCCTTTTTTATATTTATTTAATTGAACAAGAATAAATATGAGGAGTGCTGTGTTCGGGTGTGACGTGGATAATCAGGCAAAGAATTTTGATACGAATTTAAGGTTTCTACATTCCCTCAAGACAAAAAATGTTTACGTGAATAGACACGCTTTTATTAAACGAAAAGCTAAATTTAATACAAATACAAATTTCAAAATTTGGCGCGGTTGTGCTCAAGGCATTTTGTTAAATATGATTATATGTAATCTAAAAAATATAAAAAATAACATAAAAAGTAAGCAAAACATCATGAACTCACATATAGCTTGTTATATATCATATTTTTTTAGGTTACTAAAAAGTAGCAATATACATAACAATCTTATCTCAGTGCCAATTTACATATGGGAAAAAAATTAGAGAAGAAAATTTGTTTGTCCAAAATTTTCATTTGCCACTTACGACAAACTTGCGGGAAGAGCTCAAAAAATAATTTCGCGTATAATCAACATTCTGTATATAAACCTAAAACATGCTTGACATTTCTACTTAGACACATTATAGATCGATTTTAATTGTTTAAAAATTAATAGTTTTATAAACAAACCATTTATATTGGCAACATATATTAGTACTTACCTCAAAATCGTCTCTTGATTCATCACAACTCGAAAACTTCTGAACAATTCGTTGTTCCTTCTAGTCTAGCACTTAAGATGTTTTGTTTCCTATTGATTTTAAATATTTTATCGAGAACAGTGTGTCCCACGTCAAAATAACCTACTATCTTATCTCAGATGCTGTTTGACGTGCAAAAAAGGGTTACATTTTTAAAAGTTTCTTAGTATAATTTGAATTTATAAACAAAATGTCAAACGTTTATATGAAATCCGAGGTGGCGAGATATGGCGAAACATTTTAATGTACCAAAAACATTAATCCACAGAATGTAAAAATATTGTGCAGTTTTTAGGTTCACAAATAAAGTATGTGATATTATGCGAGCTTATTAATGACCTTTTGGCACAAATAATTATTTATTAAATTGCTTTCCTTTGATTTATTTAATGAACCAAAATAATGACCATTTAATGTCCACTGTATATATATGTTATATGTTAAGTATCCAGAAAATGAGTTCCTAATTTTGTAATAAGTGTTTTGAGCGAAGGCGTATATATACGTAGATATATAGTAGCAAAATAAACACAGAGTTTTAAACAGGGTGTTAATTAAATGATATCGCAAACTCTGGTAAAAATTCTTGTCATAAGTTTAATATATATTTATATATATAATTATATATTAATTTTCAACTTTCTTCTTAAACCATATTCCATATTTAATGAATTTATTTTCTTTCTTGGGTATAGGTTTGGTGAAATTAATGGTAAATTTTTTTTTTTTTCCTCCACTAGCTCGACGTTTCGCTTCTTGTTTGGAAGCTTTTTCAAGAGCCTTTTATTTTATTTCATCTAAAAATTTTATGAACAGATAAAACTAGAACATTTTTTAAATTACAGTGCGTTAAAATGTTTACAATGTACACAACAAACAACATTCATAAACCTTGTTACATAATAATTTATACATTCAAAACTCATAATAAAATAAGACATTTATAGGTAAAAGTTCTTTAAGTTAAAATAAATATATGTACTATACCTTGGAAATAGCAACAATTCAGGTGAGCATTTTTAATGTTTCTAACCGATGGACAATAAAATCATAAATTCCAATTTATAAAAACCTATTTTCTTGCCATGTTTTTATTCTTTCAATTATTAAAAACGTATATATTTTATTTTATATAGTGGATGGTTGAAAACATTTAGAACTCCGATGTTTACAAGTGTTGTTCAAATTGTAAATTATAATGTTGGAAAGTTGTTATTAAAAATTTTGTTTTTTTTTTTTATATTATTTAGTGTATATCAGTTAATTTTATATATTTATTTAATTAAGTTATGATAAATTTGACTTAGATTCTGAATGTCCTTCTTATCATTTACTACATTAGGTTCTTTCTTTATTTGATACATTTCCTTGAAAGCTAATTTATGATAATTTCGATCTTGACATAAAATTTTTGTTTCAGCAAAGTTAAATTCATGATTTTCGCTTTTTTCGTGTTTATGTAAGGCAGTGGATGCGTTCTTTGTATATTTATGGCCGTTTAAACGATTTTCTAAATACTGCGTTGTCATGCCTATGTACTAATCAATAAATTTAACATTAAATAATAACTATTTTCAATATAAAAATAACTTTTACCAGCAGCTTGACGGCTGTGCCATGGGATCCCCAATATCGTCCACCATAGCACAATTAGTAATGGAACATTTGGAAGAACAAGTCATTAAACACTTAGATTTTGAAATTGTTTTTTTCAAACGGTTTGTGGATGATTGTCTCACCACTGTCCCGTCAAATAAAATTCAAGACCTTATTAACAAATTTAATAGCTTTCATCCGAAATTACAATTTACCTTTGAATTAGAAGATAATAACGAAATTAATTTTCTTGATTTAACCTTAATAAAGGTCCAAAATAAGATCAAAACCAAATGGTTTACAAAAAAAACTTGTTCAGGTCGTTACTTAAATTTTAATTCCCACCACCCAAAATCTCAAAAAAACAGTGTTATAATTGGACTAACTGATAGAGCTATTGCTCTCACTTCTCCAGAATTTCGACCAGATGCTCTAAAAAAAGTTCAAGACATCCTAGAAAAAAATCATTTTCCTTTAAAACAAATAAAACGCATTTTTAAACAACGAACATATAAATTCTATAATAGCAGAGTACAGAATAACAAACAAAATAGTACAAGAAACACTAGATTCATTTCAATGCCATACACAGATGGTTTGTCAGAAAAATTAAAATACACATTATCTAAATATGACATAATTATATGCCATAAATCACACAATTTATTAACAAACCTATACACCCCTCTAAAGAGTGAAATTCCAAAAAAGAAAAGATCGAATGTTATTTATTCTGTGCCCTGCATAAATTGTCCAAAAAAGTACATAGGCATGACAACGCAGTATTTAGAAAATCGTTTAAACGGCCATAAATATACAAAGAACGCATCTACTGCCTTACATAAACACGAAAAAAGCAAAAATCATGAATTTAACTTTACTGAAACAAAAATTTTATGTCAAGATCGAAATTATCATAAATTAGCTTTCAAGGAAATGTATCAAATAAAGAAAGAACCTAATGTAGTAAATGATAAGAAGGACATTCAGAATCTAAGTCAAATTTATCATAACTTAATTAAATAAATATATAAAATTAACTGATATACACTAAATAATATAAAAAAAAAAACAAAATTTTTAATAACAACTTTCCAACATTATAATTTACAATTTGAACAACACTTGTAAACATCGGAGTTCTAAATGTTTTCAACCATCCACTATATAAAATAAAATATATACGTTTTTAATAATTGAAAGAATAAAAACATGGCAAGAAAATAGGTTTTTATAAATTGGAATTTATGATTTTATTGTCCATCGGTTAGAAACATTAAAAATGCTCACCTGAATTGTTGCTATTTCCAAGGTATAGTACATATATTTATTTTAACTTAAAGAACTTTTACCTATAAATGTCTTATTTTATTATGAGTTTTGAATGTATAAATTATTATGTAACAAGGTTTATGAATGTTGTTTGTTGTGTACATTGTAAACATTTTAACGCACTGTAATTTAAAAAATGTTCTAGTTTTATCTGTTCATAAAATTTTTAGATGAAATAAAATAAAAAGCTCTTGAAAAAGCTTCCAAACAAGAAGCGAAACGTCGAGCTAGTGGAGGAAAAAAAAAAAAAAAATTACCATTAATTTCACCAAACCTATACCCAAGAAAGAAAATAAATTCATTAAATATAATTATATATATATATATATATATATATATGAACAGAATGTTCTTTTTGAAACCTAAGCGACATGATGCATTTGCGCCCCGGCCGGAATCCAATGCACGGACGCGATCGCTCGTGTCACGCATCAACGACACCCACCATGCTGTGGGCCGGGTAGTCAGCTTCGCTTATGCACAGTGTGCGGCAGCCTTAAGCGTTTCGAAAATTACACACAAACTTGGTGTTATTCTCTTCACTTTGGATATATATATATATATATATATATATATATATATATATATATATATATATATATATATATATATATATATATATATATATATACCTTGGATTACTTTTCATTAAAATGGTTGCTAAAATAGGACGCTTTACCAGTTTTTGGCGAATATCTTTTAATACGTTAGAAATTTTAATAAAGATGTATTTACAAAATAGTTTTATTTTTCAATTACGCATCGATTGCGATGAAAAAAGAATTGGGTTGACGTTTAAAATAAGAACGAAAATGCACTTTGAAGTTTGGTAATTTGGAAACTTAATTTTGTAGACCCTGTATATTTAGATCGATTAAATTTGGTCAGCGAGATTGTCAAACCTTATTTAATGAACTCCCAGTTTGATTCTTATGTCGAAGCAATATTTGAATTTTTATAATTTTTTTTAACCAGTGGTATAAATTCACTTTTTTTCACATTTAATTTTTTTAAGCCGTTATTTATCGATCGAATCCAATAAAATTTTAGGATGATCTAAACAACTATGGGAGCCATCTAAATATGCAAAAAAATATGGGTCATCTAATTTAAAAAAATATGTCATTGTGACGTCACACTTTTTTGGGTCACCCTGTTTAATCAAAAATATTTTTAGAAAATGCGCCCTAATATACATATGAGTTGTGCAATATTTCAAATCCATGAGTCAAATGATAAGTGAGCTACAGAAGAAGGAAGCTGAGATGGACCACCCTGTATGTATATATATATATATATATATATATATATATATATATATATATATATATATATATATATATATATATATATATATATATATATATATATATATATATATATATATATATATATATATATACAGGGTGGTCCATCTTATGTCGAGGCAATATTTGAATTTTTATAATTTTTTTTAAGCAGTGGTGTAAATTCACTTTCTTTCACATTGAATTTTTTAAGCCGTTATTTACCGATCGAATCCAATAAAATTTCAGGATGATCTAAACAACTATGGAAGCCATCTAAATATGCAAGAAAATATAGGTCATCTAATTTAAAAAAAAAACATGTCATTGTGACGTCACACTTTTTTGAGTCACCCTGTATAGTCAAAAATATTTTTAGAAAATGCGCCCTGAGCTGGAGCTGAGATGGACCACCCTGTATATGTGTATATATATATATATATATATATATATATATATATATATATATATATATATATATATATATATATATATATATATATATATATATACATATACAGGGTGGTCCATCTCTTGGAACTTAATTGTTCCATGGAGTCCATCCTCTTGTTTACCAATACAGAGCATTATAAGACCAGAATAATCAGAGGAGCTATAAAAATTGAAAAATAAGGTGATTTACGATTCATTAAAACCAACTTTATGGAAGACAAAAATCGACAAATCTAAAATCACAAAAAATCAAACGGAATTAGTGTAACAACAGAAACTTTCGGAAAATATATTAACAATAACGAACGACCGCCCTCGGTCTCGGGGGGCTAGAGAAGGGGACGTTCGTAATCACTAACTTATCCGATATTAGTGAAGTAGAAGTTGCTCGTGCCGTAGCTTTAATTGAAAATGGAATTCGGCAAGTCGCAAGAAATTGTAATTGTAGTCCATCAGTCATCCAGTTATAGAATCACAGTTTGCATCGAACAAGGTCGTTAGAGGTAAACCAACCAACTTCGGGATCGTTGTCTAATCTTTTCATCCTCACGTAATCGGATCTCAATAGCAAAAGATCTTCATGCTGACCTCAGAATTGGAATTTCCTACCAGACAGTAAGAAATCTATTAAGAAACGCGATCCTGAGACCCAGAACACCTGTGCGAATACTCATTTTTAACACGAAACTACAAAATACACCGTACTTCGACAATGGAAATTAGAACTCTTTGTAGACGAGTCAAGGACTCCTTCTTACTTGCTGCGATCGTCGAGTAGGTATATACCGACGTCTAAACGTTCAAGGCTACATTGATACCGTGCTAGAGGAACGTGTGGCGCCTGTTCATTATGATGTAGGCCCAAATTTCATCTTTGCAATCAACGCAAGACATCCAAGACAATGCCCGAGCACGTACTGCAATACCTTACACTTCCTACAAGAGCGAGGTATTCCCAGGTGTTAAAAGGTTTTCAAATACGCATCAAACTCCACAGTAGCGTAAAGATCATTTAGTTGAAGAATGGGAAAGCATACCCCAAGAAGAAATTCGAAGATTTATACGAAGCCTTCAAATTATTCGTACTCGTGGACGATACACGAAATATTGAATATCTAATAGCACAAAGCTGTACATACGAAATGCCTACATCACCACTTTCTTTTCTGTGGTTTTCCAAAATTTTTAAAGTTTAACCTATGAATAATCCATTTTGGTCAAACGACAATCGCGATTTTGCTCTTTTTAGAGGTTATCAGGCTGTCAGATACTAGCGAACCCCATGTAAGAAAAGGCACAAAAATGGAATCACAGAAACACCTACTCCGCTGGCTAATACCTCGACTAATATTGAATTACACTGTTTCGTTGGGAGCAATAGTGTTAAAGCACTTGTATTTCACGTTACACCAACATCCTAACAAAAATACTATGATCCCTGTCATCCATTTTAGTCAAACAACGATCGCCATTTCGCTCTTTTTAGAGCTCATCAGTCCACCATAGACTGGCGAGCACCATCTAGGTCAAAGTCTTCAAAAATGGAATCACAGTAACAACTACTCCGATGGTAAATATCTCGTTGTTGTTGACTATTGATTCATAACTTACCATGGCCGTTAATTTTCTTTATTAGATATATATACAGGGTGGTCCATCCCAGCTCCCTTCTTCTGTAGCTCACTTATCATTTGACTCATGAATTTTAAATTTTGCACAACTCATATGTATGTTAGGGCGCATTTTCTAAAAATATTTTTGATTAAACAGGGTGACCCAAAAAAGTGTGACGTCACAATGACATATTTTTTTAAATTAGATGACCTATATTTTTTTGCATATTTAGATGGCTTCCATAGTTGTTTACATCGTCCTAAAATTTTATTGGATTCGATCGGTAAATAACCGCTTAAAAAAATTAAATATGAAAAAAAGTGAATTTACACCACTGGTTAAAAAAAATTATAAAAAATCAAATATTGCCTCGACATAAGAATCAAACTGGGAGTTCATTAAATAAGGTTTGACAATCTCGCTGACCAAATTTAAACGATCTAAATTATACAGGGTCTACAAAATTAAGTGTCAAAATTACCAAACTTCAAAGTGCATTTTCTTTCTTATTTTAAATATCAACCCTATAATTTTTTCATTGCAATCGATGCGTAATTGAAAAATAAAACTTTTTTGTAAATACACCTTTATTAAAATTTCTAACGTATTAAAAGATATTCGCCAAACACTGGTAAAGCGTCCTATTTTAGCAGCCATTTTAATGAAAAGTAATCCAAGGTGGCTTAGATTATTAAAATGAATGACGTAGAATTCAATCAAAATGACAGGAGAGTCTTTTTGACAAATTTAAAAAATTATTTAGTTTACAACCGGGTTAATATTGTTCTTGATCATAATTATTACAAAGTATTGCGTTATTTTGTTCCAGTAGTATAGTTTGTTTATTGTGGTTATAGTTGTTTGCAGTTTATTTCAAGAAGTTATTTTTTTAAGTAGTTTGTTAAGTTGTTCACGTTTTGCATAAGTATTTTTACAATGAATCATACCAAAGAAAAGCTAGTGGATATGATTTTTGTGTTGGGAGAATTTCAAAAAAATAGTTTTTTGGCTAGTTGGATATACGCGGAGCGCTATCCGGAACGAAGACATCCCGATAAGAAAAGCCTGCAAAACTTATTAGATAGATTTATTCACACGGGAGATATCGAATACTCAAAATCTAGTAGAAATAGGCCAGTTCAAACTGATGAAAAGGAACTGGATGTGCTACTTCATATCACAGAAACCCCTTCAATTAGCCAAAGGGTAGTCGCCGATATAGCGAATGTTAGCAAAACCACTGTTCAACGTGTTTTAAAAAAAAATCATTTTCATGACTACCATATTCAGCTTCACCAAGAGCTTTATGAAGAAGATTATGAGCATCGCATAGCGTTTTGTAACTGGACACAATCCAAAAATCAGAGCAAATTTTGAATTCTTCGATAAAGCGCTCTTCTCAGACGAGGCTACCTTCCATAAAAATGGATTTGTGAATCGCCACAATTTTCATTACTACTCCGATCATAATCCAAGACATTTTCGGCAGATCGATCGACAGCACAAATGGTCTATTAATGTGTGGGGGGAATCATAGGAGATTTTATTACCGGTCCTTGTTTTTTCGATGGGCATTTAAATGGGGACATGTATTTAAATTTCTTACAACATGAGTTGCTCCGGTTATGTCAACATCTACCTAAACTCGTAAAGGAGGGCATATGGCTACAACACGGCGGCGCGGCGCTCCAGCACATTATTCTTTACCGGTCAGGCACCATCTTGAGGTAGCCGTTCCGGATAGGAAGAGGAGGGACAATTAGATGGCCACCCCGTTCACCCGACCTCACTAAGTTTGATTTCTTCTTATGGGGCTATATTAAAGAAATCGTTTACCAGGAGCCTCCAACAACACCTGAGAACATGAAGCTGCGAATTCAAGACGCATTTCGACAGGTAACACCCGATATTTTAAGGAGAGTGGCAGCATCTTTTCATACTCGTCTTCGTTTGTGTTTGCAAGAAAACGGAAGACACATTGAACATAAGTTCTAGTGAAAAAATTAGATTAAATATAGATGAATTTAGTATAGTGTAAGTCTTAAATGTGATACTTAAATAGTAAATTTTTAATTTTAATGTCAAGATAAATGATAAATTATAATAAAATTCAATATAAAAAGAAATAAATAAAAGAGTAAATTAAAAATAAAAATTTGCGTTATGTCAAAATTGTCTCTTGTCGTATTGATTGAATTCTATCTCATTCATTTTAATAATCTAAGCCACCTTGGATTACTTTTCATTAAAATGGTTGCTAAAATAGGACGCTTTACCAGTTTTTGGCGAATATCTTTTAATACGTTAGAAATTTTAATAAAGATGTATTTACAAAAAAGTTTTATTTTTCAATTACATATCGATTGCAATGAAAAAAGAATTGGGTTGACATTTAAAATAAGAAAGAAAATGCACTTTGAAGTTTGGTAATTTTGACACTGAATTTTGTAGACCCTGTATAATTTAAATCGTTTAAATTTGGTCAGCGATTGTCAAACCTTATTTAATGAACTCCCAGTTTGATTCTTATGTCGAGGCAATATTTGAATTTTTATAATTTTTTTTAACCAGTGGTGTAAATTCGCTTTTTTTCACATTTAATTTTTTTAAGTCGTTATTTACCGATCGAATCCAATAAAATTTTAGGATGATCTAAACAACTATGGAATCCATCTAAATATGCAAGAAAATATAGGTCATCTAATTTAAAAAAATATGTCATTGAGACGTCACACTTTTTTGGGTCACCCTGTATATTCAAAAATATTTTTAAAAAATGCGCTCTAATATACGTATGAGTTGTGCAAAATTTCAAATTCATGAGTCAAATGATAAGTGAGCTACAGAAGAAGGGATATATATATGAGATATATACCCTGTATATGTATATATATATATATATATATATATATATATATATATATATATATATATATATATATATATATATATATATATATATATATATATATATATATATATATATATATATACATATACATGGTCCATCTCAGCTCCCTTCTTCTGTAGCTCACTTGTCATTTGACTCATGAATTTGAAATTTTGCACAACTCATATGTATATTAGAGCGCATTTTTTAAAAATATTTTTGAATATACAGGGTGACCCAAAAAAGTGTGACGTCTCAATGACATATTTTTTTAAATTAGATGACCTATATTTTCTTGCATATTTAGATGGATTCCATAGTTGTTTAGATCATCCTAAAATTTTATTGGATTCGATCGGTAAATAACGACTTAAAAAAATTAAATGTGAAAAAAAGCGAATTTACACCACTGGTTAAAAAAAATTATAAAAATTCAAATATTGCCTCGACATAAGAATCAAACTGGGAGTTCATTAAATAAGGTTTGACAATCGCTGACCAAATTTAAACGATTTAAATTATACAGGGTCTACAAAATTCAGTGTCAAAATTACCAAACTTCAAAGTGCATTTTCTTTCTTATTTTAAATGTCAACCCAATTCTTTTTTCATTGCAATCGATATGTAATTGAAAAATAAAACTTTTTTGTAAATACATCTTTATTAAAATTTCTAACGTATTAAAAGATATTCGCCAAAAACTGGTAAAGCGTCCTATTTTAGCAACCATTTTAATGAAAAGTAATCCAAGGTGGCTTAGATTATTAAAATGAATGAGATAGAATTCAATCAATACGACAAGAGACAATTTTGACATAACGCAAATTTTTATTTTTAATTTATTCTTTTATTTATTTCTTTTTATATTGAATTTTATTATAATTTATCATTTATCTTGACATTAAAATTAAAAATTTACTATTTAAGTATCACATTTAAGACTTACACTATACTAAATTCAACTATATTTAATCTAATTTTTTCACTAGAACTTATGTTCAATGTGTCTTCCGTTTTCTTGCAAACACAAACGAAGACGAGTATGAAAAGATGCTGCCACTCTCCTTAAAATATCGGGTGTTACCTGTCGAAATGCGTCTTGAATTCGCAGCTTCATGTTCTCAGGTGTTGTTGGAGGCTCCTGGTAAACGATTTCTTTAATATAGCCCCATAAGAAGAAATCAAACTTAGTGAGGTCGGGTGAACGGGGTGGCCATCTAATTGTCCCTCCTCTTCCTATCCGGAACGGCTTCAAGATGGTGCCTGACCGGTAAAGAATAATGTGCTGGAGCGCCGCGCCGCCGTGTTGTAGCCATATGCCCTCCTTTACGAGTTTAGGTAGATGTTGACATAACCGGAGCAACTCATGTTGTAAGAAATTTAAATACATGTCCCCATTTAAATGCCCATCGAAAAAACAAGGACCGGTAATAAAATCTCCTATGATTCCCCCCACACATTAATAGACCATTTGTGCTGTCGATCGATCTGCCGAAAATGTCTTGGATTATGATCGGAGTAGTAATGAAAATTGTGGCGATTCACAAATCCATTTTTATGGAAGGTAGCCTCGTCTGAGAAGAGCGCTTTATCGAAGAATTCAAAATTTGCTCTGATTTTTGGATTGTGTCCAGTTACAAAACGCTATGCGATGCTCATAATCTTCTTCATAAAGCTCTTGGTGAAGCTGAATATGGTAGTCATGAAAATGATTTTTTTTTAAAACACGTTGAACAGTGGTTTTGCTAACATTCGCTATATCGGCGACTACCCTTTGGCTAATTGAAGGGGTTTCTGTGATATGAAGTAGCACATCCAGTTCCTTTTCATCAGTTTGAACTGGCCTATTTCTACTAGATTTTGAGTATTCGATATCTCCCGTGTGAATAAATCTATCTAATAAGTTTTGCAGGCTTTTCTTATCGGGATGTCTTCGTTCCGGATAGCGCTCCGCGTATATCCAACTAGCCAAAAAACTATTTTTTTGAAATTCTCCCAACACAAAAATCATATCCACTAGCTTTTCTTTGGTATGATTCATTGTAAAAATACTTATGCAAAACGTGAACAACTTAACAAACTACTTAAAAAAATAACTTCTTGAAATAAACTGCAAACAACTATAACCACAATAAACAAACTATACTACTGGAACAAAATAACGCAATACTTTGTAATAATTATGATCAAGAACAATATTAACCCGGTTGTAAACTAAATAATTTTTTAAATTTGTCAAAAAGACTCTCCTGTCATTTTGATTGAATTCTACGTCATTCATTTTAATAATCTAAGCCACCTTGGATTACTTTTCATTAAAATGGCTGCTAAAATAGGACGCTTTACCAGTGTTTGGCGAATATCTTTTAATACGTTAGAAATTTTAATAAAGGTGTATTTACAAAAAAGTTTTATTTTTCAATTACGCATCGATTGCAATGAAAAAATTATAGGGTTGACATTTAAAATAAGAAAGAAAATGCACTTTGAAGTTTGGTAATTTTGACACTTAATTTTGTAGACCCTGTATAATTTAGATCGTTTAAATTTGGTCAGCGAGATTGTCAAACCTTATTTAATGAACTCCCAGTTTGATTCTTATGTCGAGGCAATATTTGATTTTTTATAATTTTTTTTAACCAGTGGTGTAAATTCACTTTTTTTCATATTTAATTTTTTTAAGCGGTTATTTACCGATCGAATCCAATAAAATTTTAGGACGATGTAAACAACTATGGAAGCCATCTAAATATGCAAAAAAATATAGGTCATCTAATTTAAAAAAATATGTCATTGTGACGTCACACTTTTTTGGGTCACCCTGTTTAATCAAAAATATTTTTAGAAAATGCGCCCTAACATACATATGAGTTGTGCAAAATTTAAAATTCATGAGTCAAATGATAAGTGAGCTACAGAAGAAGGGAGCTGGGATGGACCACCCTGTATATATATCTAATAAAGAAAATTAACGGCCATGGTAAGTTATGAATCAATAGTCAACAACAACGAGATATTTACCATCGGAGTAGTTGTTACTGTGATTCCATTTTTGAAGACTTTGACCTAGATGGTGCTCGCCAGTCTATGGTGGACTGATGAGCTCTAAAAAGAGCGAAATGGCGATCGTTGTTTGACTAAAATGGATGACAGGGATCATAGTATTTTTGTTATGATGTTGGTGTAACGTGAAATACAAGTGCTTTAACACTATTGCTCCCAACGAAACAGTGTAATTCAATATTAGTCGAGGTATTAGCCAGCGGAGTAGGTGCTTCTGTGATTCAATTTTTGTGCCTTTTCTTACATGGGGTTCGCTAGTATCTGACAGCCTGATAACCTCTAAAAAGAGCAAAATCGCGATTGTCGTTTGACCAAAATGGATTATTCATAGGTTAAACTTTAAAAATTTTGGAAAACCACAGAAAAGAAAGTGGTGATGTAGGCATTTCGTATGTACAGCTTTGTGCTATTAGATATTCAATATTTCGTGTATCGTCCACGAGTACGAATAATTTGAAGGCTTCGTATAAATCTTCGAATTTCTTCTTGAGGTATGCTTTCCCATTCTTCAACTAAATGATCTTTACGCTACTGTGGAGTTTGATGCGTATTTGAAAACCTTTTAACACCTGGGAATACCTCGCTCTTGTAGGAAGTGTAAGGTATTGCAGTACGTGCTCGGGCATTGTCTTGGATGTCTTGCGTTGATTGCAAAGATGAAATTTGGGCCTACATCATAATGAACAGGCGCCACACGTTCCTCTAGCACGGTATCAATGTAGCCTTGAACGTTTAGACGTCGGTATATACCTACTCGACGATCGCAGCAAGTAAGAAGGAGTCCTTGACTCGTCTACAAAGAGTTCTAATTTCCATTGTCGAAGTACGGTGTATTTTGTAGTTTCGTGTTAAAAATGAGTATTCGCACAGGTGTTCTGGGTCTCAGGATCGCGTTTCTTAATAGATTTCTTACTGTCTGGTAGGAAATTCCAATTCTGAGGTCAGCATGAAGATCTTTTGCTATTGAGATCCGATTACGTGAGGATGAAAAGATTAGACAACGATCCCGAAGTTGGTTGGTTTACCTCTAACGACCTTGTTCGATGCAAACTGTGATTCTATAACTGGATGACTGATGGACTACAATTACAATTTCTTGCGACTTGCCGAATTCCATTTTCAATTAAAGCTACGGCACGAGCAACTTCTACTTCACTAATATCGGATAAGTTAATGATTACGAACGTCCCCTTCTCTAGCCCCCCGAGACCGAGGGCGGTCGTTCGTTATTGTTAATATATTTTACGAAAGTTTCTGTTGTTACACTAATTCCGTTTGATTTTTTGTGATTTTAGATTTGTCGATTTTTGTCTTCCATAAAGCTGGTTTTAATGAATCGTAAATCACCTTATTTTTCAATTTTTATAGCTCCTCTGATTATTCTGGTCTTATAATGCTCTGTATTGGTAAACAAGAGGATGGACTCCATGGAACAATTAAGTCGGTCAAACAACATTGAGATATTGGGGTCCCAGAGCTTCTTAATGAAAACCTTATAAATGTTGTTGAGAACATAGGATGTTGTATAATAATAATAATAATAATAATAATGATAATAATAATAATCAAGAACAACAAGAATAGAGCAGATGTGCGTTAAAGAGAGACCAACAATAATAGGCAAACAAACAGACAAAAAAATGATCTACATTCTACTAACAGGCGACCCACTTTGAGCTTCTAACACCACAAAACAACAATCCAAACAACAGAACATCATTAAAAGAAGCATCAGAGCTGCGCAACGGTCGAGGACGTTGTAAGAAAGGACAGCTCGACCGAACCGATCATGACCAAACAAAGGAAAATAGACCCACCAAAAGTGTTTTGCCGACTAAGCTGGCACCCACCAAAGCGGGAAAGGCAGGGCAACACATGAGCAGCATTACAGAACCGAACGAACCGATCATGCGCTGCTAAAATGGATACATAAATGGAGCCAAACACAACAACTGGAGCCCATTAAAATAGCGGATATATCGCAACTATTACCTGCAACTATCAAGGCACGTAAAAGATTAAAGTGGACAGACAAAATGAACCGAACGGTGATGCATTCCTACTACACCGCTAACAAACTTAAGATAATTTCATCAGGATACGGACATAAACTGCAAACACTTTTCATAGCACATAATCCAAAATACAAATCACTTGTCACAACACAGAGAGTGATGATCAAAAAAGAGTCATCACTAAGACCAGTAAGCTCACACCACTCGCATTGCAAAGCATCAAAACTATGGTAGCTGCTGAACTAAACATTCATCAACCAAACATTGAGGACAGTGGGACAGATACCGAACCGATCTCACATACAAACCAGACCAACTTTGCGCAAGAGGATCTGCAACCTCACTCAATGCTCAGTATGGAAAAAGCTCCCAGCAGCAACCCACGACAGATAACAAGCACCACACAGCACACAGGACAAACGCCATACACACAGCTACACCTCGGATCGTCTCTCACACAAGCAATCAAAGTAAACCTAAACAAATGGTCAGGCACCGATCCTACAATGAGAGATCCTATTCCTCGTGTAATCTTTAAACGGGACACACAAAAAATCCGAAAGACCATCAACGAACACATAATACCCGAGTACATAACGAATGCGAGCACAATTGAGGACATTCATACACTGATCTACGCAGCAGTTATAACCACGATAACACAGAACAATCAATAACTCCATCCACGACACAGAAACGCCAACAGCATAAAACCAAAATGGCAGGTAAGGATCGAAAACTAAATTAGCAAAATTAGAAAGGAATTGGGACGTCTTACCCAATTCATGGACGGCAACAAGTCAAAACATATTACACAAAGTGTAGAGGAAAACAAATCTGCATCTTCTGATCACACGCATACAGAAATCCTTGTTTCTCTGAAGCAAAAATTATCCGTGTATGCCGCAAGACTCCGAAAATACAAAGAGTCAGATAAAAACCTGTTTCGAAGAAGCGAAAATCAGTTCTACCAAAAAAAACATGAGTAATAAGGAGGCACGAGTAATAGAACCACCGATCAAACAAGCAATCATAGGATAATGGAAAAGCATTTGGTCAGAACCGAAACTACACAATAATACCGCTTCATTGATTAAAGCCTCAGAATACAAGGGCTTGGGGGAACAAGGGGACTTTGCAATGACAACACAAGAAGTTGCAGAAACAATCAAATACACGCATAACTGGAGATGTCCTTGAATAGATAACAATCCTAACTTCTGGTACAAACTGTTTACCTCTACACATGAAGCTCCCACTCGTCAAATTAATGAAATTATTTTAAAACCTAGCACACTCCCCAGTTATCTCACCCAAGGAATAACATACCTTAAACCCAAAAACTCAGACACTAAGAAGCCGTCAAATTACCGACCTATTACATGCCTTCCAACCCTATATAAAATCACCACAGCCAATTACCAGGAGAATAGAACAACATCTAACACACAAAAACATTCTAACAGAAGAGCAAAAAGGATGCAGGAAAAACAGCCGAGGATGCAAGGAGCAGCGAATTATAAACAGCGTTATCATGGAACAAACCAGGAAAAATCATAGAAACCTTCACACTGGTTATATAAATTATAAAAAAGCCTTTTTGGATACCCCACAGTTGGCTAACCAGAGTGCTAGAATTACACAAAGTCAATCAAAACCTCAGCCAATTTCTTACGAGAATCATGAGTACGTGGAAAACCAAAATCAATTTGAGAACACAAAAAGAACACATCAAAACAGACGATATTTACATCAGACGAGGTATATTTCAGGGAGACTCACTCAGCGCTTTGTCGTTCAGCCTCTGTCTCAATGCACTCTCAAATATACTGAATAACACTAACTTCGGATTCCACATTAAACACAAAAAAAAATTACCTACAAAAAATAAACTATCTCTTGTACACGATGACATAAAATTACACGCAAGCACAAAGCCACAGCTAAAGGAACTCCTTAAAATCACACAAACGTTTACTCTGGACATCAACATGTAATTTGGTATAAGAAAATGTCAGCTACTTCATATCAACAAGCGACAGTGGAAATACCACATGCTCAAAGAAGAAACATAGAGATACCTCATATCAAATCAGAGCACAAGACGGAATTTAAAACCAGGCTCATAAAACTACTAAAAAAACTGAACTCCAGAAATCTAACAAAAGCCTTCGCCATACCTATTTTCACGTATTCGTTTGGTATCATTAAATACTCACACACAGACATAGAAAAAATTCACATTCTTATACGCTCTGAACTCACTAAACACAGGAAGTTACATCCCAACGCATGCGAAAGACTTACCATCGAGAGAAAGAAAGGAGGGAGGGGAATTATAGATATACAATCGTTAAATAAAAAAACAAATTTTCGAACTCAGAAAATTCTTTCACAACAAACAAACCTCCACAAGGCAATAGTGAAGGCAGACAAGAATTATACACCGCTCGACCTGTCTCAAACGAGCCACGCAACAGACGCACACAGTCACATTGAATCACGACTAGAAAAGATGAACACCTGGTCTAAAAAAACACTCCACGGAAGACACCGATACCACATAAAGCAAGACCACATACATAAAAAGCTTTAATATACATGGTTACAAGAAGGGCAGCTGTAACCCGGAACAGAAGCTTTCCTGGTTGTCATCCAACAGAAAGAAAGGACCGATAACGAGTGGATGTAGAATAAAGGCCGGAACTGAATACACCGTGAGACACAACTTAGCAGCGAAGGTCATTCATCAAGCATTAGCCAGAACATACAAACTAACGGAGAACATAGTCCCTTACCATTATACACCAACATCCATATTTAAACTTGAACAAAGGCTACAAGCTCTACTGGGACATTGACATCCACACAAGTTCAGTTAGGACCTAATACAGGTATTCACAGCAAAATCTAGAGATCTGTCATTTTGAAAACATGTAGCATCGTTAGATCATTTCTTAATACACAATAGTTGTTTTTTTTCCTTTTCCATTTTTTTTTGTACTGACTTGGTATAATACCGTCTGTATAAAATACAACCACAGGAATGCTGTGAGACAACAAGATGAAGAAATAATAATAATAATCAATCAAATACATACACTATTAGGCGGTATTTAGCTGACTAGCTATTCTTACATTTAACTTAACTGTAATGAAATTACATAACAAACATTAAATGAAACAAGAATAAATAACCTATCCACACATCCCAAACCTTCGATATATTTATCATAGATAAATTAGTATTACAATAATGACTGTACTTTTCATTTTTAATTATGAAGTGTGTAATGTACCTGGATAAATTTGTCATTAGGACCTTCAATAAATAAAACAAGAAAAGGTAATACATTATTTATTGTCAGAAAGCAATGGAGAGGAGAGAGAAAATATAAAAAATAATTAATCATATACTAGAGCGTAGTAGGTAATATAATCAATTAAGTTCTCAGATATTTAGAAAAATAATCCTTTTAATACTATTGTATAATTTAACGGAAACTTAAGAAAAACTACCCTGAAATATCGCTGTTCTAAATTTAGGGATAGAGAGCATATCCCTAGACCTAGAAACAGCGTGTAAGTTTGATCTGCAGCAAAGTTTCTGGCGTAAATAGAATAGATTATTTGTAAGCAATAGTCGGTGAGTAAAGGTTAATAAATAAATTTCCCATATTTTAGCCATGGGTAGCCACTCCAAAATTTTTAAGTTTGCGGAAATTGGATCATATCTCCTTAATCCAAAAACAAACCTGACACCAACGCATTGCACTCTCTGGATCCGATTCCTGGTAAGCATGTCCAGACAAGGTCCATAAACCGTGCTTCCATAATGAAATATTGGAAATATGTTGTACTCGTACGCCTGTTCGTATATAATATTCTAAGCATACAGTATGATCGTCTTAGGTTCTGGTCTAGAAAGATATTCTGTAAAACGTAGATTCGAGTCAATGATTAGGCCTAAATTTCGAGCAGATTCAGTATATGGTATCTTTTCATTATTCATTATAAGGCCAAAATTGTTTTGCAATAAGTTTTCACGGTTTTTGATGTTACCAAAGAGCAAATAGTAGTAAGATCGATGCTGTACCCAGTCGCAACGAATCCAAGCAGTCAAAAAAATATCATCTTAAAGCTGTTCCCAAAGCGAATCTGTGACAATATTATTGCTGGCTCTAAAGCGAAGATTCGAAGATGTCCCAAAAAAACATTAATACTTCCTGATGCTACGGCACCAATTTATATTAATGAACATTATACCGTGAAGAACAAAGCATTATTTATAGAAGCCAGATCTAGAGCGAAAGAAAAAAATACAAATATGCCTGGGTTCGCAACGGCACTGTGTTTTTACGAAAAGATGATAAATCCAAGACAGTTCATGCTAATGACGCCAGCATACTTGGAAATCTTCTTTAAGTTACACACCTTTACAAATAAACATATCATATTTACTTTCTTGGTAATGAGTTTAAACCTCAGCGTTTTCTATCAGAACGTCAGAGGCCTCAGAACTAAACTTGGAGATTTTCAATTTAGTAAACAAGCACTTAACTCTGATGTTATATTCATTACCGAGTCTTGGCTCAATTTTAATATATTGTATAGGGAAGTTATAGAGCGAAACTATTATGACTTGTTTCGGAGAGATCGAGACATATCTGCTTCACGAAAGTCTGACGGAGGGGGTGTTTTCAGCGCTGTGAGAAAAAATCTAAGAACTCCACTCGTGGGCGAGTATCTCAGTGATGCAGAGGACATGTGAGTGAGAATTAATGCAAAAAATTCGAAGTGTATATTTTTTGGATGTGTGTATTTGCCTCTGAGCGAGGATGTTGTTTTCATGAGTTTTGTCTCGAAGCTTAACTGTACCAGTCAGCAGGTGAGTGACAGTAAAATTTTCGTATGTGGCGATTTTATCTGTCCAGCATTATTTATCGTGTACTTTTAATTATAGTAAAACGTATTAAAAAGCTTAGCCAGAGATCAACGATCGATACGAAATATGTCATAAGTTTGTCTTCTTTAATATAGTGAAATTTTTAAGTAAAGATTGTTTTTTTTTACTTAGTGCCATATATTTTAGTTATGGATTTCAACCAAGTCTCGGCCGAATCAATCCAGTTTTTACTTTGTAATGATCAACAAGATTATGAGAACTCTCTGAGACACATTGAGACGAAGATTCCTACAAACAGCAAAAACTTCTGGCATTTTGTCTCACGCCAGCGATAATTGCAGTATATGCAATTTTTTTGCCGAATATTTTATCAGCGTTTTGCTATCATTGCTTATCAGCTTAATAACAAGGCCTTGTCCTACTGGTGGGGTAACAACCCTCAGTAACTTACAATTAACTGAAGATAAGGTCTTTGATATTTTAATTTCACTAGGTCCTAAAAAAGACGCAGGAACCGCCGGTATTCCTATCCTTTTCCTTAAAAGTGTGCTTTGGGTCCAACCCTTCCACTTTGCTGTGGCGGCTCGTGGGTAAAAAAATAGGGGAGGTGTTAATTAAAGAAAAGTATATTAAAGTAATTGTCAGCACACTTGTTTGTCGACTGGTAATTAAAAGGTCATTTTTGTTATCTTCTTTCGAACGGGAAAATGGAGTTTCTAACAAACTACAAACAATGTCCCTAATGGGCCCAAACGAATTCATTTTCAACCACACACACGTGTCAGTCCTCCAGAGAATAAAATAAAAGACCGCCGATAAAATACTGAATAAAGCGCAATCGACGCGATCTGCTTTACGTACAATACGAACGGAAGCGTTGAACTGGGGCTCTTCCCTAGACGCGCGGTCTTCGTACAGACGATACCTTGCCATAGCAACGCATTATTTTCAGGCATTGTTTTTGTTTCTCGCTGGAAGATTTTTACGGACGTGGCTCTTCCGTTGGTGGATCGACACAGTTTGCTGCCAGTGCGGTGTGCGCACATACGGGTTTGCTTAATTCGAGTTTATAATTTCATTGTGTGTTTGCCTCTAGGTTTCTGACGAGAGGCCAGCGGCAATACTACGAATGCATTAAATTTAACATTGCAATTATTGATAATTTTTAATGAAATGAATTAGATTTAATATTGAAAAGATTTAATATTGAAAATTAGTATATTGTATTGATTTTTAAAGTGGGTTAAAAAATAATTTGCCAGGTTTTTTTTGGGGAAGAGGCACTTCCTCTATTTCCTCCGAATAGACGCCACTGCCGCTATGTCTGGTGTTCAATCAATCTATCCGCCTGGGCAATTTTCCTGATGTTCGGAAAAAATCCTCAATAATTCCAATATGTAAATCCGGCGATAAAAGTAATATTAAACATGATCGGCCAATTTGTAAACTCAAGATATTTGCCAAATGTTTTGAAAAAGCAATTTATAAACATTTCTTCTTTACATACACTCAAAACATAATTGACGTTAAACAACATGGCTTCTATTCGAATAGGTCCACAGATTCGAATTTAATTTTGTATGCAAAATATGTATTAAAAAAGTCAAATATTTATCGATTTTTTCGAAAGCTTTACTGAAGTTTTCGATAAAGTCGACCACACTATGCTTCTGTTAAGACTGTCTGAGGTCGGGGTGGGCGGAGCGATGCTGGATTGGTTCGGGTCTTACCTGTCCAAGCAATTACAACACTTTTTTAATGTGTTCAGATTATTTGTTGCGTTTAGATTAACAAACAAAAATCATTTTTGGCTTTTTCGCAACTGTATACAAATATTTAACTAATTTAAGGTTAAATATTTTGATTCAGTTGCGAAAAAGCCAAAAAAGATTTTTGTTTGTCAATTACAACACGTTGTAATTGCCGGTTCCAACTCACTCAGGAAGTCACTTGGGGCCGCTCATATTCATTATTTATATTAATAACATTAGTCACTGTTTTAAATACTTTCAGTACTTATTCTACGCAGACGACCTAAATATTTTTAGGGAAAACGCACGCACAAATGGTGATTGTCTGCTTTATCAATGGAACTTCATCAGATTCGAAGATTTTTGAAAAAAACTAACACTTTTTATTAACACTCATTGATAAATGTTTTGTAATAATTTTTACCAGAAATCGGTCTAAATTTCTATATAACTATCATATGATGGCGGGCTTCTTAATCGGAAGGACAGTGCCAAGGACCTTGAAATTATTTTTGACCATAAATTATTATTCGACCTTCACACTGAAAAAATCGTCAGTAGGGCATATCAAAAACTGGGTTTTGTAAACAGACAATGCAAGAACTTTAAAAATAATCATACATTTTTGTCACTTTACTCTGCATATATTTTCAGTAGTATTCAGTATATTTATAAAACTCGCCTTAAATCGGTTTAGAATATATTTTTAAAAAGTATGACTTTTCATAATAATATACGCACTGATAATTATATTTTTGCGTTCTCACTTCAATATTTTATCACTTGAAGATCGAAAAGTGATAACAGATCTGTTGACCATATTTAAGATTGTTAATGCAAAGATTGACTAGCCGGAATCGCTGGCTTTGTTTGAGAAATTTCAACCAATTTATTGTACCCCTTTCAAACACAAATAGCTTATTAAATTCTCCTATGTCCAGAATGTGTAAATACGCTACCGACTATTGTAGAAACATCGGCTTTTTTAATATATCAGTCCACTCTTTAAAGAGACATTTAAAGGAGTACTTAAGAATCATTTTAATGTCTGATTTGTATTTGTCCCTCGTAAAAGGGGAGTATTGCAATCATGAAAAATCTCCCTCCGAGATTTTTTAAGACCTTCACGTTTCAGAGTCTCTAGATGACGAGAAACACGTTTTCTCAATTCAGTCGGTCTGTATGTCTGTCTGTTGGCGGCATAATAAAGTATTTAAAATTTCAGCCAAAAAAACATGCTTTATGGTTTGATTTCAAATTGTGTGCCACAACTAAATTTTGTGTGGTAAGGATCAACTAGTAAAATTGTGGTACTAATTCAAGATGGCCGGACAAAATGGCGGCCAAATAAAATGTTTGTACTCGCGAATAAATCATCCTCTTAGGTTTTACACGTCCTTACGTTTTAGTGTCCCTAGACGCCTAGTCGGTCTGTCTGTCTATCTGTCTGTCTGTCAGTTCGCGACATAGCTTAAAGACTACTTATCCGATTGACCTCAAATTTTTATCAAAAATTCATATGGGGATGACCTGGTAATATTTTGGTAAAAATCCAATATGTGGAAACAAAATGGCGGTCTAGTGAAATGCTAAAAAAATATTATTAAAAAACTGCTTATCCAATTTATCTCAAATTTTGCACGAACATCAAAGTATTATAATGGAATCACTGCTAAAATTTTGGTACGAATACAAGATGGAGAAAGAAAATGTCGGCTTAATAAATATTTAAAAATTCAGCCTAAAAAACTGCATAATGAATTGATTTCAAATTGTGTGTTGGTATCTTCACGTTTTAGCGTCCCTAGATGCTTAAAAGTATGTTTTATCAATTCGGTCGGGTCGGTCTGTCGGTCAGTTCGCGGCATAGCTACTTACCCGATTGACTTTAAATTTTGACCAAAACTTAAGGGTCATATGAAGATGACCTGGTAATATATTGATAAAAATCTAATAAGGCGGAACAAGGTATAAAAAATTTTGTTAGAATGGAGTAATATTTGGGGTTAAGGTCCAGAAAAAAAAATAAGTCTCTTTTGAAATTGTCGACGTTTCGCAACTTTATTACTGCGTCCTCAGGACACATATGTAGATCCTATATCCCACATGAAACCCATATTATCAGTCTTTACCTACTCCGTTGGTCCGCAGATATTCCCAGATATTAAGATTCTAAATGAGTTTCGTTAACGATCCTCTTGTTGTTGTGTTAAGTTGGTAGATTATTTGACGTTAGGATCCAGTAAAAAAAAGTATTTTTTAAATTGCCGATGTTTCGCTACTTCATGCTGCGTCCTTAGAACACATATCAAAATCCAATATCCTGCATGAAACCCATATTAAGTTTCTAAATGGTTTTCGTTAACGATCGTCTTGTTGTTATGTTAAGGTGGTATATTATTTGGGCTTAGGATCTAGTAAAAAAAGATTTTTTTTAAATTGTCGACGTTTCGAAACTTTATTTTTGTATCCTCGTGAAACATATAATTCTATATCCTGCATCCGTCTTTACCTACTACGTTGGTACGCAGATATTTCCCAGATATTAAGTTTATTTGTATTTTTTAGAGTGGTGTATTATTTACGGCTAGGAAGCAGTAAAAAAACCAAAGTCTTTTTTTGAGTTGTCGACGTTTCGCTACTTTATTGCTGCTTCCTCAGGACACATAAGTAGATCCTATATCCTGCATGAAACCCATATATCAGTCTTTGCCTACTCCGTTGGTCCGCAGATATTTCCCAGATATTAAGTTTCTAAACGGTTTTCGTTAACGATCCTCTTGTTGTTATGTTAAGGTGGTGTATTATTTGGGGTTAGAAAATATCTGCGGACCAACGGAGTAGGTAAAGGCTGATAATATGGGTTTCATGTAGGATATAGAATCTATATGTGTATCCTGAAAATGCAAAAATAAAGTTGCGAAACATCGACAATTTAAAAAAGGACTTTTGTTTTTTTACTGGATCCTAACTCCAAATAATACATCACTTTAATATGACAACAAGAGGATCGTTAACGAAAACCGTTTAGAAATTTAAAAAAATTATTACTAAAAAAACTAATTTTCCAATTTACCTTAAATGTTGCACAGATATTAAATGTTACATAGGAATGAACTGGTAACATTTTGCAGAAAAATTAAATGTGAAAATAGGATAAACTGGTACGAATTCAACATGACGTAACAATATGGCGGTATGTGTCAACGTAAAAATTACTTATTGAATTTATTTTAAATTATGCCCAAGTGTGGCATAGGTAGAAAGAAACTAGTAAAATATTGTTAGGAATCCAATATGATGGAACAAAAAGCGCCCAAAAAATGTTTGAAAATGCAGTACGTGTAACACATATATACTGAGACTATGTACTGAACTAAGTTGGGTCACACTCCACTATACCTAACAAATGGTAAAAAAATCAGAAGTTCCGGGTAAAGGAAATTTACCGGTTTTTTTACATTAACTATTGTATATATAGACAGATAAAATATTTAGTTAAAACGGAAAAAAACAGTATTATTAGAATAACACTAATAATTAAAATTCTGCAGGTACTCACCTTCAAAATATGATTCTACATTGAAAGTTGTTGATTTGCAATAGAATAAATTTAATGAACCTAAGGTAGACAACGTACTCCTTGTTTTATCAGTGTTTTTTTTAGAACATTGATAAAGTACGTTGTCTGCCTTAGTTTCTCGTCATATTTATTGAACTGCAAGTCAATAACTTTCAAATTAAATTTTATAAGGCGGATGTCTGCCAAGTTTTTATATGGTTACTTGTAATATTGTTTTTGTCCGTTTTAACTAAATAATTACATTAAAACATCAAATCGTTGAGAAAGGATTCTATTATAAACCCAAATCCTAAGAAACAACGAACAAAAAAAAATATATATTATATATATATATATATATATATATATATATATATATATATATATATATATATATATATATATATATATATATATATATATATATATATATATATATATATATATATATATATATTTATATAAAAAACTAACGGGGATTCGGCCAAAAGGTCTATATTACATTTATTAGGCCAAGCTTTCCAAATAATTCATTTCTTATTCAGGGCTCTATAAATAACATAATTTTCAGAAAATTCAAGACTATTTTACAATTGAAAGGTACTTACACTAATTAAAATTTAGACAATTTTGACGAACTTTTAGAAGTCATAAAGTATAAAATTAGGTAGATCTTTACTACTAAAGTTTTGACATTATTTGACAAGAAATAAACAATTTAAAACCAATTGTTTTTCTATCAAATCATAATAATGACAGAAATAGGTTAAATATGTCAAATGCATAATATACAAAAAGGGGTGTATGTTTAAATTTGTTTTAAAACTAGATATTACGTTATACATTGTATGGAGCAAAATATTGGAAGTAATTTGAAAAAGAAATATTTACGCCTTTTAAGCAATTATTCGTCCTCTAGCTTTAAAAGATCGTTTAAAGTCTTGCGTCACTTTTTTGTAATGCAATTCTTATACTTAATCATTGTTTTGTTTGACCAATGTATTTTTTGTCGCAATTCGAGCAAGGAAAGAAATAAACCCAATTATACTGGTTTGAAACATAATCTTTATTATTTAATTTACTATACAAAATACCACACATATATACTGTATATAAAATACATTACATTATGCTATTTTTATGTTTTCTGTTTTAAAAATTTTAATAATCTTGGGACCAAATTTTAAATATAGGGAATTGTATCAAAAAGCAAACCATTATTAGGGTTAATATGATTCCTTTCATTCAGGATATTATTATGATAGTTGAGTTATCTAGTAAAATTTGTTGGAGGATTCTAAATTTTTTTTGCTTTAACGTTGGGTGTATTAATTTTTCAATTCTATTTTTCTAAGTTAAAATAAATTAATTTTCATTTTGTTACTATGATATGACTTATAATTAATATATCTACAGGACCTGGTAGGTTTGATATACGAATCTGTAATTAATTTATTGTTTTCAACTTTTAATAAGTATATATATATATATATATATATATATATATATATATATATATATGTATGATACACTTCTGCGAGGACGCCCCTACGTCAGGAAAGCCGTGTTAGATACACTTTTGCTGACAGTGACTTTCCACCTAGCTATGACAGTATTCCTTCTACGAAGTGCTTATCTTAACTAACTTATTGTTAGTTTCTGTTTTGTAGAAACAATATTCCGCTGGCTCAGTCTTATTAAAACCATCGCTGTACCGTATAAAATACAGATCTAACATCAGAAGTGGGATACCTTTTCCTCAGTGATGCAGTAAAGTGCACCTGCTGATAAAGTAAACAATAAAATTTTAAAATTGTGGGAATTACAAAGTAAACATAACATTCATTTTTAAGAACAAATTATACCATGTCCGCGCAACTAGCTTCGGTCCGTCCCACCTCCGCCTTTTCAGAGACTGTTTCTGCGCAGGTACTGGATAACATGGTGGCAGCATCGTCGCATATTAAGCTTGCTAGTTTTGATCCCGATGATACTTCTTTTACGATGACCGATTGGATGGATGACGTCACCCGTATCAAACAAGAAATTGGGATATCCGATACGCTGATTGTTTTGAAAGCCGGCGACGCTCTACGCGGTCGAGCTGCCAGATTTTATAAATATTGGAAGCCGATTGTGCGCAACTGGGACTCTTTTCGATGTGACTTTAACGTCGCCTTCTCGGTGCAAGGTTCTCCTTCAACTCGTATTCGTGACTGCTTGGCAATAAAAAGTACGGATTTAAGACATTAGTTGAATATGGAAACGTCAAACTTGTTGCAATAAAGCGATTTTATTCTGAATTTCCATCGGAGATTATCCTAAGTTTAATTGAATGTGATGTGCGCGATATTGATGTCAAAAACCGTTATCAATCTGCGATTCTCGTAAGGTTAGCGAAGGAAAATCTTGCTTTTCTTGCTTCCGGGCTGTTGATTTCGGTAATATTGTGGGAAAAGGACGCCATAATTCGCCAGTGCCATTTATTGAAAAGTGCCGAAAGTGTAAGCGTACTGGGCAATTCGAGTGTACACAGCAGAATATAACTGTGGACAAAAGTGCCCCTGGACCACCCGGTGGAAATCAAAACTTTATAGTAGCGGAAAATAAAAGCGCGAGTTCACCCAAAATTTGCGCGCATTGCAAACAAATCGGACACACTGACGATATTTGTTATTTTAAAAATAGTGTTCCAAACGTATAATGATCACACAAAAAAAAGATTTATTCGAGCATACTCATAAGCTACAATAACTAGCGATAAAAACATTAGCCATTGTTGAAGCAACTCATTACTTTCGTGTGTAGTTGAATGGTATAACATTCACTATATTTACAAGCTGTAATTCTGTTCGTGCTACAGCCTTAAAAAAACAATTACACCCTCGTGTGGCCAGATGGTGGATCAAGTTGTAAGATTTTGACTTCGATATTGAATACAGACCGGGAATAAAAATGGCACATGTCGATTATTTGAGCCGCAATGTGCCACCTCAAAAAGTGTTAACGCTAGTTAACAACAATACAACTGCGGACACTAATAAAAAAATCTCAAAATTCTATTCGCGACTATCAAGCTGATAACTTGTTTTGTCAGAGTGTAATATATAAAATATGTCTCGAACCGAGATATAGTGTGAAAAATAATATATCATGATGAATCATCTCACATTGGTTCTGATAAAATGCTGACACAACTTCGTAAGGAATCAATATGGCCACGGACGGGAAAAAAGTGCGAAAATATGTATCTAATTGTCGCGCGTGCATTTCAGAAAAGACTTCTAGTGGTAAAAAAAAGGTTTTTGCTAACAAAATGCTAAGCCAGAGACCAAGTTGGACACTTGGCACATCGATCATACCGGACCGTTAGTGAAATCTGAGTAACTGCACGCAGATATTGGTAATAATCGACGCATTCACAAGATATGTGCGAGTTCAGCCAATTCGACAGAAAACCACCAATGATATTATAAAAGACCTAACAAAATATCGCATCACACCTGATCGCAATAGGGATTTACAACAAGTAGAACGAGTAGTGCGTACTTTATTTAATGCTTTGCGCGCAGTTCTAAATGAAAAAGAAGGGAAAAATGGACATGCGTGCTTCCTGCTATCGAAAATTATTTTAATGTCACCATCAACAAATCGACTGGTGTATCACCTCACGTGTTAATGTTTGGTGAAACCCGACGCTTAAAGGCCACCAATCAGCTGCTATCTGATATGCCGGCCGCTGCTGAAGTTATTAATACCGATCAAGTACGGGAGCGGTTAAACAAAATAACTGAACTCATTATTCATAATTTTAACAGCCAAAGCAATGCCGTACCAAGTAGGGGATAAAGTGGCTGTGGAAAATAACCAATTAGCATTGGGAGGAAAGCTAAAACCAAAGTTCAAAGGTCCTTGTGAAATAATCCACTGTTTGCATAATGAGCGATATGCACTGAGACGTGTGGGCAGCCGAGCCAAGACAACTGTTGCAGCACATGAACAATTGCGTGCCTGGTCTGAATAAGAGTATGTAAGATTTTGTAGATATGTAGGTCCCTAAATAAACATTTAGGCAAAAAAATGAAAAAAAAACGAAGGTCCCCAAATGAAAATTTGGGCTAAATATCTCCATAAATGCACATTTAGGCAAAAAAAATTAAGGTCCTAAAATGAAAATTTGGGCTAAGTAGGTCCTTAAATGCACATTTAGGCTAAAACAAAAAGAGGGTCCCCAAATGAAAATTTGGGCAAAATGGGTCCCCAAATGCACATTTAGGCAAAACAAAATGAAGGTCCCTAAATGAAAATTTGGGCTAAATATCTAGGCCCTAAATGCACACTTAGGCAAAAAATACAGGTCTCCAAATAAAAATTTGGACTGGCCAACGAACACTTATGCAAAAAAAAGGATTGAAGGTCGCAAATGAAAATTTGGGCTCAGGTCCCTAAATTTACTAAAAAAA